>CM059781.1:4471635-5009135 GCA_030435695.1 Brachymystax lenok tsinlingensis | reverse complement strand
TTCTGCGCTGTGATCTTGCAGTCGTCTTTGCAGGACGGCCACTCCTAGGGAAAGTAGCAACAGTGCTGAACTTTCTCCATTTATAGACAATTTGTCTTACTGTGGGCTTTTAGAGATACTTTTGTAACCTTTTCCAGCTTTATGCAAGTCAACAATTCTTAATCTTAGGTCTCGTGAGATCTCTTTTGTTCAAGGCATGGTTCACATCAGGAAATGCTTCTTGTAAATAGCAAACTGACATTTTGTGAGGTTTTTATACATTGCAAGGCAGCCCTAACCAACATCTCCAATCTTGTCTCATTGATTGGACTCCAGGTTAGCTGACTCCTGACTCCAATTAGCTTTTGGAGAAGTCATTAGCCTAGGGGTTCACATACTTTTTCCAACCTACACAGTGAATGTTTAAATGATGTATTCAATATAGACAAGAAAAATACAATAACTTGTGTGTTTTTAGTTTAATGACACTGTGTTTGTCTATTCTTGTGACTTAGATGAAGATCAGATCAGATTTTATGTCAAATTTATGCAGAAATCCAGGTAATTCAAAAGGGTTCACATACTTTTTCTTGACACTGTATATATATATATATATATGAGAAAATAAATATATAGAACATTTAATAAAAAGGAATATAAAATTAGTCATCCCAATTAGGATCTGGCTAAAAACACTAAAATCAATTGTAGAACCCATTGCCCTCTATGGTTGTGAGGTCTGGGGTCCGCTCACCAATCAAGAATTCACATAATGTGACAAACACCAAATTGAGACTCTGCTTGCAGAATTCTGGGGAAAAATACTCAGTTTACAACGTAAAACACCAAGTAATGCATGCAGAGCAGAATTAGGACAACACCCGGTAATTATCTGCCGTAGGCAGACCTGGCTCTCAAAAGAAGGTGCACTTCCTAACCTCCTGCCAAATGTATGACCATATTAGAGACACATATTTTCCTCATACTACACAGACCAATAAATAATTTGTAAACAAATCCATTGTTAATAAACTCCCATATCAATTAGGTAAAATACCACACCGTATTTCCCTCAGATTACACAGATCCACAAAGAATTCAAAAACAAACAAATACTATTTTGATAAACTCCGATATCTACTGGGTGAAATACCACAGTGTGCCATCTCAGCAGCAAGATGTGTGAACTGTTGCCTCAAGAAAAGGGCAACCAGTGAAGAACAAACACCATTGTAAATACAACACATATTTATGTTTATTTATTTTCCCTATTGTACTTTAACTATTTAAACATCATTGGAACACTGTATATAGACATAATAGTATAATATTTGAAATGTCTCTATTCCTTTGGAAATGTTGTGAGTGTAATCTTTACTGTTAATTTTGTATTGTTTACTTCACTTTTGTTAATGATCTATTTCACTTGCTTTGGCAATGTTAACATATGTTTCCCATGGCAATAAGGCCTTAAATTGACTTGAATTTAATAAAATAAATAAAGCCCTTTTAATTGAATTGAATAGAATTGAATTGAGGGAGAGAGAGAGAGAGGAAGAGAGAGAGAAAGGCAGCCAGAGAACCAGCAGCCCGTCCTCTCTCATCCAGCAGGACAGGCCAGATTGATGGGAGACAAAGAGAAAGAGAACGAAATGGAGATAGCAGAGAGAGAGAGAGAGAGAGAGAGAGAGAGCAGAGAGAGAGAGAGAGAGAGAAGGAGAGAGGAGAGAGAGAGAGAGAGAGAGAGAGAGAGAGAGAGAGAGAGAGTGCCGAGAGAGAGAGTGCCGAGAGAGAGAGAGAGAGAGAGAGAGAGAGAGAGAGAGAGAGAGAGAGAGAGAGAGAGAGAGAGAGAGAGAGAGCAGAGAGAGAGAGAGAAGGAGAGAGGGAGAGAGAGAGAGAGAGAGAGAGAGAGAGAGAGTGCCGAGAGAGAGTGCGAGAGAGAGAGAGAGAGAGAGAGAGAGAGAGAGAGAGAGAGAGAGAGAGAGAGCAAGAGAGAGCGAGAGAGAAAATAAACCTTGGCATAGAGAGCTGGTCAATGCTGGGCTGTATGGAAAGTGTTCATGCAGAATGGGTAGATTGGTATCGAAGCAAATCTCTATCACGCCGGTTATGGAATGAGCTTGCTCTCAAACGAAAAGGGCAGGGTGGATTGATCCTTAAGGATCAATGAAGATAAATGAAAACAGGACGGAGGAATAGGAGAGATGAACCACACAGACGGGAGCTAGCTAGCAGCATAGCTAGCACTGCAGGGCGGGGCTACATTGAAACAGTGGCATTCTGTTGGTTAGTGATTCAAAGGTTATACACACAGTACAAAGTCACAGTTCACCTCATTTAAGTTAAAGTTTATGTAGTCTGTTGTTCCTATGGCATTACCTATACACAGTAAGATGATATGTTTTTCTATTCTATTTCAGCAGTGGTTCCATTCCAGTCCCAGTGTCTGCTTCACTCACCATTGGCACTGACCACGATTACATACCCACCAATATCCTGTTGTTATTCAACGTACCATGTTGACATATTCCAACCAATATCCTGTTATTATTCAACGTACCATGTTTACATATTCCAACCAATATCCTGTTGTTATTCAGCGTACCATGTTTACATATTCCAACCAATATCCTGTTGTTATTCAGCGTACCATGTTTACATATTCCAACCAATATCCTGTTGTTATTCAGCGTACCATGTTTACATATTCCCACCAATATCCTGTTGTTATTCAGCGTACCATGTTTACATATTCCAACCAATATCCTGTTGTTATTCAGCGTACCATGTTTACATATTCCAACCAATATCCTGTTATTATTCAGCTGTACCATGTTTACATATTCCAACCAATATCCTGTTATTATTCAACGTACCATGTTTACATATTCCAACCAATATCCTGTTGTTATTCAGCTGTACCATGTTTACATATTCCAACCAATATCCTGTTGTTATTCAGCTGTACCATGTTTACATATTCCAACCAATATCCTGTTGTTATTCAGCTGTACCATGTTTACATATTCCAACCAATATCCTGTTGTTATTCAGCTGTACCATGTTTACATATTCCAACCAATATCCTGTTGTTATTCAGCGTACCATGTTTACATATTCCAACCAATATCCTGTTATTATTCAGCTGTACCATGTTTACATATTCCAACCAATATCCTGTTGTTATTCAGCGTACCATGTTTACATATTCCAACCAATATCCTGTTGTTATTCAGCTGTACCATGTTTACATATTCCAACCAATATCCTGTTGTTATTCAGCGTACCATGTTTACATATTCCAACCAATATCCTGTTGTTATTCAGCGTACCATGTTTACATATTCCAACCAATATCCTGTTGTTATTCAGCTGTACTATGTTTACATATTCCAAACCAATATCCTGTTGTTATTCAGCGTACTATGTTTACATATTCCAACCAATATCCTGTTGTTATTCAGCGTACCATGTTTACATATTCCAACCAATATCCTGTTGTTATTCAGCGTACCATGTTTACATATTCCAACCAATATCCTGTTATTATTCAGCGTACCATGTTTACATATTCCAACCAATATCCTGTTGTTATTCAGCGTACCATGTTTACATATTCCAACCAATATCCTGTTGTTATTCAGCGTACCATGTTTACATATTCCAACCAATATCCTGTTGTTATTCAGCGTACCATGTTTACATATTCCAACCAATATCCTGTTGTTATTCAGCTGTACCATGTTTACATATTCCAACCAATATCCTGTTATTATTCAGCGTACCATGTTTACATATTCCAACCAATATCCTGTTGTTATTCAGCGTACCATGTTTACATATTCCAACCAATATCCTGTTGTTATTCAGTGTACCATGTTTACATATTCCCACCAATATCCTGTTGTTATTCAGCGTACCATGTTTACATATTCCAACCAATATCCTGCTATTTTTTGGGATACTGAATTATTCTGTTTCTGAGTTGACTCATATAAACATCATATCCCGTTCACAAAACACCCCACAAAAGCTTATGATAAACCCGGATAAGATGCCTGGGATATGATAATCTTAGATGGGATACTGTGGCATGTAAACATCTTATCCTGTTTAGTGTTGTTTCTCGCAGTCGTGCGCAGTGCTCAGTTTCACATGTCATTGGTGTTGCGTTGTGATGTTTTTCATCTGATATAAAACCAAATCACCAAAAAAGTAGGCTACCTGCGCATGTTCAAACGACCGTAACAATTCATTCTGCTTTATACTCCGTACTGGACAGTATAAACAACTGGCTACTTTCTCCACTAATTTAGGCTACTTTTTTTGCTGATCATTTCCAGACATTTGGTAGGCCATTTTATAATTTCCAGAATGTTGTAAGCCATTTGTTTGTCAACTCCAGTTAGATACATGCAGCGTCTCTTCTGTCATAACTTGTTACGCCAGAAAACAGTAAAGTAGTGCTCAGCAAAATAATGTCTTAATTAACATCGATAGAATGAATGCATTCATAATCTAGTGAACACAAGTAAATATGTCTGTTTCCATTAGGGACCGGGGAAAAAGCCCATTAACTCCAAAACAATAGAAAAATCTGTCCTGTGCAAATTGTCCAAATGTCAAGAGTTTGACTAGTTTTAAGGAAATAAAAAATTTGAGGAAAAACAAGGAAACACGTTCCAGATGAGACTCTTAGTTTGTCTAGGGTGCATATGTTATGTGGTTGAAATACTGTCGGCTTGCATAGCAGTGTCAAAGATGAAACGTGACACAAGCACTCACATTTTCTCAAGAGATGCTGAAAGAAAGAAATCATATTTCTCCACTCCCGTTCACGAGATAAAAATTAACATTTGTTGTATTATTTCACTGCAAGAAATGATTTTTTATTTTACCTAACTTGGCAAGTCAGTTAAGAACCAATTCTTACTTTTGATGACAGCCTAGGAACAGTGGGATAACTACCTTGTTCAGGGGCAGAACAACAGATTTGTACCTTTTGTCAGCTTGGGGAATAGAACTTGCGACCTTTCGGTTACTATTTCAACGCTCTAACCACTAGGCTACCCTGCCACCCCTCTTGCATAATTCGGCAGGAGTTAATATTGTATTAAACTATATCATGTGAGAGGTGTCACGTTTATCTTCCACAGGAACAGACCAAGACGCAGCGACGTTGCCAGAATACATATTTAATGATAACACGGGAACGAGACGGAACAAAACAATAAACGGAGAACGTAACGAAGAACATAACTGACATGACCAAAACAGCTATGAACTCACAATAACCCACGAACCCAGAGTGAAACCTACCAACCTAAATATGGTTCCCAATTAGAGACAACGACACACAGCTGCCTCTAATTGGGAACCATTACCCAACATAGAACTATGACACCTAGAACAAACAAACCCTACACCAAGACAAAACCAAAGCAGGAACTGGTCTGGTCGTAGCAGGAACTGGTCGTACAGGACTCGTGATGCTCACTGGAACTCTGGTGCGTGGAGCAGGAACTGGCAGTACCGGACTCGTGATGCTTACTGGAACTCTGGTGCGTGGAGCAGGAACTGGCAGTACCGGACTCGTGATGCTCCCTGGAACTCTGGTGCGTGGAGCGGGAACAGGCCGAACTGGGCTCGGGACGCGCACTCTGGTGCGGGGAGCTGGGAACAGGCCGAACTGGGCTCTCTAAGCGCACGGGGAGCTTGGTGCGCGGAGCCGGAACAGGACGTGCTGGACTCTCGGAGCGCACGGGGAGCTTGGTGCGCGGAGCCGGAACAGGACGTGCTGGACTCTCGGAGCGCACGGGGAGCTTGGTGCGCGGAGCCGAACAGGACGCGTGCTGGACTCTCGGAGCGCACGGGAGCTGGGTGCGCGGAGCCGAACAGGACGTGCTGGACTCTCGGAGCGCACGGGAGCTGGGTGCGCGGAGCCGAACAGGACGTGCTGGACTCTCTGAGCGCACGGGGAGCTGGGTGCGCGGAGCCGGAACAGGACGTGCTGGACTCTCTGAGCGCACGGGGAGCTGGGTGCGCGGAGCCGGAACAGGACGTGCTGGACTCTCTGAGCGCACGGGGAGCTGGGTGCGCGGAGCCGAACAGGACGTGCTGGACTCTCTGAGGGCACGGGAGCTGCGCGCCGGAGCCGAACAGGACGTGCTGGACTCTCTGAGCGCACGGGAGCTGGAGTGCGCGGAGCCGAACAGGACGTGCTGGACTCTCTGAGCGCACGGGAGCTTGGTGCGCCGGAGCCGAACAGGACGCGTGCTGGACTCTCTGAGCGCACGGGAGCTGGGTGCGCCGGAGCCGAACAGGACGTGCTGGACTCTCTGAGCGCACGGGAGCTGGGTGCGCGAGCCGAACAGGACGTGCTGGACTCTCTGAGGGCACGGGAGCTGGGTGCGCGGAGCCGAACAGGACGTGCTGGACTCTCTGAGCGCACGGGAGCTGCGCGCGGAGCCGAACAGGACGCGTGCTGGACTCTCTGAGCGCACGGGGAGCTGGGTGCGCGGAGCAGGGACTGGACGTGTAGAAACCACTACACGGACTGGGATCTTGGAACACGGAACTGGAATCTTGGAGCGTGGAACAGGGATCTTGGAACGTGGAACAGGGATCTTGGAACGTGGAACAGGGATCTCGGAACGTGGAACAGGGATCTCGGAACGTGGAACGGGGATCTCGGAGCGTGGAACGGGGGTCTCGGAGCGTGGAACAGGGGTCTCGGAGCGTGGAACAGGGGTTTCGGAACGTGGAACAGGGATCTTGGAACGTGGAACAGGAACGTGGAACAGGGATCTTGGAACGTGGAACAGGGATCTTGGAACGTGGAACGGGGATCTCGGAGCGTGGAACGGGGATCTCGGAGCGTGGAACGGGGATCTCGGAGCGTGGAACGGGGATCTCGGAGCGTGGAACGGGGATCTCGGAGCGTGGAACGGGGATCTCGGAGCGTGGAACGGGGACTGGACGTGTAGAAACCTCCACCCGGACCGGGGACCTGATATGGAGCGCCGACACCATACCTCCAGCTAGCTCACTAACCCTGGCCTCACGGGTGAGTGGAGCTGGAATCTCTCGGACTGGGCTGTGGATTCGCATCGAGATTCTGCCCGTAGGACCACAGGATAACTTGGTCCCAAAAGGCGCACTGGAGGCCTGGCTCGCAGAGCTGGCACCACTCTACCCGGTAGCACACTGACCTCGGCCCGACCAATGAGTGACGCTGGGATCTCTCGCACTGGGCTGTGGACACGTGCCGGAGACACCGCACGCAGAACCGGAGCAGGATATCCGGGTCCCAGGAGGCGCACTGGAGACTTAGCGCGCAGAGATGGCACCACTCTTCTTGGCCGAACACTCAGTTTCGCCCGACTGATGAGTGGAGCGGGAATCTCTCGCACCGGCCTCTGAATCCCTATAGGGGAAACCGTGCGCAACACTGCATAGCACGGTGTCCCTTCGGTGCGAAGCTCTCCCCAACGCTCTCTCTACAAGGCACGAGGAGTTGGCTCAGGAGTCCCTCCTGAACCGGCCAACCTCCTCGTGTGCCCCCCCCCAAAAGTTTCTTGGGGCTGCCTTACGGGCTTCCTAGCCCGGCGAGGTTTGAGAAACCTGCCTCTCACAGGATCCCATGCTCCCATCAGGTCCTCACACCTGCGCCGCTCCGCCGCCGCTGCTTCCAGTTCCTCTCTGGGCCGACGATACTCTCCAGGCTGGTCCCAAGCACTTCCATAGAAGAGTTCCTTTTCCCAAGACCTAAGCTCCCGGGGTCTCTCGCTGCTTGGTCTTTAGTTGGTGGGTTATTCTGTCAGGTTTATCTTCCGCAGGAACAGACCAAGACGCAGCGACGTTGCCAGAATACATATTTAATGATAACACGGGGAACGAGACGGAACAAAACAATAAACGGAGAACGTAACGAAGAACATAACTGACATGACCAAAACAGCTATGAACTCACAATAACCCACGAACCCAGAGTGAAACCTACCAACCTAAATATGGTTCCCAATTAGAGACAACGACACACAGCTGCCTCTAATTGGGAACCATTACCCAACATAGAACTATGACACCTAGAACAAACAAACCCTACACCAAGACAAAACCAAAACGCTCCAGCATGTAATCTCGGGCCTGGGCGTTACAAGAGGCTACAGGGATACAGTCAGTGTCTGTAATTCAGTTACTGCTCCATTTAAATGAGGAATATGATATGTGTTCATGGATACAGGGATAGTCACGAGGTAGATATCAAAGGGGCATGTCAACAGCTTATCTCAATAAGATAGTAATAGTGGTCATTAATACAACTGTCATTACACTAATAGGGGCCGCAAAATCATATTACATCACATTTAATCAGGCTGCTAATGGGTTGGTGGGCATGAACGTCTACGTGTGTGTGTGTGTGTGTGTGTGTGTGTGTGTGTGTGTGTGTGTGTGTGTGTGTGTGCGTGTGTGTGCATGTGTGCATGTGGCCATTAGTGGTCCTTTCGTCAGACTGAATACAGGCCAGCAGTGGTCCTTTCGTCAGACTGAATACAGGCCAGCAGTGGTCCTATCATCAGACTGAATACAGGCCAGCAGTGGTCCTTTCGTCAGACTGAATACAGGCCAGCAGTGGTCCTATCATCAGACTGAATACAGGCCAGCAGTGGTCCTTTCATCAGACTGAATACAGGCCAGCAGTGGTCCTATCATCAGACTGAATACAGGCCAGCAGTGGTCCTTTCATCAGACTGAATACAGGCCAGCAGTGGTCCTTTCGTCAGACTGAATACAGGCCAGCAGTGGTCCTTTCATCAGACTGAATACAGGCCAGCAGTGGTCCTATCATCAGAATGAATACAGGCCAGCAGTGGTCCTATCGTCAGACTGAATACAGGCCAGCAGTGGTCCTATCATCAGACTGAATACAGGCCAGCAGTGGTCCTATCATCAGACTGAATACAGGCCAGCAGTGGTCCTTTCATCAGACTGAATACAGGCCAGCAGTGGTCCTTTCGTCAGACTGAATACAGGCCAGCAGTGGTCCTATCATCAGACTGAATACAGGCCAGCAGTGGTCCTATCATCAGACTAAATACAGGCCAGCAGTGGTCCTATCGTCAGACTGAATACAGGCCAGCAGTGGTCCTATCATCAGACTGAATACAGGCCAGCAGTGGTCCTATCATCAGACTGAATACAGGCCAGCAGTGGTCCTATCGTCAGACTGAATACAGGCCAGCAGTGGTCCTATCGTCAGACTGAATACAGGCCAGCAGTGGTCCTATCATCAGACTGAATACAGGCCAGCAGTGTTCTTTTTTCCCTGCCTCTCTCCTCCCTTTCATGTATCCTCCACTCTCTCCTTCCTCTACCTTCCTCTCCCTCCCCCCTCTCCCCATCTCCCTCTCTCTTCTCTCCTCTCCCTCTTTTCTCCCATCCTCTCTCTCTATCTCTCTCCCAGTAGGTTGTGTGAGAGCGAGTGGTCGTCGTGGGCAGGTTGGTGTGTCTTTTGATAGGCTTGGATGAGAAGTGACTGTCCTCCAGACAGAACAGGATTCTATTACCTGACCTTTATTGAAAAGCCATTCTGTTTCACATCCAGTATTGCATGGCAGGATAACAGCAATGTTAAACACAAACACAGAGACAGACTGATACAAACAGACACACACACACACACACACACACACAGAGAAACAGACTGATACACACACACACACACACACAGAGAAACAGACTGATACACACACACACACACACAGAAAGAGACTGATACACAGAGAGAGACAGAGACAGACTGTCAGTGTGCTGCTACAGTTAGCATAATCCAGGTAGAGTCAGGCATTCCCCAGGGCAGCTGTCTAGGCCCCTTACATTTTTCAATCATTACTAATGACCACTGCCACTGAGTAAAGCCTATCTATCTACAGTGACTTCGGAAAGTATTCAGACCCCTTCACTTTTTAAACATTTTGTTGCCTCACAGCCTTATTCTAAAATGGATTAAACGTTTGTTTTTCTTTTCCCTCATCAATCTACACACAATACCCCATAATGACAAAGCAAAAACAGTTTAGACATTTTTGCAAATGTATAACTTTGCCCCAGTCTGAGGTCCTGAGCGCTCTGGAGCGGAATTTTATCAAGGATATCTCTGTACTTTGCTCCATTCATCTTTCCCTCAATCCTGACTAGTCTCCAAATCTCTGCCGCTGAAAAACATCGCCACAGCTTGATTCTGCCACCACCATGCTTCACCATAGGGATGGTGACTGGTTTTCTCCCTCCAGACATAACGCTTGGCATTCAGGCCAAAGAGTTCAATCTAGGTTTCATCAGACCAGAGAATATTGTTACTCATGCTATGATTGTCCTTTAGGTGCCTTTTGGCAAACTCTAAGCGGACTGTCATGTGCCTTTAACTTCTTAGGGAGCAGCGCATGAGGTGACCGTTTTGGAGACCCTGGCGTGCCCAAAGTAAAATGCCTCCCATTCAGGCCCAGAAAATAGGATATGCACATATATACAGTACCATTGGATAGGAAACACTCTGAATTTTCTAAAAGTGTTAACCATTTGTCTGTGAGTAAAACAGAACAGATATGGCAGGCGAAGCCCCGAGGAATTTCTGTCCTGGAAAACGTGGTTTTGACACATTGCTCATTTGGAACCCCTCCCTTATGAAAATGCAGTACCTATCGCTTCCTCTGGATGTCAACAGTCTCGAGACACTGTTCAGATTTTTTTTTAGATGCATTAGAGCAGAGAAGAAGAGGAATCAGGAAGTGTCCCCAGAGATGTCAATAGAAGAGGACGCACGCTCTCGCCAGGCGCGCTCTGTGGTTTTTTCCTTTCTTATAGCCCAGTTTATATTCCGGTTGAAATATTATGCTATTTCTACAGAAAATTATGTTTGATTGTTCTTGGACAAGTTTATAGGTATAAGTTGAACGAGTTCTCTTCACGTTTCAATGGACGAGTGGAGGCTGTAGTTTCTGATTATAACGCGCGAACCAAACGGAGATTTATGGATATAATACATTACTTTTTCTAACAAAAGAACCATGGATTGTCTTCGTTGGACACTTGGGAAGCCATCAGCAGAAGTTCTTCAACAGGTAATTGATTTGTTTTCGCTGTGAAATGTGTTTTGTGTGAACCGTGAAGGCTAATGAATTCATGGTAATTGCAAAAATATGTTAGGTGCTACCCTCAAACAATCAAATGTGGTGCTTTCGCCATAATGCCTTTTTGAAATCTGACAACGCTGTGATATTGCCAAGAAGTAGAGCTTTTGATGACTATGAAACACTTGTATATTGATGCATGTTTAATAATTCAACTTTTGGATTTTGAATTTGGTGCCTTGCATTTCACCTGGTAGTGTCGGGAGTGGGGCGCAAGCGCACCTTGCTGCTCCTTAAGAGGTTAACTTCTCAAGGATCACTGGGGCGCTAGCGGGCTGCTCCCGACACTACCAGGTGAAATGCAAGACAAAATTCCAAAATTGAATTATTAAAAATGCACCAATATACAAGTGTTTCATACTCATCAAAAGCTCTGCTTCTTGGCAATATCACAGCGTTGTCGGATTTCAAAAAGGCTTTACGGCGAAAGCACCACATTTGATTGTTTGAGGGTAGCACCTAACATATTTTCCATAACCATGAAATCTTTAGCCAGCGCGGTCGATAGAAAATGCATTTCACAGGGAAAACCTGTGCCTTACCTTTTGTAGAACTTCTGCAGAGGGCTTCCTAAGTGTCCAACGAAGACAATCCATGGGTATTTGGTTAGAAAAAGTAATTTATTATATCCTTAAATCTCCGTTTGGTTGGCACCTTGTGTTCAGAAAATCCAATGTGACGAGAACGCGTTCAACTATACCTATAAACTTTCCCTCAACAAAATAAAACCAATTAAAATGCTTCCTTAGCTTATCTTTTATGAATAAAAGTGATAATCTTTCACTTGGATGGTCACCTAAACGTTATATAACGTTGAACGAGTTGAACGACTCTCCAAAACCGACCCCTCAGCTGATGTTCCCTAACAAGTTAACTGATTAGTGGCTTCTGTCTGGCCACTCTACCATAAAGGCCTGATTGGTGGAGTGCTGTAGAGATGGTTGTTCTTCTGAAAAGTTCTCCCATCTCGACAGAGAAACTCTGGAGCTCTGTCAGAGTGACCATCAGGTTCTTGGTCACTTCCTGACCATGACCCTTCTTCCCAGATTGCGCAGTTTGGCCAGGCGGCCAGCTCTAGGAAGAGTCTTGGTGGTTTCAAACTTCTTCCATTTAAGAGTGATGGAAGCCACTGTGTTTTTGTGGACTTTAAATGCTGCAGAAATATTTTGGTACCCTTCCCTAGATCTGTGCCTCGACACAATCCTGTCTGGGAGCTCTACGGACATTTCCTTCAACCTCATGGCTTGGTTTTTGCTCTGACATGCACTGTGGGACCTTATATAGACAGGTTTGTCCAATCAAATTGTAGAAACATCTCAAGAAGTATCAATGGAAACAGGATGCACCTGAACTCAATTTCGAGTCTAATAGCAAAGGGTCTGAATCCTTACGTAAATAAGGTATTTTTGTTTTAGTGTTTTTTTATAAATTTGCAAACATTACTAAAAACCTGTTTTCACTTTGTCATTATGGGGAATTATGTGTAGATTGATTAGGAGGAATATTAATTCAATACATTTTATAATAAGGCAGTAACGTAACAAAATGTGGTAAAAGAGAAGGGGTGTGAATACTTTCCGAATGCACTGTATGGCGGCAGGTAGCCTAGTGGTTAGAGCGTTGGACTTGTAACCAGAGGGCTTTGACTTTGACGTATGTGGATGACTCAACGTTATACATGTCAGCTTCCACAGTAAGGGAAATCATTGCAGTCAGTTTTAGAATGGGTGGCAAGTAACAAGCTGGTCCTAAATATTTCAAAAAAATAAAAGCATTGTACTGGGACAAATCATTCACTAAACCCTAAACCTCAACTAAATCTTGTAACGAATAACGTGGAAATTGAGCAAGTTGAGGAGACTAAACTACTCGGTGAATTGTAAACTGTCATGGTCAAAACACATTGATGGAACAGTAGCTAAGATTAGGAGAGGTGTTTTCAAAATAAAACGCTGCTTTGCGCCCTTTACAAGGTTATCAACAAAATAAGAACTACAGGCCCTAGTTTTGTTGCACTTGGACTACTGCCCAGTCATATGTTCAAGTGCCACAAACATTTGACCCAGAACAGAGCAACACGTCTGTCCCTTAAATGTACACAGAAAGATCAAAGTCAAAGTCACCATTATTAGTCAGTTGTACAACCGAATGCCTTGAACCGAAATGTGTCTTCCGCATTTAACCCAACCGCTCTGAATCAGAGAGGTGCAGGGGGCTGCCTTAATCAACATCCACGTCTTCGGCGCCCGGGGGAACAGTGGGTTAACTGCCCTGTTCAGGGGCAGAACGACATATTTTTTTTTTTTACCTTGTCAGCTCGGGGATTCAAACTTGCAACCCTCCGGTTACAAGTCCAATGCTCTAACCACTAGGCTACCTGACATCAATGGCATGCATGTCAATCTCTCCTGGCTAAAAGTATAGGGAGAAATTGACTGCATCACTACTTGTCTTTGTGAGAAGCGTTGACATTTTGAAAAGTACCAGGCTGTTTTATTCAAATGATTAGCAGCACATAGCTCAGACACCCATTCAAATTCCCACAGACATACCACTAGGGGTCTCTTCACGGTCCCACAGAGTACTACACAGAGCCATGACCGGAAGGAAATCCATTCCATATCAGGTAACTGATGCAAGCAGTACATTCAGATTTAAAAAAAAAACTTATGGAACAACGTAGACTGTGGAGACACACACACTCACTCAACACACACACATACATTTTAAAATGTGTTTATGGTAGTACTTTCAATCACATTTTTATTTGCTTTACCCCCGACGGCATTGCGCGTACCCCCTGTTTTGGAACACCTGGCCTAGTCTATACCTGGACACTTTCAAAGCTAGAGAAAGAAGGGAGAGAGAGAGAAAGAGGGAATATAAATAAAGGAATATAGAGATGGACTTCATGACAGGCCACATGAGAGCTGTGATATGTGTGTTTAGCCTCTCAATGCGAACGATCATTCAGTCATGGGTCTCCTCTCCATCATACAGAAATCTGAGCTCTCCCTCCAGTCAGCGTTTCATCAAAGCATCTGCTGAAGGTCCAGAGAGAAAGAGGGAGACAGAGGAAGAGACCGACAGATAGAGACAGGGTGAGGGAAAAGAAAGAGAGAGGAAGAGAGGTATTCTCAATACCAACACAGACACAAACACACTCTCTCTCTCTCTCTCTCTCTCTCTCTCTCTCTCTCTCTCTCTCTCTAGGATGAGGCTGGATATATGAAAGTATAAACTCCTACCTGGGGGCACGAGAAGGCTCAGGTGCCACCTGGGAGCACGAGCTGGCAAAAAGACAGGTTTGACTCCGTGATATGACAGCCATGACAACAGCGGAGGAGAGGAGGGATGAAGAGAGGGATAAAAAGAGTCGAGCGGGGGCGAAGGAAAGGATACATCCGTATGCCTCCTGTTCTGGAGCCGATGGCTAGGATCTTCTGGACGGGGTCGAATGCCAGGCAGGTGGGCTGGTAGGGGAAGCCATGGCGTACCGTCTGGAAGAGAAAACAAATAATAACATTACCATTCACATTCAACACAGTTTCAAAGTTTATAAAGGTGTTATTGAGTAGGAATCTGAATGCAGGAACCTTTCTTTCAAGTCAAATGACTTAATTATAGTACACTATTAATCAGAGACAAAAAAGCACAGGCACACACACAGACAAATAAACACCTAAACATCTGAAATAGGAGCAATGATTCAGGAGCACGAGGTCCGTCACTGTAAATGAGAATTTATTCTTCATTGACCTGCCTGGTCAAATAAAGGTCAAATAAAATACAAAGACCCATGACAGATCAGAAAACGGAAAAAAGAAAGGGCTTCTAGAATGGATTAACAGCAAGAGAATCAACACTAAGGAGCTCTCCATGGTGCTGAAATATTCAGCGGCTCTTTCTACAGGAAACTTAGACTAACGTTCAAATCTGCATGGGTGCTGTCCACTAGCAGTGGTGCTGAAATCCACACCAGCACTGCCCAGGGTCTACAGTCACTGCCCAGAATCTATACTAATAATAATACCAGCACTGGCCATAATCTATAGTGATAATCATACAGAGAGAGTGATGCTGAAAAATGCATCAACGGCTTGGCTCTGTCCGCAGTCTGTTTGCTGGTGAACTACATAAAGGCGACAACAACTGGGAATGGACAATAAAGCTGTGTTATCCAAGGACCACCCAGGAGACCCAGACAGCTATATGCTACTTACTGACCACCCAGGAGACCCAGACAGCTATATGCTACTTACTGACCACCCAGGAGACCCAGACAGCTATATGCTACTTACTGACCACCCAGGAGACCCAGACAGCTATATGTTACTTACTGACCACCGAGGAGGGGAATAGGCTTTGTAGTGCCCTATTCACGACTGTCTCGGTGTGTTTGTGTGCGTGTGTGTGTGTGAGCTGTACAAGATTGTGTGTGTGTGTGTGCGTGCGCGTGCGCGTGTGTGTGTGTGTGTGCGTGCGTGCGTGTGTGTGTGTCTGGTATGTCTATGTGTGGCCCATGCTCCACTAATCACATGCTAATGAATGACTCAGCCAATAGACTTTCATTTAGCGCTTGGTTTCATTGCCCACTATTAAAACCCCGGCAGCATCCAGATTTTCCAGCCCAAACCAAAGTGGACTCTCCCTCTCAACTCAACTTATCTACAATATCTCAATTTGCTCTAGCAGAACTCTGTCCTGCTAGGGCTGTCCCTGCTCAACTGTAAGTGCTGTTATTGTGAAGTGGAAACGTCTAGGAGCAACAAAGGCTCAGTCGCGAAGTGATAGACCACACAAGCTTACAGAATGGGACCGACGAGTACTGAAGCATGTAGCATATAAATGTCCTTGGTTACAACACTCAACACCGAGTTCCAAACTGCCTCTAGAAGCAACGTCACCACAAGAACTCCATCCACACACTGACAGAACTCCATCCACACACACTGACAGAACTCTATCCACACACACTGACAGAACTCTATCCACACACTGACAGAACTCTATCCACACACACTGACAGAACTCTATCCACATACTGACAGAACTCTATCCACACACTGACAGAACTCTATCCACACACTGACAGAACTCTATCCACACACTGACAGAACTCTATCCACACACTGACAGAACTCTATCCACACACTGACAGAACTCTATCCACACACTGACAGAACTCTATCCACACACTGACAGAACTCTATCCACACACACTGACAGAACTCTATCCACACACTGACAGAACTCTATCCACACACTGACAGAACTCTATCCACACACTGACAGAACTCTATCCACACACTGACAGAACTCTATCCACACACACTGACAGAACTCTATCCACACACACTGACAGAACTCTATCCACACACTGACAGAACTCTATCCACACACTGACAGAACTCTATCCACACACACTGACAGAACTCTATCCACACACACTGACAGAACTCTATCCACACACACTGACAGAACTCTATCCACACACTGACAGAACTCTATCCACACACACTGACAGAACTCTATCCACACACTGACAGAACTCTATCCACACACACTGACAGAACTCTATCCACACACTGACAGAACTCTATCCACACACTGACAGAACTCTATCCACACACTGACAGAACTCTATCCACACACTGACAGAACTCTATCCACACACACTGACAGAACTCTATCCACACACTGACAGAACTCTATCCACACACTGACAGAACTCTATCCACACACACTGACAGAACTCTATCCACACACTGACAGAACTCTATCCACACACACTGACAGAACTCTATCCACACACTGACAGAACTCTATCCACACACACTGACAGAACTCTATCCACACACTGACAGAACTCTATCCACACACACTGACAGAACTCTATCCACACACACTGACAGAACTCTATCCACACACACTGACAGAACTCTATCCACACACACTGACAGAACTCTATCCACACACTGACAGAACTCTATCCACACACTGACAGAACTCTATCCACACACTGACAGAACTCTATCCACACACACTGACAGAACTCTATCCACACACACTGACAGAACTCTATCCACACACACTGACAGAACTCTATCCACACACTGACAGAACTCTATCCACACACACTGACAGAACTCTATCCACACACTGACAGAACTCTATCCACACACTGACAGAACTCTATCCACACACTGGACAGAACTCTCATCCTATCCACATACTGACAGAACTCTATCCACACACACTGACATAACTCTATCCACACACTGACAGAACTCTATCCACACACACTGACAGAACTCTATCCACACACACTGACAGAACTCTATCCACACACACTGACAGAACTCTATCCACACACACTGACAGAACTCTATCCACACACTGACAGAACTCTATCCACACACTGACAGAACTCTATCCACACACACTGACAGAACTCTATCCACACACACACTGACAGAACTCTATCCACACACTGACAGAACTCTATCCACACACTGACAGAACTCTATCCACACACACTGACAGAACTCTATCCACACACACTGACAGAACTCTATCCACACACTGACAGAACTCTATCCACACACTGACAGAACTCTATCCACACACTGACAGAACTCTATCCACACACTGACAGAACTCTATCCACACACTGACAGAACTCTATCCACACACACTGACAGAACTCTATCCACACACTGACAGAACTCTATCCACACACACTGACAGAACTCTATCCACACACACTGACAGAACTCTATCCACACACTGACAGAACTCTATCCACACACACTGACAGAACTCTATCCACACACACTGACAGAACTCTATCCACACACTGACAGAACTCTATCCACACACTGACAGAACTCTATCCACACACACTGACAGAACTCTATCCACACACACTGACAGAACTCTATCCACACACACTGACAGAACTCTATCCACACACTGACAGAACTCTATCCACACACACTGACAGAACTCTATCCACACACACTGACAGAACTCTATCCACACACTGACAGAACTCTATCCACACACTGACAGAACTCTATCCACACACTGACAGAACTCTATCCACACACTGACAGAACTCTATCCACACACTGACAGAACTCTATCCACACACACTGACAGAACTCTATCCACACACTGACAGAACTCTATCCACACACTGACAGAACTCTATCCACACACTGACAGAACTCTATCCACACACTGACAGAACTCTATCCACACACTGACAGAACTCTATCCACACACTGACAGAACTCTATCCACACACTGACAGAACTCTATCCACACACACTGACAGAACTCTATCCACACACACTGACAGAACTCTATCCACACACTGACAGAACTCTATCCACACACTGACAGAACTCTATCCACACACACTGACAGAACTCTATCCACACACTGACAGAACTCTATCCACACACTGACAGAACTCTATCCACACACACTGACAGAACTCTATCCACACACACTGACAGAACTCTATCCACACACTGACAGAACTCTATCCACACACTGACAGAACTCTATCCACACACTGACAGAACTCTATCCACACACTGACAGAACTCTATCTCACACACTGACAGAACTCTATCCACACACTGACAGAACTCTATCCACACACACTGACAGAACTCTATCCACACACTGACAGAACTCTATCCACACACACTGACAGAACTCTATCCACACACACTGACAGAACTCTATCCACACACTGACAGAACTCTATCCACACACACTGACAGAACTCTATCCACACACACTGACAGAACTCTATCCACACACACTGACAGAACTCTATCCACACACACTGACAGAACTCTATCCACACACACTGACAGAACTCTATCCACACACTGACAGAACTCTATCCACACACACTGACAGAACTCCCATCCACACACACTGACAGAACTCTATCCACACACTGACAGAACTCTATCCACACACTGACAGAACTCTATCCACACACTGACAGAACTCTATCCACACACACTGACAGAACTCTATCCACACACTGACAGAACTCTATCCACACACTGACAGAACTCTATCCACACACTGACAGAACTCTATCCACACACTGACAGAACTCTATCCACACACTGACAGAACTCTATCCACACACTGACAGAACTCTATCCACACACACTGACAGAACTCTCTATCCACACACTGACAGAACTCTATCCACACACTGACAGAACTCTATCCACACACTGACAGAACTCTATCCACACACACTGACACACACTGACAGAACTCTCTATCCACACACACTGACAGAACTCTATCCACACACTGACAGAACTCTATCCACACACTGACAGAACTCTATCCACACACTGACAGAACTCTATCCACACACACTGACAGAACTCTATCCACACACTGACAGAACTCTATCCACACACACTGACAGAACTCTATCCACACACTGACAGAACTCTATCCACACACTGACAGAACTCTATCCACACACTGACAGAACTCTATCCACACACTGACAGAACTCTATCCACACACACTGACAGAACTCTATCCACACACTGACAGAACTCTATCCACACACTGACAGAACTCTATCCACACACTGACAGAACTCTATCCACACACACTGACAGAACTCTATCCACACACACTGACAGAACTCTATCCACACACACTGACAGAACTCTATCCACACACTGACAGAACTCTATCCACACACTGACAGAACTCTATCCACACACTGACAGAACTCTATCCACACACACTGACAGAACTCTATCCACACACACTGACAGAACTCTATCCACACACTGACAGAACTCTATCCACACACACTGACAGAACTCTATCCACACACTGACAGAACTCTATCCACACACACTGACAGAACTCTATCCACACACTGACAGAACTCTATCCACACACTGACAGAACTCTATCCACACACACTGACAGAACTCTATCCACACACACTGACAGAACTCTATCCACACACACTGACAGAACTCTATCCACACACACTGACAGAACTCTATCCACACACTGACAGAACTCTATCCACACACACTGACAGAACTCTATCCACACACTGACAGAACTCTATCCACACACACTGACAGAACTCTATCCACACACTGACAGAACTCTATCCACACACTGACAGAACTCTATCCACACACTGACAGAACTCTATCCACATACTGACAGAACTCTATCCACACACACTGACAGAACTCTATCCACACACACTGACAGAACTCTATCCACACACTGACAGAACTCTATCCACACACACTGACAGAACTCTATCCACACACACTGACAGAACTCTATCCACACACACTGACAGAACTCTATCCACACACACTGACAGAACTCTATCCACACACTGACAGAACTCTATCCACACACACTGACAGAACTCTATCCACACACACTGACAGAACTCTATCCACACACTGACAGAACTCTATCCACACACTGACAGAACTCTATCCACACACACTGACAGAACTCTATCCACACACACTGACAGAACTCTATCCACACACACTGACAGAACTCTATCCACACACTGACAGAACTCTATCCACACACTGACAGAACTCTATCCACACACTGACAGAACTCTATCCACACACACTGACAGAACTCTATCCACACACACTGACAGAACTCTATCCACACACTGACAGAACTCTATCCACACACTGACAGAACTCTATCCACACACTGACAGAACTCTATCCACACACACTGACAGAACTCTATCCACACACTGACAGAACTCTATCCACACACACTGACAGAACTCTATCCACACACTGACAGAACTCTATCCACACACACTGACAGAACTCTATCCACACACTGACAGAACTCTATCCACACACTGACAGAACTCTATCCACACACTGACAGAACTCTATCCACACACACTGACAGAACTCTATCCACACACTGACAGAACTCTATCCACACACTGACAGAACTCTATCCACACACACTGACAGAACTCTATCCACACACTGACAGAACTCTATCCACACACTGACAGAACTCTATCCACACACACTGACAGAACTCTATCCACACACTGACAGAACTCTATCCACACACTGACAGAACTCTATCCACACACACTGACAGAACTCTATCCACACACACTGACAGAACTCTATCCACACACACTGACAGAACTCTATCCACACACTGACAGAACTCTATCCACACACTGACAGAACTCTATCCACACACTGACAGAACTCTATCCACACACACTGACAGAACTCTATCCACACACTGACAGAACTCTATCCACACACTGACAGAACTCTATCCACACACACTGACAGAACTCTATCCACACACTGACAGAACTCTATCCACACACACTGACAGAACTCTATCCACACACTGACAGAACTCTATCCACACACTGACAGAACTCTATCCACACACTGACAGAACTCTATCCACACACTGACAGAACTCTATCCACACACTGACAGAACTCTATCCACACACACTGACAGAACTCTATCCACACACTGACAGAACTCTATCCACACACTGACAGAACTCTATCCACACACACTGACAGAACTCTATCCACACACTGACAGAACTCTATCCACACACACTGACAGAACTCTATCCACACACTGACAGAACTCTATCCACACACTGACAGAACTCTATCCACACACTGACAGAACTCTATCCACACACTGACAGAACTCTATCCACACACTGACAGAACTCTATCCACACACTGACAGAACTCTATCCACACACTGACAGAACTCTATCCACACACACTGACAGAACTCTATCCACACACTGACAGAACTCTATCCACACACACTGACAGAACTCTATCCACACACTGACAGAACTCTATCCACACACACTGACAGAACTCTATCCACACACTGACAGAACTCTATCCACACACTGACAGAACTCTATCCACACACTGACAGAACTCTATCCACACACACTGACAGAACTCTATCCACACACACTGACAGAACTCTATCCACACACACTGACAGAACTCTATCCACACACTGACAGAACTCTATCCACACACACTGACAGAACTCTATCCACACACACTGACAGAACTCTATCCACACACACTGACAGAACTCTATCCACACACACTGACAGAACTCTATCCACACACACTGACAGAACTCTATCCACACACTGACAGAACTCTATCCACACACACTGACAGAACTCTATCCACACACACTGACAGAACTCTATCCACACACACCTGACAGAACTCTCTATCCACACACACTGACAGAACTCTATCCACACACACTGACAGAACTCTATCCACACACACTGACAGAACTCTATCCACACACTGACAGAACTCTATCCACACACTGACAGAACTCTCCACACACTGACAGAACTCTATCCACACACTGACAGAACTCTATCCACACACTGACAGAACTCTATCCACACACTGACAGAACTCTATCCACACACACTGACAGAACTCTATCCACACACTGACAGAACTCTATCCACACACTGACAGAACTCTATCCACACACACTGACAGAACTCTATCCACACACACTGACAGAACTCTATCCACACACTGACAGAACTCTATCCACACACTGACAGAACTCTATCCACACACTGACAGAACTCTATCCACACACTGACAGAACTCTATCCACACACACTGGACAGAACTCTATCCACACACACTGACAGAACTCTATCCACACACACTGACAGAACTCTATCCACACACACTGACAGAACTCTATCCACACACTGACAGAACTCTATCCACACACACTGACAGAACTCTATCCACACACACTGACAGAACTCTATCCACACACACTGACAGAACTCTATCCACACACACTGACAGAACTCTATCCACACACACTGACAGAACTCTATCCACACACTGACAGAACTCTTTCCACACACACTGACAGAACTCTATCCACACACACTGACAGAACTCTATCCACACACTGACAGAACTCTATCCACACACTGACAGAACTCTATCCACACACTGACAGAACTCTATCCACACACACTGACAGAACTCTATCCACACACTGACAGAACTCTATCCACACACTGACAGAACTCTATCCACACACACTGACAGAACTCTATCCACACACTGACAGAACTCTATCCACACACTGACAGAACTCTATCCACACACACTGACAGAACTCTCTATCCACATACTGACAGAACTCTATCCACACACTGACAGAACTCTATCCACACACTGACAGAACTCTATCCACACACTGACAGAACTCTATCCACACACTGACAGAACTCTATCCACACACACTGACAGAACTCTATCCACACACACTGACAGAACTCTATCCACACACACTGACAGAACTCTATCCACACACACTGACAGAACTCTATCCACACACTGACAGAACTCTATCCACACACACTGACAGAACTCTATCCACACACACTGACAGAACTCTATCCACACACTGACAGAACTCTATCCACACACTGACAGAACTCTATCCACACACTGACAGAACTCTATCCACACACACTGACAGAACTCTATCCACACACTGACAGAACTCTATCCACACACTGACAGAACTCTATCCACACACTGACAGAACTCTATCCACACACTGACAGAACTCTATCCACACACACTGACAGAACTCTATCCACACACTGACAGAACTCTATCCACACACTGACAGAACTCTATCCACACACTGACAGAACTCTATCCACACACTGACAGAACTCTATCCACACACACTGACAGAACTCTCTATCCACACACTGACAGAACTCTATCCACACACTGACAGAACTCTATCCACACACTGACAGAACTCCTATCCACACACTGACAGAACTCTATCCACACACACTGACAGAACTCTATCCACACACACTGACAGAACTCTATCCACACACACTGACAGAACTCTCTATCCACACACTGACAGAACTCTATCCACACACTGACAGAACTCTATCCACACACACTGACAGAACTCTATCCACACACACTGACAGAACTCTATCCACACACTGACAGAACTCTATCCACACACTGACAGAACTCTATCCACACACTGACAGAACTCTATCCACACACACTGGACAGAACTCTATCCACACACACTGACAGAACTCTATCCACACACTGACAGAACTCTATCCACACACTGACAGAACTCTATCCACACACACTGACAGAACTCTATCCACACACACTGACAGAACTCTATCCACACACACTGACAGAACTCTATCCACACACTGACAGAACTCTCTATCCACACACACTGACAGAACTCTATCCACACACTGACAGAACTCTATCCACACACACTGACAGAACTCTATCCACACACTGACAGAACTCTATCCACACACACTGACAGAACTCTATCCACACACACTGACAGAACTCTATCCACACACTGACAGAACTCTATCCACACACACTGACAGAACTCTATCCACACACTGACAGAACTCTATCCACACACACTGACAGAACTCTATCCACACACTGACAGAACTCTATCCACACACTGACAGAACTCTATCCACATACACTGACAGAACTCTATCCACACACACTGACAGAACTCTATCCACACACTGACAGAACTCTATCCACACACTGACAGAACTCTATCCACACACTGACAGAACTCTATCCACACACTGACAGAACTCTATCCACACACACTGACAGAACTCTATCCACACACACTGACAGAACTCTATCCACACACTGACAGAACTCTATCCACACACTGACAGAACTCTATCCACACACCTCGACAGAACTCTATCCACACACACTTTATTGTGAACTCTATCCACACACCTCGACAGAACTCTATCCACACACACAATAGACAGAACTCCCTATCCATACACACTGACAGAACTCTATCCACACACTGACAGAATCCTCTATCTCACACAGCACTGACAGAAACTCCTATCCACACACACTGGACAGAACTTTATCCACACACACTGACAGAATCCTCTATCCACACACACTGACAGAATCCCCTATCCACACACCTGACAGAACTCTATCCACACACACTGGACAGAATCCCCATCCAGCCAATACCTGAGCAGAACTCTATCCACATACACCCTGACAGAACTATATCCACACACTGACAGAATCTCTATCCACACACACACTGACAGAACTCTATCCACACAGCACACTGGACAGAACTCTATCCACAACCACACCTGGACAGAACTCTCTATCCAACACACTGACAGAACTCTCTCATCCAATACACCAGAGGAACCTCATCCACACACACTCGACAGAACTCTATCCACACACTGACAGAACTCTATCCACACACTGACAGAACTCTATCCACACACTGACAGAACTCTATCCACACACACTGACAGAACTTCTATCCACACACTGACAGAACTCTATCCACACACTGACAGAACTCTATCCACACACTGACAGAACTCTATCCACACACTGACAGAACTCTATCCACACACACTGACAGAACTCTATCCACACACACTGACAGAACTCTATCCACACACTGACAGAACTCTATCCACACACTGACAGAACTCTATCCACACACTGACAGGGAACTCTCTATCCACACACACTGACAGAACCTCTCATCCACACACACTGACAGAATCTCCATTCCACACACTGATGGCAGAACTCTATCCACACACCTGACAGAACTCTATCCACACACTGGACAGAACTCCCATCTTATCCACACACTGACAGAACTATCTGGACACATTACACAGAACTCATCCAATACACTGGACAGAATTCTTGTCCATACACCATGAACTCTATCCACACACCACAGAATCCTATCCATATACTGATGTAATCTATCCACACACTGGACAGGAACTCTGAGTCCACACACACTGACAGAACTCTCATCCACACACACCGACAGAACTTCCTTATTCACACACACTGGACAGAACTTCTATCTCACACACAGACAGAACTCTCTATCTCACACACAGACAGAACTCCTCATCCACACACTGACAGAACTCTATCCACACACACTGAGCAGAACTCTCTATCCACACACACTGACAGGGAATCTTCTATCCACACACACTTGACAGGAACTTCTATCTGTCATTAACACTGACAGAACTCTATCCACACACACTGACAGAACTCTATCCACACACTGATATCCCCATCCACACACTGACAGAACCCCCATCCACACACTGACAGAACTCATCCTGAGCGCTGGATGGTAGAACCCTATCCACACACTGGACAGAACTTCCACCACATACTGACAGAACTCCTATCCATTAGCACACACCTGGTTGCTGGACAGAACTCTCTATCCACACACTGACAGAATCTCTATCTGGCACACACCTGACAGAACTCTATCCACACACTGACAGAACTCTATCCACACACTGACAGAACTCTATCCACACACACTGACATAACTCTATCCACACACACTGACAGAACTCTATCCACATACTGACAGAACTCTATCCACACACTGACAGAACTCTCTATCCACACACCGACAGAACCCTATCCACACTGGACAGAACTCTATCCACACACACTGACAGAACTCTATCCACACACACTGACAGAACCCTATCCACACACACTGACAGAACTCTATCCACACACTGACAGAACTCTATCCACACACTGACAGAACTCTATCCACACACACTGACAGAACTCTATCCACACACACTGACAGAACTCTATCCACACACTGACAGAACTCTATCCACACACTGACAGAACTCTATCCACACACTGACAGAACTCTATCCACACACACTGACAGAACTCTATCCACACACTGACAGAACTCTATCCACACACTGACAGAACTCTATCCACACACTGACAGAACTCTATCCCACACACACACTGACAGAACTCTATCCACACACACTGGACAGAACTCTATCCACACACACTGACAGAACTCTATCCACACACCCTGACAGAACTCTATCCACACACTGACAGAACTCTTATCCACACACACTGACAGAACTCTATCCACACACCACAGAACTCTATCCACACACTGACAGAACTCTATCCACACACTGACAGAACTCTATCCACACACACTGACAGAACTCTATCCACACACACTGACAGAACTCTATCCACACACTGACAGAACTCTATCCACACACACTGACAGAACTCTATCCACACACTGACAGAACTCTATCCACACACACTGACAGAACTCTATCCACACACTGACAGAACTCTATCCACACACTGACAGAACTCTATCCACACACTGACAGAACTCTCTATCCACACACACTGACAGAACTCTATCCACACACTGACAGAACTCTATCCACACACTGACAGAACTCTATCCACACACTGACAGAACTCTATCCACACACTGACAGAACTCTATCCACACACTGACAGAACTCTATCCACACACTGACAGAACTCTATCCACACACACTGACAGAACTCTATCCACACACACTGACAGAAACTCTATCCACACACTGACAGAACTCTATCCACACACAGACAGAACTCTATCCACACACTGACAGAACTCTATCCACACACTGACAGAACTCTATCCACACACACTGACAGAACTCTATCCACACACTGACAGAACTCTATCCACACACTGACAGAACTCTATCCACACACTGACAGAACTCTATCCACACACTGACAGAACTCTATCCACACACTGACAGAACTCTATCCACACACTGACAGAACTCTATCCACACACTGACAGAACTCTATCCACACACACTGACAGAACTCTATCCACACACTGACAGAACTCTATCCACACACTGACAGAACTCTATCCACACACTGACAGAACTCTATCCACACACTGACAGAACTCTATCCACACACTGACAGAACTCTATCCACACACACTGACAGAACTCTATCCACACACACTGACAGAACTCTATCCACACACTGACAGAACTCTATCCACACACACTGACAGAACTCTATCCACACACTGACAGAACTCTATCCACACACTGACAGAACTCTATCCACACACACTGACAGAACTCTATCCACACACACTGACAGAACTCTATCCACACACTGACAGAACTCTATCCACACACTGACAGAACTCTATCCACACACACTGACAGAACTCCTATCCACACACTGACAGAACTCTATCCACACACTGACAGAACTCTATCCACACACACTGACAGAACTCTATCCACACACTGACAGAACTCCCTATCCACACACTGACAGAACTCTATCCACACACACTGACAGAACTCTATCCACACACTGACAGAACTCTATCCACACACTGACAGAACTCTATCCACACACACTGACAGAACTCTATCCACACACACTGACAGAACTCTATCCACACACTGACAGAACTCTATCCACACACTGACAGAACTCTATCCACACACTGACAGAACTCTATCCACACACACTGACAGAACTCTATCCACACACACTGACAGAACTCTATCCACACACTGACAGAACTCTATCCACACACTGACAGAACTCCTATCCACACACTGACAGAACTCTATCCACACACACTGACAGAACTCTATCCACACACTGACAGAACTCTATCCACACACACTGACAGAACTCTCTATCCACACACACTGACAGAACTCTATCCACACACACTGACAGAACTCTATCCACACACTGACAGAACTCTATCCACACACACTGACAGAACTCTATCCACACACTGACAGAACTCTATCCACACACTGACAGAACTCTATCCACACACTGACAGAACTCTATCCACACACACTGACAGAACTCTATCCACACACTGACAGAACTCTATCCACACACTGACAGAACTCTATCCACACACTGACAGAACTCTATCCACACACTGACAGAACTCTATCCACACACTGACAGAACTCTATCCACACACACTGACAGAACTCTATCCACACACACTGACAGAACTCTATCCACACACTGACAGAACTCTATCCACACACAGACAGAACTCTATCCACACACAGACAGAACTCTATCCACACACTGACAGAACTCTATCCACACACTGACAGAACTCTATCCACACACACTGACAGAACTCTATCACACACACTGACAGAACTCTATCCACACACTGACAGAACTCTATCCACACACACTGACAGAACTCTATCCACATACTGACAGAACTCTATCCCACACACTGACAGAACTCTATCCACACACTGACAGAACTCTCTATCCACACACTGACAGAACTCTATCCACACACTGACAGAACTCTATCCACACACTGACAGAACTCTATCCACACACACTGACAGAACTCTATCCACACACTGACAGAACTCTATCCACACACTGACAGAACTCTATCCACACACTGACAGAACTCTATCCACACACTGACAGAACTCTATCCACACACTGACAGAACTCTATCCACACACACTGACAGAACTCTATCCACACACACTGACAGAACTCTATCCACACACTGACAGAACTCTATCCACACACACTGACAGAACTCTATCCACACACTGACAGAACTCTATCCACACACCTGACAGAACTCTATCCACACACTGACAGAACTCTATCCACACACTGACAGAACTCTATCCACACACACTGACAGAACTCTATCCACACACACTGACAGAACTCTATCCACACACAGACAGAACTCTATCCACACACAGACAGAACTCTATCCACACACTGACAGAACTCTATCCACACACTGGACAGAACTCTATCCACACACTGACAGAACTCTATCCACACACACTGACAGAACTCTATCCACACACTGACAGAACTCTATCCACACACACTGACAGAACTCTATCCACACACACTGACAGAACTCTATCCACACACACTGACAGAACTCTATCCACACACTGACAGAACTCTATCCACACACTGACAGAACTCTATCCACACACACTGACAGAACTCTATCCACACACTGACAGAACTCTATCCACACACTGACAGAACTCTATCCACACACACTGACAGAACTCTATCCACACACTGACAGAACTCTATCCACACACACTGACAGAACTCTATCCACACACACTGACAGAACTCTATCCACACACTGACAGAACTCTATCCACACACTGACAGAACTCTATCCACACACTGACAGAACTCTATCCACACACACTGACAGAACTCTATCCACACACTGACAGAACTCTATCCACACACACTGACAGAACTCTATCCACACACACTGACAGAACTCTATCCACACACTGACAGAACTCTATCCACACACACTGACAGAACTCTATCCACACACACTGACAGAACTCTATCCACACACTGACAGAACTCTATCCACACACTGACAGAACTCTATCCACACACACTGACAGAACTCTATCCACACACACTGACAGAACTCTATCCACACACTGACAGAACTCTATCCACACACTGACAGAACTCTATCCACACACACTGACAGAACTCTATCCACACACTGACAGAACTCTATCCACACACACTGACAGAACTCTATCCACACACACTGACAGAACTCTATCCACACACTGACAGAACTCTATCCACACACACTGACAGAACTCTATCCACACACTGACAGAACTCTATCCACACACTGACAGAACTCTATCCACACACACTGACAGAACTCTATCCACACACACTGACAGAACTCTATCCACACACTGACAGAACTCTATCCACACACTGACAGAACTCTATCCACACACTGACAGAACTCTATCCACACACACTGACAGAACTCTATCCACACACTGACAGAACTCTATCCACACACACTGACAGAACTCTATCCACACACTGACAGAACTCTATCCACACACTGACAGAACTCTATCCACACACTGACAGAACTCTATCCACACACACTGACAGAACTCTATCCACACACTGACAGAACTCTATCCACACACTGACAGAACTCTATCCACACACTGACAGAACTCTATCCACACACTGACAGAACTCTATCCACACACTGACAGAACTCTATCCACACACTGACAGAACTCTATCCACACACACTGACAGAACTCTATCCACACACACTGACAGAACTCTATCCACACACTGACAGAACTCTATCCACACACACTGACAGAACTCTATCCACACACTGACAGAACTCTATCCACACACACTGACAGAACTCTATCCACACACACTGACAGAACTCTATCCACACACTGACAGAACTCTATCCACACACTGACAGAACTCTATCCACACACTGACAGAACTCTATCCACACACACTGACATAACTCTATCCACACACTGACAGAACTCTATCCACACACTGACAGAACTCTATCCACACACTGACAGAACTCCTATCCACACACTGACAGAACTCTATCCACACACTGACAGAACTCTATCCACACACACTGACAGAACTCTATCCACATACTGACAGAACTCTATCCACACACACTGACAGAACTCTATCCACACACTGACAGAACTCTATCCACACACACTGACAGAACTCTATCCACACACACTGACAGAACTCTATCCACACACACTGACAGAACTCTATCCACACACTGACAGAACTCTATCCACACACTGACAGAACTCTATCCACACACTGACAGAACTCTATCCACACACACTGACAGAACTCTATCCACACACTGACAGAACTCTATCCACACACTGACAGAACTCTATCCACACACTGACAGAACTCTATCCACACACTGACAGAACTCTATCCACACACTGACAGAACTCTATCCACACACTGACAGAACTCTATCCACACACACTGACAGAACTCTATCCACACACTGACAGAACTCTATCCACACACTGACAGAACTCTATCCACACACTGACAGAACTCTATCCACACACTGACAGAACTCTATCCACACACTGACAGAACTCTATCCACACACTGACAGAACTCTATCCACACACACTGACAGAACTCTATCCACACACACTGACAGAACTCTATCCACACACTGACAGAACTCTATCCACACACACTGACAGAACTCTATCCACACACTGACAGAACTCTATCCACACACACTGACAGAACTCTATCCACACACTGACAGAACTCTATCCACACACTGACAGAACTCTATCCACACACTGACAGAACTCTATCCACACACTGACAGAACTCTATCCACACACACTGACAGAACTCTATCCACACACTGACAGAACTCTATCCACACACACTGACAGAACTCTATCCACACACTGACAGAACTCTATCCACACACTGACAGAACTCTATCCACACACTGACAGAACTCTATCCACACACACTGACAGAACTCTATCCACACACACTGACAGAACTCTATCCACACACACTGACAGAACTCTATCCACACACTGACAGAACTCTATCCACACACTGACAGAACTCTATCCACACACACTGACAGAACTCTATCCACACACACTGACAGAACTCTATCCACACACACTGACAGAACTCTATCCACACACTGACAGAACTCTATCCACACACTGACAGAACTCTATCCACACACACTGACAGAACTCTATCCACACACTGACAGAACTCTATCCACACACTGACAGAACTCTATCCACACACTGACAGAACTCTATCCACACACTGACAGAACTCTATCCACACACACTGACAGAACTCTATCCACACACACTGACAGAACTCTATCCACACACACTGACAGAACTCTATCCACACACTGACAGAACTCTATCCACACACACACTGACAGAACTCTATCCACACACTGACAGAACTCTATCCACACACTGACAGAACTCTATCCACACACTGACAGAACTCTATCCACACACACTGACAGAACTCTATCCACACACACTGACAGAACTCTATCCACACACACTGACAGAACTCTATCCACACACTGACAGAACTCTATCCACACACACTGACAGAACTCTCTATCCACACACTGACAGAACTCTCTATCCACACACACTGACAGAACTCTATCCACACACTGACAGAACTCTATCCACACACTGACAGAACTCTATCCACATACTGACAGAACTCTATCCACACACACTGACAGAACTCTATCCACACACTGACAGAACTCTATCCACACACTGACAGAACTCTATCCACACACTGACAGAACTCTATCCACACACACTGACAGAACTCTATCCACACACACTGACATAACTCTATCCACACACTGACAGAACTCTATCCACATACTGACAGAACTCTATCCACACACTGACAGAACTCTATCCACACACTGACAGAACTCTATCCACACACTGACAGAACTCTATCCACACACACTGACAGAACTCTATCCACACACACTGACAGAACTCTATCCACACACACTGACAGAACTCTATCCACACACAGACAGAACTCTATCCACACACTGACAGAACTCTATCCACACACTGACAGAACTCTATCCACACACACTGACAGAACTCTATCCACACACTGACAGAACTCTATCCACACACTGACAGAACTCTATCCACACACACTGACAGAACTCTATCCACACACACTGACAGAACTCTATCCACACACTGACAGAACTCTATCCACACACTGACAGAACTCTATCCACACACTGACAGAACTCTATCCACACACACTGACAGAACTCTATCCACACACACTGACAGAACTCTATCCACACACTGACAGAACTCTATCCACACACTGACAGAACTCTATCCACACACTGACAGAACTCTATCCACACACACTGACAGAACTCTATCCACACACACTGACAGAACTCTATCCACACACACTGACAGAACTCTATCCACACACTGACAGAACTCTATCCACACACACTGACAGAACTCTATCCACACACTGACAGAACTCTATCCACACACTGACAGAACTCTATCCACACACACTGACAGAACTCTATCCACACACACAGAACTCCCTATCCACACACAGACAGAACTCATCCACACACAGACAGAACCTATCCACACACTGACAGATGACTCTATCCACACTGACAGAACTCTATCCACACACTGACAGAACTCTATCCACACACTGACAGAACTCTATCCACACACTGACAGAACTCTATCCACACACACTGACAGAACTCTATCCACACACTGACAGAACTCTATCCACACACACTGACAGAACTCTATCCACACACACTGACAGAACTCTATCCACACACTGACAGAACTCTATCCACACACTGACAGAACTCTATCCACACACACTGACAGAACTCTATCCACACACTGACAGAACTCTATCCACACACTGACAGAACTCTATCCACACACACTGACAGAACTCTATCCACACACACTGACAGAACTCTATCCACACACTGACAGAACTCTATCCACACACACTGACAGAACTCTATCCACACACTGACAGAACTCTATCCACACACACTGACAGAACTCTATCCACACACACTGACAGAACTCTATCCACACACTGACAGAACTCTATCCACACACTGACAGAACTCTATCCACACACTGACAGAACTCTATCCACACACACTGACAGAACTCTATCCACACACTGACAGAACTCTATCCACACACACTGACAGAACTCTATCCACACACACTGACAGAACTCTATCCACACACTGACAGAACTCTATCCACACACTGACAGAACTCTATCCACACACACTGACAGAACTCTATCCACACACTGACAGAACTCTATCCACACACTGACAGAACTCTATCCACACACTGACAGAACTCTATCCACACACACTGACAGAACTCTATCCACACACTGACAGAACTCTATCCACACACTGACAGAACTCTATCCACACACTGACAGAACTCTATCCACACACACTGACAGAACTCTATCCACACACTGACAGAACTCTATCCACACACTGACAGAACTCTATCCACACACACTGACAGAACTCTATCCACACACTGACAGAACTCTATCCACACACTGACAGAACTCTATCCACACACAGACAGAACTCTATCCACACACTGACAGAACTCTATCCACACACTGACAGAACTCTATCCACACACACTGACAGAACTCTATCCACACACACTGACAGAACTCTATCCACACACTGACAGAACTCTATCCACACACACTGACAGAACTCTATCCACATACTGACAGAACTCTATCCACACACACTGACAGAACTCTATCCACACACTGACAGAACTCTATCCACACACTGACAGAACTCTATCCACACACTGACAGAACTCTATCCACACACTGACAGAACTCTATCCACACACACTGACAGAACTCTATCCACACACTGACAGAACTCTATCCACACACTGACAGAACTCTATCCACACACTGACAGAACTCTATCCACACACTGACAGAACTCTATCCACACACTGACAGAACTCTATCCACACACACTGACAGAACTCTATCCACACACACTGACATAACTCTATCCACACATACTGACAGAACTCTATCCACACACACTGACAGAACTCTATCCACACACACTGACAGAACTCTATCCACACACTGACAGAACTCTATCCACACACTGACAGAACTCTATCCACACACTGACAGAACTCTATCCACACACACTGACAGAACTCTATCCACACACACTGACAGAACTCTATCCACACACACTGACAGAACTCTATCCACACACAGACAGAACTCTATCCACACACTGACAGAACTCTATCCACACACTGACAGAACTCTATCCACACACACTGACAGAACTCTATCCACACACTGACAGAACTCTATCCACACACTGACAGAACTCTATCCACACACACTGACAGAACTCTATCCACACACACTGACAGAACTCTATCCACACACTGACAGAACTCTATCCACACACTGACAGAACTCTATCCACACACTGACAGAACTCTATCCACACACACTGACAGAACTCTATCCACACACACTGACAGAACTCTATCCACACACTGACAGAACTCTATCCACACACACTGACAGACCTCTATCCACACACTGACAGAACTCTATCCACACACACTGACAGAACTCTATCCACACACACTGACAGAACTCTATCCACACACACTGACAGAACTCTATCCACACACTGACAGAACTCTATCCACACACTGACAGAACTCTATCCACACACACTGACAGAACTCTATCCACACACTGACAGAACTCTATCCACATACACTGACAGAACTATATCCACACACTGACAGAACTCTATCCACACACTGACAGAACTCTATCCACATACACTGACAGAACTCTATCCACACACACTGACAGAACTCTATCCACACACTGACAGAACTCTATCCACACACTGACACTATCACCCTATTCTGAATGTGTCCAGCAGTGTTTTGACTCTACCCTCATGTCGTTCCCAGCTACAGTGAACTACATGACCTGATGGATCCAGAGCATTTTATTGTCATTACCATGTTTCATCCACTCAGCCTCCAACTGAGGACTTGATCATCTGCTTCTGGGATACCATCTAATCAAACCCTGTATACAGACGTTTCTGGTGAAACCATACAATAATATAATGTGCCGTGCCTTCAGAAAGTATTCAAACCCCTTATTCAACATTTCGTTGTGTTACACCCTCAATAAAACATTATGTTTTTAGACATTTTTACCAATTAATTAAAAATGAAACGCTGAAATATCTTGAGTCAATAAGTACTCAACCCCTTATTTATGGCAAGCCTAAATAAGCTCAGGAGTATAAATGTGCTTAACAAGTCATATAATAAGTTGCATGGACTCACTCTGTGTGCAATAACAGTGTATAGCATGATGTTTGAATGTCATAACTCATCTCTGTACCCTACACATACAATTACTTGTGAGGTCCCTCATTCTAACAGTGAATTTCAAACACAGAATTATTTTTTATTTTTTATTTTTTTTTCGTTTATTTGTCAGGGACAATGCTGCGCACATTATTACATACATAATTATCACAGTCAGCCATAATAATATGTGTAGATGTGTTGCATAAAAGGTTTCTAGCCAATAGGCTAATTTGCAACCCCAGTCCCTGGTCAGGCCTTTCTAAACAGGTAATCCAAATATATAATTTTTAAAAGGACCACATAGTGTGAATTACACAATCATGCAGCAAATACATTGTATACAAACATCAACATTTCACAGTCGAGACCACATTACACAAAACAGCACATCACGTAACAACACAAGCCCCAAGCACCCAGCCGCTCACACCTGCTCACCTATACCCAACCCCAATAGTGAGGGCCTGGGCCGCTACATGACTATCTCCCATACCCAGACCCCACATGTGGGGTGATCCTTGGCAGCATGCGCAACAACCAGGCATCCAGTACAGACAATACATAACAACAAAACTGACTCAGTGGCCACATATTTGGTTTTCTTTCAGCCAGTATTTGACCTTTCTATTAAAAGATTCAACCACAAAGACCATGGAGGTTTTTCTATGCCTCGCAAAGAAGGGCACCGATTGGTAGACATTGAATATCCCTTTGAGCATGGTGAAGTTATTAATTACACCCCTCGGATGGTGTATCAATACACCCAGTCACCACAAATATACAGGAGCCTTTCAGTTGCCGGCGAGGGGAAAAAAACTCAGGGGTTGGGCCGGCCTACATAATCCTCCGTTGAACACATCTGATTCTGGATCAGACAAAAACCTCCCTGGTCTTTGTGTTTGAATCTATGTTTGAAATTCACTGCTCCACTGTGGTACCTTACAGATAATTGGGTCCCACTTTAAATGACGTGTAGAGGGAGGGAAGGGGAGGTGTTTCCTCCTATAGAGGGAAGGAAGGGGAGGTGTTTCCTCCTATAGATGGAACGAAGGGGTGGTGTTTCCTCCTATAGAGGGAGGGAAGGGGAGGTGTTTCCTCCTATAGATGGAAGGAAGGGGAGGTGTTTCCTCCTATAGATGGAAGGAAGGGGAGGTGTTTCCTCTTATAGATGGAAGGAAGGGGAGGTGTTTCCTCCTATAGATGGAAGGAAGGGGAGGTGTTTCCTCCTATAGATGGAAGGAAGGGGAGGTGTTTCCTCCTATAGATGGAAGGAAGGGGAGGTGTTTCCTCCTATAGATGGAAGGAAGGGGAGGTGTTTCCTCTTATAGATGGAAGGAAGGGGAGGTGTTTCCTCCTATAGATGGAAGGAAGGGGAGGTGTTTCCTCCTATAGATGGAAGGAAGGGGTGGTGTTTCCTCCTATAGATGGAAGGAAGGGGTGATGTTTCCTCCTATAGATGGAAGGAAGGGGAGGTGTTTCCTCCTATAGATGGAAGGAAGGGGAGGTGTTTCCTCAAATAGATGGAAGGAAGGGGAGGTGTTTCCTCCTATAGATGGAAGGAAGGGGAGGTGTTTCCTCAAATAGATGGAAGGAAGGGGAGGTGTTTCCTCCTATAGATGGAAGGAAGGGGAGGTGTTTCCTCCTATAGATGGAAGGAAGGGGAGGTGTTTCCTCCTATAGATGGAAGGAAGGGGAGGTGTTTCCTCAAATAGATGGAAGGAAGGGGAGGTGTTTCTCCTATAGATGGAAGGAAGGGGAGGTGTTTCCTCAAATAGATGGAAGGAAGGGGAGGTGTTTCCTCCTATAGATGGAAGGAAGGGGAGGTGTTTCCTCCTATAGAGGGAAGGAAGGGAGGTGTTTCCTCCTATAGATGGAACAGAAGGGGTGGTGTTTCCTCCTATAGATGGAAGGAAGGAGGTGTTTCCTCCTATAGATGGAAGGAAGGGGAGGTGTTTCCTCCTATAGATGGAAGGAAGGGGAGGTGTTTCCTCCTATAGATGGAAGGAAGGGGAGGTGTTTCCTCCTATAGATGGAAGGAAGGGGAGGTGTTTCCTCCTATAGATGGAAGGAAGGGGTGGTGTTTTCTCCTATAGATGGAAGGAAGGGGAGGTGTTTCCTCCTATAGATGGAAGGAAGGGGAGGTGTTTCCTCAAATAGATGGAAGGAAGGGGAGGTGTTTCCTCCTATAGATGGAAGGAAGGGGTGGTGTTTCCTCCTATAGATGGAAGGAAGGAGGTGTTTCCTCAAATAGATGGAAGGAAGGGAGGTGTTTCCTCCTATAGATGGAAGGAAGGAGGTGTTTCTCTTATAGATGGAAGGAAGGGGAGGTGTTTCCTCCTATAGATGGAAGGAAGGGGAGGTGTTTCCTCCTATAGATGGAAGGAAGGGGAGGTGTTTCCTCCTATAGATGGAAGGAAGGGAGGTGTTTCCTCAAATAGATGGAAGGAAGGGGAGGTGTTTCCTCCTATAGATGGAAGGAAGGGGAGGTGTTTCCTCCTATAGATGGAAGGAAGGGGAGGTGTTTCCTCCTATAGATGGAAGGAAGGGGTGGTGTTTCCTCCTATAGATGGAAGGAAGGGGAGGTGTTTCCTCAAATAGATGGAAGGAAGGGGAGGTGTTTCCTCCTATAGATGGAAGGAAGGGGAGGTGTTTCCTCCTATAGATGGAAGGAAGGGGAGGTGTTTCCTCCTATAGATGGAAGGAAGGGGAGGTGTTTCCTCCTATAGATGGAAGGAAGGGGAGGTGTTTCCTCTTATAGATGAAAGGAAGGGGAGGTGTTTCCTCCTATAGATGGAAGGAAGGGGAGGTGTTTCCTCAAATAGATGGAAGGAAGGGGAGGTGTTTCCTCCTATAGATGGAAGGAAGGGGTGGTGTTTCCTCCTATAGATGGAAGGAAGGGGTGATGTTTCCTCCTATAGATGGAAGGAAGGGGAGGTGTTTCCTCCTATAACGGGAGGGAAGGAGAGGTGTTTCCTCTTATAGAGGAAAGGGAGGGGAGGTGTTTCCTCCTATAGATGGAAGGAAGGGGAGGTGTTTCCTCCTATAGAGGGAAGGAAGGGGAGGTGTTTCCTCCTATAGATGGAAGGAAGGGGAGCTGTTTCCTGTTTTTCTATATACACCTGTTTATAGTGAAACTGTTTATAGTGAACCTGTTTATACTGAAACTGTTTATAGTGAACCTGTTTATAGTGAACCTGTTTATTGTGAATCTGTTTAGTCTGAATCTGTTTAGTCTGACAGCTTTCATAACAGACAGTTCAGACCTCATCACTGACCCTTAGTGACACATCCCTCTGAAGAGCCAAAAAAAAAGAGGGATAGCACATATATGCTTTCTTCCCAAACAATCTTTATTTTTCTACCATATAGAGAAGAAGAAAATAACTCCTGAGTAAGGAAGTTAGTAAATGTGTGGAACCTCCATAAACCATGCAGTCTGGAACCTCGGAGATGTAACACCATAAACCATGCAGTCTGGAACCTGGGAGATGTAACACCATAAACCATGCAGTCTGGAACCTCGGAGATGTAACATCATAAACCATGCAGTCTGGAACCTCGGAGATGTAACACCATAAACCATGCAGTCTGGAACCTCTGAGATGTAACACCATAAACCATGCAGTCTGGAACCTCTGAGAAGAAACACCAAATGACCACACAGTCTGGATCCTCTGAGAAGAAAAACCATAAACCACACCGTCTGGAACCTCTGAGAAGAAACACTGTAAACATTGCAGTCTGGAACCTCTAAAATGTAACACCATGGAACCTCTGAGAAGAAACACCAAATAACCACACAGTCTGGGACCTCTGAGAAGAAACACCATAAACCATGCAGTCTGGAACCTCTGAGATGTAACATTATAAACCATGCAGTCTGGAACCTCTGAGAAGAAAAACCATAAACCACACCGTCTGGAACCTCTGAGAAGAAACACTGTAAACCATGCAGTCTGGAACCTCTAAAATGTAACACCATGGAACCTCTGAGAAGAAACACCAAATAACCACACAGTCTGGGACCTCTGAGAAGAAACACCATAAACCATGCAGTCTGGAACCTCTGAGATGTAACATTATAAACCATGCAGTCTGGAACCTCTGAGATGTAACACCATAAACCATGCAGTCTGGAACCTCTGAGATGTAACATTATAAACCATGCAGTCTGGAACCTCTGAGATGTAACACCATAAACCATGCAGTCTGGAACCTCTGAGATGTAACACCATAAACCATGCAGTCTGGAACCTCTGAGATGTAACATTATAAACCATGCAGTCTGGAACCTCTGAGATGTAACATTATAAACCATGCAGTCTGGAACCTCTGAGAAGAAAAACCATAAACCACACCGTCTGGAACCTCTGAGAAGAAACACTGTAAACCATGCAGTCTGGAACCTCTAAAATGTAACACCATGGAACCTCTGAGAAGAAACACCAAATAACCACACAGTCTGGGACCTCTGAGAAGAAACACCATAAACCATGCAGTCTGGAACCTCTGAGATGTAACACCATAAACCATGCAGTCTGGAACCTCTGAGATGTAACATTATAAACCATGCAGTCTGGAACCTCTGAGATGTAACACCATAAACCATGCAGTCTGGAACCTCTGAGATGTAACATTATAAACCATGCAGTCTGGAACCTGGGAGATGTAACACCATAAACCATGCAGTCTGGAACCTCTGAGATGTAACACCATAAACCATGCAGTCTGGAACCTCTGAGATGTAACACCATAAACCATGCAGTCTGGAACCTCTGAGATGTAACATTATAAACCATGCAGTCTGGAACCTCTGAGATGTAACACCATAAACCATGCAGTCTGGAACCTCTGAGATGTAACATTATAAACCATGCAGTCTGGAACCTCTGAGATGTAACACCATAAACCATGCAGTCTGGAACCTCTGAGATGTAACACCATAAACCATGCAGTCTGGAACCTCTGAGATGTAACATTATAAACCATGCAGTCTGGAACCTCTGAGATGTAACACCATAAACCATGCAGTCTGGAACCTCTGAGATGTAACATTATAAACCATGCAGTCTGGAACCTGGGAGATGTAACACCATAAACCATGCAGTCTGGAACCTCTGAGATGTAACATTATAAACCATACAGTCTGGAACCTCTGAGATGTAACACCATAAACCATGCAGTCTGGAACCTCTGAGATGTAACATTATAAACCATGCAGTCTGGAACCTCTGAGATGTAACACCATAAACCATGCAGTCTGGGACCTCTGAGATGTAACATTATAAACCATGCAGTCTGGAACCTCTGAGATGTAACACCATAAACCATGCAGTCTGGGACCTCTGAGATGTAACATTATAAACCATGCAGTCTGGAACCTCTGAGATGTAACACCATAAACCATGCAGTCTGGAACCTCTGAGATGTAACACCATGGAACACAGTTTTCTATTATGTACTGAACATACCTCAGGGCTTAATGATTGACAAAAAGGTTGGGAGAGTGACAGCCTTTCATTCATCAAATGGGCAAAAATCTTTATAGGTGTGTGTGTTCTTCTAGATTCTTCTGAACTGACCTCCAGGACCCTTCCACCCTCATTACCCCAGAAAAGGTGTGCTGCCTCCGAGGGAGGATTTCCCCTGCACACCGCCTCATTCATTCATTCATTCCCCTCTTACCCACCATTCATATATTTAATTCCCCAGGCTACTGTTGACCATTAACCGCCGTAGGCGAATGGCCACTGACATTTGATTTTGTAAATAACCAGCACTTGCACTTCATCCATTACAATAGTCTATGCACTATTTATCAAGTGTTGGTGCTCATGTTTGCTACACCTTGTGGGTTGATATGGATCTGATGTGTATTCTAAAGGAGACGCCCGGCAACATTCGCTAGCTGGTACTGATAGGCTGAAAGGCCAGGCGGTTCTAGCTTTAAAAGGGAAAGAAAAAAAAATATGAACACAGCTTTAAAAATGCAAAACGCTATAATAGCTCTGGCAGAACAACTTTCCAGTAGCTTGCTTCTCAGCTCACATTACCGCCCGCCTTTACTGTCCCGGTGGACCGGGTATGGTGAGAGAGGAGTGACAGCACCACTGGGCAGAGCTGCAGCTTGGGCATGCGTTTGTTCCGAAAGGCCTCATGCGACCAGAGGCATCACTACCGAGCCCCATGAGACCAGAGGCATCACTACCGAGCCCCATGAGACCAGAGGCATCACTACCGAGCCCCATGAGACCAGAGGCATCACTACCGAGCCCCATGACACCAGAGGCATCACTACCGAGCCCCATGACACCAGAGTGTTTTACCTAGAATGACACTGTTGTGATCACGAGGTGAATGTTGTCAACTTACACCTGTAACCCATCTGCCACTGGAATTATTACTCTAGAAGACATGTTGATGTTAGGTAATAGCTAGGCTAGTGATAGGTTAGCGCAGGTGACTTGTGGGCAAGTTCTAGGCTATCCGTACGTTCTAGACTATTCATATGTTCTAGGCTATTCATACGTTCTAGACAATTCATACGTTCGATGCTATTTATACATTATAGGCTATTCAAACGTTCTACGCTATTCATACGTTCCAGACTATTCATAGGTTCCAGACTATTCATAGGTTCCAGACTATTCATACGTTCTAGACTATTCATACGTTCTAGACTATTCATATGTTCTAGGCTATTCATACGTTCTAGGCTATTTATACGTTCTAGGCTATTCATACGTTCCAGACTATTCATACATTCTAGGCTATTCGTACGTTCTAGACTATTCATATGTTCTAGGCTATTCATATGTTCTAGACTATTCGTACGTTCTAGGCTATTCGTACGTTCTAGGCTATTCATACGTTCTAGACTATTCATACGTTCTAGGCTATTCATACGTTATAGGCTATTCAAACGTTCTAGGCTATTCATATGTTCTAGACTATTCATACGTTCTAGGCTATTCATACGTTCTAGGCTATTCAAACGTTCTAGGCTATTCATACGTTCCAGACTATTCATAGGTTCCAGACTATTCATACGTTCTAGGCTATTCATACGTTATAGGCTATTCAAACATTCTAGGCTATTCATACGTTCTAGGCTATTCATACGTTCTAGGCTATTCATACATTCGAGGCTAAATTAAGATTACAGTGGGGAAAGTACTGTGCAATTCTAAGTGGTGGGAAAAGCATTCAATTTTCATACTTGAGTAGAAGTAAAGATACATAAATAAAAAAAAAGTTAAAGTGAAAATCCCCCAGTAAAATACTACTTGAATAAAAGTCTTATTGTATTTGGTTTTAAATATACTGAAGTATCAAAAGTAAATGGAATTGCTGAAATGTATCAAAAGTCAAAGTCAAAGTATAAACCATTTAAAATTCCTTATATTAAGCAAAGCAGACGGCACAATTATTTTTAATGTTTTTATTGACGGATAGCCAGGGGCACACTCAAACACTCAGACATAATTTACAAAAAAAGCAGGCAGTAGGCATGACCAGGGATGTTCTCTTGAGAAGGGTGTGAATTGGACAATTTTCCTGTGAAAATGTAACAAGTACATTTTGGGTGTCAGGGAGAATGTATGGAGTAAAACGTATATTATTTTATTTAGGAGGGTAGTGATTTAAAAGTGAAAGTTAGCAAAAATATAAATAGTAAAGTAAAGTACAGATCATCCCCATAAAACTACTTAACCCTTGTGTATTTTTAACATTCTGTAGACTCCCCTTGTCCTAAGAGTCAAAAATGACCTGCCTTTTACTAAACCCCTAAAATAAAGCAGCTTAATTGAATTGTAAACCCCAAATCTATTTTGCATGAAGAAACAACCTGTCATTCATCACAAACTTCATGAATATCTGGGTTTTCCCCCACTTTACAATGCAGAAAGACTGCATTTAATCAGTGGACACCACTCATTTTTATTACAACACACCTGTCATAATTGTTCTTTACTAAAGCAGATGTTTATTATTTATATTGCTAAAGGTACTGTACAGGTGTAAACATGATTTGTGCAAGAGAGAGCACTTGTATAGCCTAGGAAATTAGCAGAAGTAGTTTTGCAGGAGTAGTTTTGAATGCATTTTATTGAAGGGAAACAATAGCACTTTTTTGGCAACATAGTGATTTGTTCTTAAATACTGTACAATGAGTAATTCAACTAAACAATACTTGTCTTCTCCCAATTTTTTTAACCATTGCCCCCACCCACAAGGTGTATAAACAACAACAATAAATAAGAACAAACTAAGATAATATATACAAAACAAAAATGTGTAGAACATAAATCAATCAACTTTAATTAGCACATGTAGGACAGTATGCAAGTGTGAGTGCATGGACTTTGCAGATGTATTTCTCACATGTGCAGCACATAGTATTTGTTTTACAGTCTTCTTTGGGGGGCAGAATTGGCATCTCCTCTTGCCTGCCCCAGCTGCAGTCAGGTGGATCAGGACAAGATTCAGCCCCCTGAACAGCTTTCACAAGCGCTGCAGAGGCTACTGTGCGGGGGAGGCGCTCTTTTCTTTAAATATGTGCAGTTACAAGTGCCTTTCCCAACTGCTCCAGGAACACCCTCCTCTTGTTCCGCTTATCAGGCATCCAGGTAGGGTTGATCTTGTTCCATATCACGAAGGCATTGAATGAGGACACATCAATGATGTCATGGAAGATGACCAGGGGCCAGCGGGCAGTCATCCTCCTGCAGATGTAAGTTCCAATCACCTTGTCCAGGTGCCCACGCCTCCTTTGTTGTGGCTGTATTCCAGCTTCCTGTCCTCACGATCACTGATCTCAGTCATGTTTTGCAGTGTGCTCAGGAGGAACACATTCTTGTTCCTCTTTGGGAGGTAAGAAATTAGAGTGGTGGTGGGGGTGAATGCAAAGGCCACTCTCCCCCTTGTTGTGAGGAGTGCAGGGGGGAGCTCAGGCTTGTTCTTTCTGTGCCAACCATGGTGATCTTCCTCTTCAGGAGCTGCTGGCTGAGTTCATAAGAGGTAAAGAAATTGTCACACGTGGCATTGTGCCCCCTCAGTCCACCTGTCACATCAAGCACAACCCGCATCCCCTGGTTGTTCTCCGGGCCTCCACTGGTCGGCTTCCCTGTGTAGACCTGCATCTTCCAAGCATAGCTGGATTGTGCGTCACAGGCCACCCATATCTTGATGCCATTCTTTGCTGGCTTGCTGGGCATATACTGCCAGAAAGGACAACAACCTTTTGACAAAAGAGATTACTATCAGTGATTAGTATCAGTGTCACAGAAAACAATCACATAAATCAATGATATTACAGCAATACATAATAAACTTAACAGTGAAAATCACTTACATTACAGATATTAAAATAAAAATGTACCTCTGAATGGAACCAGTTGCTCATCCACTGTTACTTCAGGCCCAGGGTTGTAGAGGTATGGCAGACACTCCACCCACTTCTCCCAGACTTCTCTTATGGCCGCCAGTTTGTCTCTCACACGTCTTGCAGATCTTGACTCACGGTTATCAAATCGTAGCATTCTTGAGAAAGTGTGAAAGACTTTCAGTGGCATCATGGCATGGAAAGTTCGCCCTTCCACTCTCTGCATCCCAGAGACTAAATGTAGCCTTGCCTCGGGACCTATACACACCCGTTAAGATAAGCAGCCCTATGTAGGCACGCAGATCAATCTCATCCATCCTTTTCCAGTTGTCTCCAAATTTACGGAAACACTCCAAATTTGTCATCTCCAGGATGATTCTTATGATGGCCGGTGTGATGAACATGTGTATTTTTGAGACAATGTCCTGGGCATGGGCAACAGTAAGTCTTGTGGGCCCTGGGGTCATCCGTGTGACATTTTGTGCTGCCATCCTGCCCTGGTTGTCATATGGTGACAAGGACCATGTTATTTTGCTGTTCTTTGACAAAAATGTGTCTCTTACCTCTCTTGGAGGACTTCTTCTTCATCTGAAGATGATGCAGCGCGTTCTGGGTTGAATTCTTCCAGATCTTCTTCTTCAGATACCTCCTCTTTTAAATCATAGTTCTCTTGTTCCTCCTGGACAGCTTATAAAATCTGATCTACGACGACCTGTTGGGCACTGAAACTTGCACTCATGGCTTCAGCAGAGAGAACTGGGGGGACTGTCATCTGCAGCAATGACCCTAAGACAATCTTTGTACCCTGGTGGTGTACAGCTTTCATGGAATTTCAAGTGTAAAAAACATAATTTAGGGGGTTTTCTCTGCCGTTAAACATAGTGGCGGGTCATTTTTTACCCTTAATACAACACAAGGGTTAAGTAGTACTTCAAAGTATTTTTACTTAAGTACTTTACACCACTGGGAATTCTAATAAGTACAGGCCATAGTAAGAATGTAGTGTATCTACAGGACCTTGCCTTGCCCAACACATGGTTCTTTCCAGAACTTTCTCCAGTGTCAGTCCTCAGATGCTCCCTTCAGCATCAACCTCCTCGGTATGGCAGTCAACTGCCTGCCCCTCCTTAACTTCCATCATTAAAACCGTTTCCGCCCCCATACTTTTCCCTCTGCTTGAGCTACTATGCTATTGCACTAACGGTCTTGCTCGCTCCTCAATTAATTATTCACGGTGGGATCCAAAATTCCCCTCACTTCAGGACAAGGGATAATCGCTGCAGTCAGCTCCAAATACATCAGCTGGGCTACAATGTGCAGGGAATATTTCTATAAATAGTGTCACAAAAATCACATCAGCCCAATAGCACCGCAGGGTCTCTCTGCTCGCCCGCTCACTTTTTATGGGCTATAGATGTGTCATAGATATGTCATAGATTCTCCGACACTAGAGCACTCTCTGTGGAAGAGGGAGGAGAGGGAGAAGAGGGAAAAGAGGGATATTTACGGTGGGATCCAAAATTCCTCTCTTTGGGGCATATTAACGGTGGAATCCAAAATTCCACTCCACACCATGGTCTGATGCTATCTGCCACCCCTCACCTCCATACCATGGCCTGACGGTAACAATAGCGCTAGGCTAACACCCCTCTAAATCAAATCAAATGTTACTGGTCACATACTCATGGTTAGCAGATGTTAATGCGAGTGTAGCGAAATGCTTGTAAAAAAAGGGGTAACAGTAAGAAACAATGGCCTGACGGTGATAATACCTCTAGGCTACCTAACCCCCTTCCCTCCACACCATGGCCTGACGGTGATAATACCTCTAGGCTACCTAACCCCTCCCTCCACACCATGGCCTGACGGTGATAATACCTCTAGGCTACCTAACCCCTCCCTCCACACCATGGTCTGACGGTGATAATACCTCTAGGCTACCTATCCCCTCCCTCCACACCATGGCCTGACGGTGATAATACCTCTAGGCTACCTAACCTCCTCCCTCCACACCATGGCCTGACGGTGATAATACCTCTAGGCTACCTAACCCCCCCCTCCACACCATGGCCTGACGGTGATAATACCTCTAGGCTACCTAACCCCCTCCCCTCCACACCATGGCCTGACGGTGATAATACCTCTAGGCTACCTAACCCCCTCCCCTCCACACCATGGCCTGACGGTGATAATACCTCTAGGCTACCTAACCCCTCCCTCCACACCATGGCCTGACGGTGATAATACCTCTAGGCTACCTAACCCCTCCCTCCACACCATGGCCTGACGGTGATAATACCTCTAGGCTACCTAACCCCTCCCTCTCCACACCATGGCCTGACGGTGATAATACCTCTAGGCTACCTAACCCCCTTCCCTCCACACCATGGTCTGACGGTGATAATACCTCTAGGCTACCTATCCCCCTCCCCTCCACACCATTGCCTGACGGTGATAATACCTCTAGGCTACCTAACCCCCTTCCCTCCACACCATGGCCTGACGGTGATAATACCTCTAGGCTACCTAACCCCTCCCTCCACACCATGGCCTGACGGTGATAATACCTCTAGGCTACCTAACCCCTCCCTCCACACCATGGCCTGACGGTGATAATACATCTAGGCTACCTAACCCCTCCCTCCACACCATGGCCTGACGGTGATAATACCTCTAGGCTACCTAACCCCCTCCCCTCCACACCATGGCCTGACGGTGATAATACCTCTAGGCTACCTAACCCCTCCTCCACACCATGGCCTGACGGTGATAATACCTCTAGGCTACCTAACCCCTCCCTCCACACCATGGCCTGACGGTGATAATACCTCTAGGCTACCTAACCCGCTCCCCTCCACACCATGGCCTGACGGTGATAATACATCTAGGCTACCTAACCCCCTTCCCTCCACACCATGGCCTGACGGTGATAATACCTCTAGGCTACCTATCCCCCTCCCCTCCACACCATGGTCTGACGGTGATAATACCTCTAGGCTACCTAACCCTCCTCCTCCACACCATGGCCTGACGGTGATAATACCTCTAGGCTACCTAACCCCTCCCTCCACACCATGGCCTGACGGTGATTATACCTCTAGGCTACCTAACCCCCTCCACACCATGGCCTGACGGTGATAATACCTCTAGGCTACCTAACCCCCTCCCCTCCACACCATGGCCTGATGGTGATAATACCTCTAGGCTACCTAACCCCCCCCCTCCACACCATGGCCTGACGGTGATAAGTCAATGAGCAGCCAGCTGTCCACACATACAACCGCCCGTGGTGCCATTCTTTACAAGGCATAGAATAATTGTCTCCCAATTGCCTCTCCCAAGCAATGGACACACATGAACAATAACCTAGCAGAAAGTAGGAGAAGCCAGGGACGGGCTGGGACCAGAAATCGGCTCTGGCATTTCTAACAAACTGGCACACTTTTTTCCCTTGAGGCCCCTCATTATTAGCCAGATAATAATAATTTTGTGAAAAAAATATTTAAAAAATGATAGACAGGCCCACCAGCCCATCTGGCAGTCCGCCCTTGTGATAAGAAATAGCACAGGACACAGAGGCCTACACCACTGAAAATCAAGTGTAAAGTGAGAGAGCCAGTGTCTTGGCCACAATCCTATCTAAGTGCTGAAAAGTTGTATCCATCTATTATTAGATTAAGCAAACAACATAATACCAACCAGACTGAGTTATATGGTCCAGTCAGACACTGAGTCCAGGAGTGAAGGTCTAGATATACTGTAGTCAGTGTGTCTAGGAGTGGAGGTCTTGATATACTGCAAGCAGTGTTTCTAGGAGTGGAGGGCTAGTCATACTGTAGGCAGTGTGTCTAGGAGTGGAGGTTTAGATATACTGCAGGCAGCGTGTCTAGGAGTGGAGGTCTAGATATACTGTAGGCAGCATGTCTAGGAGCGGAGGTCTAGATATACTGTAGGCAGCGTGTCTAGGAGTGGAGGGATAGATAAACTGCAGGCAGCGTGTCTAGGAGTGGAGGGATAGATATACTGCAGGCAGTGTTTCTAGGAGTGGAGGGCAAGATATACTCTAGGCAGCGTGTCTAGGAGTGGAGGGCAAGATATACTCTAGGCAGCGTGTCTAGGAGTGGAGGGCAAAATATACTCTAGGCAGCGTGTCTAGGAGTGGAGGGCTAGATATACTGCAGGCAGTGTTTCTAGGAGTGGAGGGCAAGATATACTTTAGGCAGTGTTTCTAGGAGTGGAGGGCAAGATATCTTGTTAGGCAGAAGTGGGGCGCTAGGCAAAATCCAAAAGTTGAATTATTAAACATACACCAATATACAAGTTTCATACTCATCAAAAGCTCTGCTTCTTGGCAATATCACAGCGTTGTCGGATTTCAAAAAGGCTTTACGGCGAAAGCACTACATTTGATTGTTTGAGGGTAGCACCTTCAATATTTTCCATAACCATGAAATCTTTAGCCAGCGCAGTCCATAGAAAATGCATTTCACAGGGAAAACCTGTGCCTTACCTTTTGTAGAACTTCTGCAGAGGGCTTCCTAAGTGTCCAACGAAGACAATCCATGGGTATTTGGTTAGAAAAAGTAATTTATTATATCCATAAATCTCCGTTTGGTTGGCGCCTTGTGTTCAGAAAATCCAACGTGAAGAGAACGCGTTCAACTAAACCTATAAACTTTCCCTCAACAAAACTAAAACCAATTAAAATGCATCCTTAGCTTATCTTTTAGGAATAAAAGTGATAATCTTTCACTTGGATGGACACCTAAATGTTATATAAGTCAAATAAAGTGGACCGCTCAGCCAAACGTGCGCCCAAAAACGTGCAACTGAAAAAGAGCTCCCCTCACTAAAACCTCTACCTATTGAACACATTGGTTCCGATTGCCATGAAACTTTACCTATACACTGCTGACATCCAGTGGAAGCAATGGGTACTACATTTAGTGTTGTGGTATAACAACTTTTCAATAGGCCGTCTCTCTAAATGAGCCATAAGCCACCAGATTGACATTTCCGGATGGAATTTTCTCTGGTTTTTGCCTGCCAAATGAGTTCTGTTACACTCACAGACAAAATGTTAACACTTTTGGAAACCTCAGAGTGTTTCCTATCCAATAGTACTAATTATGTGCATATCCTATTTTCTGAGCCTGAGTGGCAAGCATTTTACTTTAGGCACGCCAGACTCTCCAAAACCGACCCCTCAGCTGCCGCTCCCTAACAAGATATACTGTAGGCAGCGTGTCTATGAGTGGAGGGCTAGATATACTGCAGGAAGCGTGTCTAGGAGTGGAGGTCTAGATATACTGTAGGCAGCGTGTATAGGAGTGGAGGGCTAGATATACTGCAGGCAGCGTGTCTAGGAGTGGAGGGCTAGATATACTGTAGGCAGCATGTCTAGGAGTGGAGGGCTAGATATACTGCAGGCAGCGTGTCTAGGAGTGGAGGGCTAGATATACTGTAGGCAGCGTGTCTAGGAGTGGAGGGCTAGATATACTGTAGGCAGCGTGTCTAGGAGTGGATGTCTAGATATACTGCAGGCAGCATGTCTAGGAGTGGAGGTCTCGATATACTCTAGGCAGTGTTTCTAGGAGTGGATGGCTAGATATACTGTAGGCAGTGTGTCTAGGAGTGGAGGTTTAGATATACTGCACACAGCGTGTCTAGGAGTGGAAGGCTAGATATACTTTAGTCAGCATGTGTAGGAGTGGAGGGCTAGATATACTGTAGGCAGTGTTTCTAGGAGTGGAGGTCTAGATATACTGTCGGCAGCGTGTCTAGGAGTGGAGGTTTAGATATACTGCAGACAGTGTGTCTAGGAGTGGAGGGCTAGATATACTGTAGGCAGCATGTGTAGGAGTGGAGGGCTAGATATACTGTAGGCAGTGTGTCTTGGAGGTCTAGATATACTGTAGGCAGCGTGTCTAGGAGTGGAGGGCTAGATATACTGCAGGCAGCGTGTCTAGGAGTGGAGGACTAGATATACTGTCGGCAGCGTGTCTAGGAGTGGAGGTTTAGATATACTGCAGACAGCTTGTCTAGGAGTGGAGGGCTAGATATACTGTAGGCAGCGTGTCTAGGATTGGAGGGCTAGATATACTGCAGGCAGCGTGTCTTGGAGTGGATGTCTAGATATACTGCAGGCAGCATGTCTAGGAGTGGAGGTCTCGATATACTGTAAGCAGTGTTTCTAGGAGTGGAGGGCTAGATATACTGTAGTCAGTGTGTCTAGGAGTGGAGGTTTAGATATACTCTAGACAGCGTGTCTAGGAGTGGAGGGCTAGATATACTGTAGGCAGTGTGTCTAGGAGTGGAGGGCTAGATATACTGCAGGCAGCGTGTCTAGGAGTTGAGGTCTAGACGCAGGCAGCGTGTCTAAGATGAGAAACTCAGACACAGGCAGAATGTCTAACATGAGAAGCTCAGACGCAGGCAGAATGTCTAACATGAGAAGCTCAGATGCAGGCAGAATGTCTCAGATGAGACGCTCAGACTCAGGCAGAATGTCTAACATGAGATGCTCAGATACTGGTAGCTGGTTTAAGTTGAGAACCTTTGACTGACTAGCATCCAGAAGACCTGACAACATGGAAGTCAATCTGCACAGTCTGCTAGGTTATGTTGACTACTCGATTCCACACAACAAACATATAACCTACTCCATCCCAAAAAGCAATGCAGGAGTAGGCCTGTGTAAACATTTCACCACCACTGTTGGTCTACCGATATGGTAACCACAAGTCAGCACGCATTCATCTGGCCCTTGTAACAATGCTGATGGGAAGGATAGGCTTTAGCTTTGATGGTTTTATACACCATCATCGGTCCATTTAAGGGGGGAAACTATATGACAGGGGGAAAACTAGGCACACACACACGCACACATACAATACGCACCTTGCATATGTGAAAGTTTTCCGATACTAGCGTCTCCTGGACATGGATATCCTGTGGAGTGGGCGGGGTACCAGCAGCACTGCTGCATGACGGGGACGCGACAGCCCCCTGAGAGGAGGAGGACAGGCCGTCCAGTACCTTCCGAAACTTCTTCATCTTGCTTTAGTTAACTGAGAAATAAGAACGTTCTAGCAACCTATCAAGAGTTGTCTTCCTGAGGCTGAGGCTGAGTATGATTGGTGTTTTTGAGGGTTGGCAGGCGTCGCTTCCTGTAGCCTCTCTCTCTCTCTCTCGCCTTCGCTCTCCTTTTTAAGTGCAATTCAAAAAGTCCTGGAGGGACCTCATCGTGCACTTAGGCTTCTGTCCACAAAATTGTTTATCTTGGTTTGATGGGGATACTTATTGGTAAAAGAGACTAGCCAATTGCTAACGGAGGTCTATTGCGCATCAGAGCATGCCACAGCAAGGATTTAATCTAAGAAACTTCATGTTTCTTTAGCCTGTTAAAACCGCATTTCAATAAAGCATGACGGCAAAAGACAAACTACAAAATTCAATTCAATTAACTGCAGCAATTATGAACTATATAGAAAACCAGCTAAATGATCAAACAATTACCAATACACTACCTAAACAATGCTTCAAACTAAAATCGCACTGTTTTGGCAGAATGGAGAGTGAGGCAGATCTACGCAGAGAGACAATGGAGCTTGCTTCCAATTCTCTGGCATCAAAACTAGAAAATAAAGTCAACCATCGCACGAACCAAGAAGAGGAACAGGTAAACGACAGTGGAATCAGTCAAATGAAGTACTCAAGACGATTTGTCGCGGTTGTAGACAGAATTCTCTTCCCAGCCCTGATTCCCTGCAGTCTAGCCCTGTCCGTGGTACTGGAAAACTTTACTCTGGCCCCGCCTCTTCGTTTCCTTCATCTCCCCGCCCTTCCTTGGAAGCGATTGGATTATGGTTCTCAGCCAATACCTACTGAATGGTGTGTTGAATAAAAGCAAAGGGGAAATAATAAACTTTGCATGCTGGTTTGTGGAACCGCCCTATCTTAAAAACGTGCGTTTGTGTGAATAGCCTATTCATATTCATGAGGCTTCCACACATGGGAAACCAAACTTGACTCTCAGTAAATGTGGATGGGGAAAACACTAAGGTGGTAGCCTAAGGTTGTTGCTTGTTTAGCAATACGAGAAGTGCTTTAATTGAGCCATATGCTGCCGGAACAGGATCCGGATTCTCTCAGTTTCGGACGCATGCGTTCCGGAACCTATGCCCGTTTGCCCGGTAGCATACATCTCATGAACAATACAGTTCGACTGTTTGCAACGTAAAAATTCCAACAACAGAGATCAGAGAGAGATAAATCATGTTGACTCCTACTTTAACCCCCCCCCACAAAAAAAAGAAAAGAAACAAGGTGAAAACGCATTTCTTCAGCCTGAGACTAGTATTCAGAGAATTGATTCGGGCGCTGGGACCAGAGATTATGTTTGCGTAATTTTGTAGATTTTGAGACCAAGGTGTGCCCGTTTCTGTGGTGAGAGGGAGAGAAACATGTGCCTGTATCTCTCTCCATCTCTCTGCTCTGATAGACATAAGCCTGCAACTCTCTTCCCATCTCCGGTGTTGCACTGCATCATTTATTATAAAGTATCTAATATGCACATTAGTCAAATTTTTTCCCCTTTATGCCTCTAGAATTGTACTGTTATGGTAAGATATGCGACATTATTTGTGGTTGAATTTATGACACGTTTTGGCAGTGGCCTGGCCTATCTGAATTCTGGACTAGTGGGCAGGCAGGACCGCATCTGCAGTTTGATAAGAACAGACAGGCAGTAGCCCACCCACTTAAGGCACAAAATCCCCAAAACCAACTGAAATCTCTTTGTGAACATCGATATTGACATGTTTTCACAACGAAACTAATTTCATTAAACTGTTAAGAGCCCCTATATGTGCGCGGTAGGAGAAGGAATTAAGGAGAGAAGGAAGGAGGGTATGATGAGATATTCTGTAAGGTAGCATGTCAGTCTATTAACTATACAAAAATATATATATAATAGGCCATATTATTAAATCAAATACACTATAATTGTAGCCTAATTCTGTAGGCACAGTCAATGAACCATCAGCATCGCAGGATTATGGCGTTCTCTCCCAGCATCATGGATAGAACGTTTGGAGCATATACAGCCTATGCTTACCCTCCCAGCTAGCACATTTAGTTCCTTGGAAGTTGTAGGAACGTATTTTTGTTGTTGTTTCACATTGGTTGTTAAAAAGAAGCCATATTCCAGACTTTTTTTTAACATTCTGAGAAGTGAAAATGTTTTTAGGTTGCAGGGAGGTGTTCTGGGAACGTTAATTTTTTTAGGTTGCAGGGAGGTGTTCTGGGAATGTTTATTTTTTTAGGTTGCAGGGAGGTGTTCTGGGAACGTTTATTTTTTAGGTTGCAGGGAGGTGTTCTGGGAACGTTTATTTTTTAGGTTGCAGGGAGGTGTTCTGGGAACGTTTATTTTTTAGGTTGCAGGGAGGTGTTCTGGGAACGTTTATTTTTTTAGGTTGCAGGGAGGTGTTCTGGGAATGTTTTACTCTGGTTTCTTGAAAATGTTCCTGGGAAATGTTATTACCGCTCTTAGAACGGGGGGAAGTTATAGGTTGTTTGGAGGTTTACTTCCTTAAAACTTTCACTGCATGTTTCAACATTTTCTTTACTCCAAGCACAGAGAGGACAAATGGAAATCAATTTCCTTAGTCATTAATCATACAAACACATACATTTTCTATTGTGATACAGCGTCAGTGAGATTTGAACCTATAATCTACTGTACTCTAGCCATGGTATTAGTCCACTGAATTTTTACGCACACAAAGCTGTTCATTTTAGTCTATTCAAACAAAATAAAATAAAATAAAATAAAATGTTATTGGTCACATACACATATTTAGCAAATGTTATTGAGGGTGTATCACAATGCTTGTGTTCCTAGCTCCAACAGTGCAGTAATGTCTAACAATTCACAACAATACACACTAATCTAAAAGTAAAAGAATGGAAATAAGAAATATATAAATATTAGATCGAGCAATTTCGGAGTGGCATAGACTAGAAAACTGTAGAAGATAATACAGTATGTATAGTTTGGGGCGGCAGGTAGCTTCGTAGTTGATAAAAGCCTCTCTTCAGGCCTCTAATGGGGCGGCAATTGGTTAGAGCATTGGGCCAGTAACCAAAAGGTTGCTGGATCAAATCCCAGAGCTGACAATGTAAAAATCTGTCATTCTGCCCCTGAACAAGGCAGTTAACACACTGTTCCCCATCATTGTAAATAAGAGTTTGTTCTTAACTGACATGCCTAGTTAAATAAAGGTTAATAAATCAAGTATATACATGTGAGATGAGTAAAGCAGAATGTGAACATTATTAAAGTGACCAGTGATTCCATGTCTATGTACATAGGGCAGCAGCCTCTAAGGTGCAGGTTTGTGTAACCTGGTGGAAGCTGGCTAGTGATGGCTATTTAACAGTCTGATGGCCATGAGATTGAAGCTGTTTTTCAGTCTCTGTCCCAGCTTTGATGCACCTGTACTGACCTCGCCTTTTGGATGGTAGCGGGGTAAACAGGCCATTGTTCGGGTGGTTGATATCCTTGATGATCTTTTTGGCCTTCCTGTGACATCAGGTGCTGTAGGTGTCCTGGAGGGCAGGTAGTTTGCCCGCGGTGATGAATTGAGCAGACCGCACCACCCTCTGGAGAGCCCTGTGGTTGCAGACTGTGCAGTTGCCGTACCAGGGGGTGATATAGCCCGACAGGATGCTCTCAGTTGTGAGAGTTTTAGTTTGTGAGAGTTTTAGGTGACAAGCCAAATTTCTTCAGCCTCCTGAGGTTGAAGAGGTGCTGTTGCGCCTTCTCACCACACCGTCTGTGTGGGTGGACCATTTCAGATCGTCAGTGATGTGTTAGCCGAGGAACTTGAAGTTTTCCACCTTCTCCACTGCGGTCCCGTCAATGTGGATAGGGGCGTGCTCTCACCATAGGCTGTCTCGTCATTGTTGGTAGTCAGGCCTACTACTGTTGTGTCGTCTGCAAACTTGATGAATGAGTTGGAGGCGTGAGTGGCCACGTAGACATAGGTGAACAGGGAGTACAGGAGAGGGCTGAGAACACACCCTTGTTGAGGATCAGTGAAGTGGATGTGTTGTTTCCTACCTTCACCACCTGGGGGCGGTCCATCAGGAAGTCCAGGACCCAGTTTCACAGGGCGGGGTTCAGACCCAGGCCCCAAGCTTTATGATGAGCTTGGAGGGCACTATGGTGTTGAATGCTGAGCTATAGTAAATGAACAGCATTCTAACATAGGTATTCCTCTTGTCCAGGTGGGATAGGACAGTGTGCAGTGCAATCCTTAACTAACCTCTCAAAGCACTTCTTGATTACAGAAGTGAGTGCTACAGGGCAATACATTTAGTTCAGTTACCTTTGCTTTCTTGGGAACAGGAACAATGGTGGACATATTGAAGCAAGTGAGGACAGCAGACTGGGATAGGGAGAGATTTATTAGGTCCGTAAACACTCCAAGCAGCTGGTCTGAGCATGCTCTGAGGAGCTAGCTAGGGATGCCGGCAGCCTTGTGAGGGTTAACATGCTTAAATGTCTTACTCACGTCAGCCACGGAGAAGGCGAGCCCATGGTCCTTGGTAGTGGGCGGTGTCGGTGGCACTGTGCTATCCTCAAAGCGGGCGCAGAAGGTGTTTAGCTTGTCCAGAAGCAAGACGTCGGTGTCAGTGACGTGGCTGGTGACAGAATCCATTTCATAGGAAACAAACACTCGTTAAGATTATTGGGCCCGGTCAACACACTTGAGCACACTTAATTAACAACATAGAGGATAGAGGAAGTTTTGTTGATGCTGAGAACGGAATGTATATGCTTTTAAATAACATTCTTAGAACTTTCTCTGAATGTTACAAACATTTTCTTGTTGTTCTAGGGAAAGTTATCATGTTCTGAGAACAGAATGCATGTTTTAAAATAACATTCTTAGAACGTTCTCTGATTATTACTAAAGTTTCATTATTATTTGTGTGCAAAGTTTTCTTACCCTTCTCAGATAAATAATTTTTTAAATAGAACCATGAGGAAACCTGTAGGAAACTTTGAGCTGAAATTCCCACAGTTTCTTGACATTCTCTGAACTGTTTGAGAAAATTCCCAATGTAAAACCAGTTGGATAACATTGCTAAAACATTACCAACATTTAAATGAAATGTAACCATATTTGAACTTTTAGGAAACATTCTGTCAAAGTAATGAAATAAAGTAAAGTATTTTTGTCAAGTTCCTTAAATATGCTGAAAATGTTCCAAAGCAAAGCAACTTTCCTGCACCATTATCACCATTATCACCGTTATCACCATTATCGCCATTCACACCATTATCCTGCACTTTACTAAGAAACACTTTTTGTCACTTTTTTTCTCATTCATTCCAGTACATCAATGCCCCCCAGGTCACCCCCCCGCTTCAGCTCAATTTTGTTCAGACACCTCCCGATTTACAAATAAAGCACTGGCTAAAACCTTCCCCAGCTGTTTGCATTTGACAGCTGTGCAATTAGTCATCACAAAAGTGATCTGAAAACAAAAGCAATAACTGGGAACAATATATCAGTTTAAACTGGAGATATCAGTTTAAACTGGAGATATCAGTTTAAACTAGAGATATCAGTTTAAACTAGAGATTTCAGTTTAAACTAGAGATATCAGTTTAAACTGGAGATATCAGTTTAAACTAGAGATATCAGTTTAAACTAGAGATATCAGTTTAAACTAGAGATATCAGTTTAAACTGGAGATATCAGTTTAAACTAGAAATATCAGTTTTGTTTCACGGACTGTGTCTCAATCCACTGCATCCACCTATGGCGGCCTTCCGCATCTGCGTGGACAGACACTTCAAAACCTTATTTCTTATTACGAATTTTCTTGCTGTGTTTCTGGCCGTTTATGAATGTGTTATTCAATGCGTTTCTATGTGCTGTAGTAGTACAGACCAAACAATTCCATATGTTAGCTTTGTTTTCCTAACAATCTGCCATTAGCGTTATGGTGGGTCGATGATTGAAAACCCCTTAGTCATCCCGGTGGAAAGGTTTTCAGAGGGTGGGGGGACAGGGACGTTACAGCAACAGGTTGTAGAGTTATTTGTCACAGTTAATCAGTCAACTATTGAGGATCATCTCTTCATTGCAGTATTATTATTATATTTTTATTTAACCTTTATTTAACTAGTGTCAGGTCGGTGTGTGTAGCAGGTGCATAAAGTCAGGCGCAGGAGAGCAGAGATGAGTGAACCACGTATTTACTCAAGTACGGCACAAGAATAAACAATTAAAACGTGCCCAAAAACACACGGGCGAAAATACCAGCCGCAAAATATACCGACAAATAACAAGAAAACAATCACGCACTGTCACGGTGTGCGCTACTGGGGTTGAAATCAGGTGCAGGAGGGCGGAAGGTATCGTACAGACGCACACTTTAATGGCAGAAGCAAAAACAAATGAAAGAACGCACAATGCAGCAAACACTCCTCTCGCCAAAACTAGTGTCAAGCGCGACGAATAAACACAGTCCATAAATGTCACAAAATATACAATAAATAATTACGGGTGAACAAACGTTACCCGGTGAACCGAGCCTGGTTCTACACACTACATGAAACATAGAACAATTCCACACAACGACATGATGAGGAACAGAGGACTAAATACATGCTGTAATTACTGGAATAATAACCAGGTGTGAAGGGAACAAGACAAAACAAATGGAACAATGCATAACCGAGTGACGATAGAAAGCCGGTGACGTCGACCGCCGAACGCCGCTCGAACAAGGAGAGGAGGCGACTTCGGCGGAAGTCGCGACAACTAGGCAAGTCAGTTCAGAACACATTTATTTTTTCGCAATGACGGCCTACCAGGGAACAGTGGGTTAACTGCCGTGCTCAGGGGCAGAACGACCTTTCGGTTACTGTCCCAACGCCTTTCGGTTACTGGCCCAACCCTCTAACCACTAGGCTACCTGCCACCCCGTTAAAGGCCCAAAGAGAGTCTTTTATCAATACAGACAATATTTTACATCTTGCACATCTACTGAAAAGGGGAAGGCCTGAAAGATATAAGTATCTGTATCCCCATGGCCTATTGCACAGACTACAGAATATATGGCCATGCAAGGGCCATGGCATATATGTTGAATCATTTCATACTCTAAGCATTTCTCATACAGAGTACTATATATACAGCAGCTATAAGAACACATTGGAGCTCTTTAATTCAAGTTCTAATTATATGGGGTTTGGTGGTGAACGGCTGCTACGAGTTGGCCATGGCCCATGTGAGTGGCGAGAACACACTAAACAAACACAGCAGTCCATTATCCCTTATACTAATGTGCTCCTCCATATACAAGGACCCAGGGGGAAGGGGGCATTACATAGAGGATGTTCAGAGCTGTCTGGTGAACGCTAAACTGTGCTCAAAAGGTCTTACTTCGTCATCGTTTAATCTTTGTGTGGAGGAGAAATGAACACACACACACTGTTCTGGAAGGTACACCCACATGTCGTCACACACAGACACACACACACACACACACAGTTCTGGAAGGTATTTGATAATCGGTCCCTGGACAATGTTGAATATTCAATAGAGATGGAGCATCCGTCCATTAATTCATGACCTCCATGATCGCACAATGCCTTGCTTTCACTTGAGGAATTATAAAGCAGACATATTTAACATTCCCCTCAGGGACATGTGCCACGCATGTCAGCCACGGGTCATCAAACCAGTCACAGCCCGTTTGGCCGAATAGCATTATTATTACAATGTAATTGTCACTCCTCAGAAAGTGGCCTTCATCTTCCCATTGTGAGCCTGTCCTTTCAATTTCGCCATTGGAGCAACAATCAGGCTGCCATCTGCAATCAAGGATTTATAAAGGGCAGCAGCGTGATAATTAAGGGAAACATTTGTAGTCGTGGGCTGTTCTGTGGTTAATCTCACCGTGCGATGTGCTGATTAGGAGGCTAGGTGGCCATGGGAAACAACAGATTAGATCACTTTTAAATGACATAATTGGATTTTAGTAGATCAATGGGATCTGAAGGGGGATTAACTATTCGCTTGGACTAAATGTCACACACACATACACACATACACACAAACACACAAACACACATACATACATACAGTCACAAACACCAAAAACAAACAAAACTGCAAAAGCAAAACCAAATATCTACATTGCTACCACAATATCTAAATGAACATTGATTAAGAGAGGGTAGTTAATGTACAACAATATCATATTGACTATTGATTAAGAGTGGCATGACAATGTACCACAATATCTAAATGACTATTGATTAACAGAGGGTAGTTAATGTACAACAATATCATAATGACTATTGATTAAGAGTGGGTAGTTAATGTACAACAATATCATAATGACTATTGATTAAGAGTGGGTAGTTATTGTCACATCAGTGTCTAAAATAACCTTCTGTTTCTCCTAAGAGTTACATCATTATCTAATGAGTCACATCCAGTGGTGTAAAAAGTGCATATACTTTGAATAAAAGTACAGATACCATATTAAAAAGTTACTCAAGTAAAAGTGAAATTGACCCAGTAGAGTACTACTTGAGTAAAAGTCAAAAAGTATTTGGTTGTAAATATATGTAAGTCTAAAAAGTAAATGCAATTGTTAAAATATACTTAAGATCAATACTGCTGACAGCTAGCTCCACCAGTAAGATCAATACTGCTGACAGCTAGCTCCACCAGTAAGATCAATACTGCTGACAGCTAGCTCCACCAGTAAGATCAATACTGCTATCAGCTAGCTCCACCAGTAAGATCAATACTGCTGAAAGCTAGCTCCACCAGTAAGATCAATACTGCTATCAGCTAGCTCCACCAGTAAGATCAATACTGCTAACAGCTAGCTCCACCAGTAAGATCAATACTGCTGACAGCTAGCTCCACCAGTAAGATCAATACTGCTAACAGCTAGCTCCAACAGTAAGATCAATACTGCTAACAGCTAGCTCCACCAGTAAGATCAATACTGCTATCAGCTAGCTCCACCAGTCACCTCAGATCCATACTACAATCAGCTAGCATACACCAGTCACCTCAGATCAATACTACAATCAGCTAGCTCCACCAGTCACCTCTAATCAATTCTACAATCAGCTAGCTCCACCAGTCACCTCTAATCAATTCTTCAATCAGCTAGCTCCACCAGTCACCTCAGATCAATACTGCTAACAGCTAGCTCCACCAGTCACCTCAGATCAATACTACAATCAGCTAGCTCCACCAGTCACCTCAGATCAATACTGCTATCAGCTAGCTCCACCAGTCACCTCAGATCAATACTGCTAACAGCTAGCTCCACCAGTAAGATCAATACTGCTGACAGCTAGCTCCACCAGTAAGATCAATACTGCTAACAGCTAGCTCCAACAGTAAGATCAATACTGCTAACAGCTAGCTCCACCAGTAAGATCAATACTGCTAACAGCTAGCTCCACCAGTCACCTCAGATCCATACTACAATCAGCTAGCTCCACCAGTCACCTCAGATCAATACTACAATCAGCTAGCTCCACCAGTCACCTCTAATCAATTCTATAATCAGCTAGCTCCACCAGTCACCTCTAATCAATTCTTCAATCAGCTAGCTCCACCAGTCACCTCAGATCAATACTGCTAACAGCTAGCTCCACCAGTCACCTCAGATCAATACTGCTATCAGCTAGCTCCACCAGTCACCTCAGATCAATACTGCTAACAGCTAGCTCCACCAGTCACCTCAGATCAATACTGCTATCAGCTAGCTCCACCAGTCACCTCAGATCAATACTGCTATCAGCTAGCTCCACCAGTCACCTCAGATCAATACTACAATCAGCTAGCTCCACCAGTCACCACTAATCAATTCTACAATCAGCTAGCTCCACCAGTCACCTCTAATCAATTCTACAATCAGCTAGCTCCACCAGTCACCTCAGATCAATACTACAATCAGCTAGCTCCACCAGTCACCTCAGATCAATACTGCTATCAGCTAGCTCCACCAGTCACCTCTAATCAATTCTACAATCAGCTAGCTCCACCAGTCACCTCAGATCAATACTACAATCAGCTAGCTCCACCAGTCACCTCTAATCAATACTACAATCAGCTAGCTCCACCAGTCACCTCTAATCAATTCTACAATCAGCTAGCTCCACCAGTCACCTCTAATCAATTCTACAATCAGCTAGCTCCACCAGTCACCTCAGATCAATACTGCTAACAGCTAGCTCTACCAGTCACCTCAGATCAATACTGCTAACAGCTAGCTCCACCAGTCACCTCAGATCAATACTGCTAACAGCTAGCTCCACCAGTCACCTCAGATCAATACTGCTATCAGCTAGCTCCACCAGTTACCTCAGATCAATGCTGCTATCAGCTAGCTCCACCAGTCACCTCAGATCAATGCTGCTATCAGCTAGCTCCACCAGTCACCTCAGATCAATACTGCTAACAGCTAGCTCCACCAGTCACCTCAGATCAATACTGCTAACAGCTAGCTCCACCAGTCACCTCAGATCAATACTGCTATCAGCTAGCTCCACCAGTCACCTCAGATCAATGCTGCTATCAGCTAGCTCCACCAGTCACCTCTAATCAATACTACAATCAGCTATCTCCACCAGTCACCTCTAATCAATACTACAATCAGCTAGCTCCACCAGTCACCTCAGATCAATACTGCTATCAGCTAGCTCCACCAGTCACCACTAATCAATTCTACAATCAGCTAGCTCCACCAGTCACCTCAGATCAATACTACAATCAGCTAGCTCCACCAGTCACCTTAGATCAATACTACAATCAGCTACCTCCACCAGTCACCTCTACTCAATTCTACAATCAGCTAGCTCCACCAGTCACCTCTAATCAATTCTACAATCAGCTAGCTCCACCAGTAACCTCAGATCAATACTGCTAACAGCTAGCTCCACCAGTCACCTCAGATCAATACTGCTATCAGCTAGCTCCACCAGTCACCTCAGATCAATGCTGCTATCAGCTAGCTCCGCCAGTCACCTCAGATCAATACTACAATCAGCTAGCTCCACCATTCACCACTAATCAATTCTACAATCAGCTAGCTCCACCATTCACCACTAATCAATTCTACAATCAGCTAGCTCCACCAGTCACCTCAGATCAATACTACAATCAGCTAGCTCCACCAGTCACCTCAGATCAATACTGCTATCAGCTAGCTCCACCAGTCACCTCTAATCAATTCTACAATCAGCTAGCTCCACCAGTCACCTCAGATCAATACTACAATCAGCTAGCTCCACCAGTCACCACTAATCAATACTACAATCAGCTAGCTCCACCAGTCACCTCTAATCAATTCTACAATCAGCTAGCTCCACCAGTCACCTCAGATCAATACTGCTATCATCGAGCTCCACCAGTCACCTCAGATCAATACTGCTAACAGCTAGCTCCACCAGTCACCTCAGATCAATACTGCTATCAGCTAGCTCCACCAGTCACCTCAGATCAATACTGCTAACAGCTAGCTCCACCAGTCACCTCAGATCAATACTGCTAACAGCTAGCTCCACCAGTCACCTCAGATCAATACTGCTATCAGCTAGCTCCACCAGTCACCTCAGATCAATACTGATAACAGCTAGCTCCACCAGTCACCTCAGATCAATACTGCTAACAGCTAGCTCCACCAGTCACCTCAGATCAATACTGCTAACAGCTAGCTCCACCAGTCACCTCAGATCAATACTGCTAACAGCTAGCTCCACCAGTCACCTCAGATCAATACTACAATCAGCTAGCTCCACCAGTCACCTCTAATCAATACTACAATCAGCTAGCTCCACCAGTCACCTCAGATCAATACTTATATTAGCTAGCTCCACCAGTCACCTCAGATCAATACTGCTATCAGCTAGCTCCACCAGTCACCTCAGATCAATACTGATATTAGCTAGCTCCACCAGTCACCTCAGATCAATACTGCTAACAGCTAGCTCCACCAGTCACCTCAGATCAATACTGCTATCAGCTAGCTCCACCAGTCACCTCAGATCAATACTGATATTAGCTAGCTCCACCAGTCACCTCAGATCAATACTGCTAACAGCTAGCTCCACCAGTCACCTCAGATCAATACTGCTATCAGCTAGCTCCACCAGTCACCTCAGATCAATACTGCTATCAGCTAGCTCCACCAGTCACCTCTAATCAATACTACAATCAGCTAGCTCCACCAGTCACCTCAGATCAATACTACAATCAGCTAGCTCCACCAGTCACCTCTAATCAATACTACAATCAGCTAGCTCCACCAGTCACCTCAGATCAATACTGCTATCAGCTAGCTCCACCAGTCACCTCAGATCAATACTGCTATCAGCTAGCTCCACCAGTCACCTCAGATCAATACTGATATTAGCTAGCTCCACCAGTCACCTCAGATCAATACTGCTATCAGCTAGCTCCACCAGTCACCTCAGATCAATACTGATATTAGCTAGCTCCACCAGTCACCTCAGATCAATACTGCTAACAGCTAGCTCCACCAGTCACCTCAGATCAATACTGCTATCAGCTAGCTCCACCAGTCACCTCAGATCAATACTGCTATCAGCTAGCTCCACCAGTCACCTCAGATCAATACTACAATCAGCTAGCTCCACCAGTCACCTCTAATCAATACTACAATCAGCTAGCTCCACCAGTCACCTCAGATCAATACTGCTATCAGCTAGCTCCACCAGTCACCTCACATCAATGCTGCTATCAGCTAGCTCCACCAGTCACCTCAGATCAATACTGCTATCAGCTAGCTCCACCAGTCACCTCAGATCAATACTGCTATCAGCTAGCTCCACCAGTCACCTCAGATCAATACTGCTATCAGCTAGCTCCACCAGTCACCTCAGATCAATACTGCTATCAGCTAGCTCCACCAGTCACCTCACATCAATGCTGCTATCAGCTAGCTCCACCAGTCACCTCACATCAATGCTGCTATCAGCTAGCTCCACCAGAGTGAGTGCATGTTTCTTAGCTATCCTCTCTCATCCATATAGATTCCACCTCCCACAGACAGTTTCTTGCGGAGCTTTTCTTCCACACCACTCATTCCCTTTTAGATGTGAATGTATTTCAACTATGTTTTTCTCTCCGACTTTCCCAGTGCTTTTCTACCCATGTGGTAGAGGTTGAGTATCTGTGACCGCCCAGAGAGTCCTCAGCAGGGGAATTTAGGAGTAGGACCAACGTTGCCTCTAGGCACTGTCCGTTTTTTGAGTTTCACCCCCTTTTTTTAGGTTAGCATTTGGGTGGAGTGCGCTGATCCTAGCTCTGTCTAAAGGGGACGTCAGACCATCATCTCTCTTCGTTCTTGTGCAAAACAAAAAAATCTCCCTTCACTAGAGGTCGGGCGAAACAGACTGACTGAGACCATGAACCATAGATCCAGTGACCGAACCATACAGAGCGAGAGCTGTCCTCATAGCTCAAGTCACAAACAGCCATTGTTACCAAGGGCAGGCAGGGAGTACCCTGCTAAACTGGAGATTCACAGGAGAGGAGGACGAGGAGGAAATGAGAGAGAAAAGGGGGGAAAGTACATAACATCCGACATGATCGAACGGCCCCACGACCTTGACTATGGAGATATGAAGTGTTCTTCTCCAAGTGCAGACACACACACACACACACACACTGTGTTTTAATGTTTTATAAATCCGTCTCCATACAACCCATTCCCCCCCGTGGTTCGCTCAGGTACAAGGCCAGATAAAAGCTGATAAACCACCCAGCCTGAGGCTTCTTTCTGCTCGGTCACCAGTCACAGTCTGAGACGTGTGTCCCTGTGTCACACCTCAGACCGACCGGCCTTACAGTCTCACACATGGATTTTCTTGTCATTTAGAAAAACACTCGTATCCAGAGCCATTTACAGGAATTAGTCTTGCCTTCTTAGTCAGGGTAGGGGAGGGCCAGCTGGGCCACCGAGCACAGCAGTGACTCACCGTTTAGGATAATGATCCGTGACACTGCAGCCCAGCACCACACAGCGACACTCCGGAGGTGGGAAAAGTGCTCACTCCTGATGCTCCACCATGTATAGATAGACTGCAATTAAATCTGCCAAAGCGGCTGCTGTTTGTTCTTAGGAGAATGGCATGGGTCCGCCCTCCTCTCTCCCTCTCTATAAAAGTCATCACCAAAGAGGAAATCGTTTTTTACTGTAAATAGCAGTAACAGGGTTGTACTAGAGACCGCATGGCTGTATTAGAGACAACAGGGCTGTACTGGAGACCGCATGGCTGTATTAGAGACAACAGGGCTGTACTGGAGACCACAGGGCTGTATTAGAGACAACAGGGCTGTACTGGAGACCACAGTGCTGTATTGGAGACAACAGGGCTGTATTAGAGATAACAGGGCTGTATTAGAGACAACAGGGCTGTACTAGAGACAACAGGGCTTTATTAGAGACAACAGGGCTTTATTAGAGACAACCGGGCTGTATTGGAGACAACAGGGCTGTACTAGAGACAACAGGGCTTTATTACAGACAACAGGGCTGTATTGGAGACAACATGGCTGTATTAGAGACAACAGGGCTGTATTGGAGACAACAGGGCTGTATTAGCGACAACAGGGCTGTACTAGAGACAACAGGGCTTTATTACAGACAACAGGGCTGTATTGGAGACAACATGGCTGTATTAGAGACAACAGGGCTGTATTGGAGACAACAGGGCTGTATTAGCGACAACAGGGCTGTATTAGCGACAACAGGGCTGTATTAGCGACAACAGGTCTATATTAGAGAATACAGGGAGAATACAGAGAGATTAGAACAGGAGAGGAGAGGAGAGGAGAGACCTTACAGCTTTCCATGCCTTCAGTATTAATAATTGTTGCTGAGTCTGACCTCATAGTTTGTTCTTCCCTCTCCTTCTGTCACACAGACTCTCAGCTCCATATTCTTTAATTACCTCTGCATGTATACATTTAACAGTGCACCCCTACTGAGTGAATTAACATTGACCGGGACCATCCTCTCATCTCTTCAGTCACTTTGGCCCATTTAGCACTCTTGTGATTTAATGAAGATACACAAGAGGCCGAGTTACAGTAGATGCAGATTAAAATCACGAAGGAAAGAGTTTGTATATATGGCTGTTACATTCTGCATTGATAGAACAGAATAAACGGTTGGAATAGTATTGTTTTGATATGATGTGAAATTAGATGTGGTTAAAGGAGGTTTCTGATATCAGCTGTTATCTCATTCACTTCCAGATCACCGAGCTAAAGTATATTGATGCCATAAACCACCGCCACGCACAGGGGGCTAAAAGCAAAGAGCAGAGCACACTCACAGTCCAGATTTACTCTCTCCTGTTCATCCTCTCAGGTTAATTGGCTCATTGCAGCCACCATATGTAGAACGTCTCATCATAACTACATTACGGTGTATTGATCAAGAATTGCATTTATTAATATTTTAAAGTTATATATTAAGCGAGGAAAAGTAACCATGCAGTTAAAGGGTTTAGGCCTATCTTCAGCAGGAACTCAGCAGGCGCTGAGATGACAGGCACAGAGATGACAGGCACTGAGATGACAGATACTGAGATGACAGGCACTGAGATGACAGATACTGAGATGACAGGCACTGAGATGACAGGAACTGAGATGACAGGCAATGAGATGACAGGCGCTGAGATGACAGGCAATGAGATGACAGGCACTGAGATGACAGGCACTGAGATGACAGTCACTGCGATGACAGATACTGAGATGACAGTTGCTGAGATGACAGGCGCTGAGATGGCAGGAACTGAGAAGACAGTTGCTGAGATGACAGGAGCTGAGATGACAGACACTGAGATGACAGGCACAGAGATGCCAGACACTGAGATGACAGACACTGAGATGACAGACAATGAGATGACAGACACTGAGATGACAGGCACATATATGACAGACACTGAAATGGCAGGCGCTGAGATGACAGGTGCTGAGATGGCAAGAACTGAGACGGCAGGTGCTGAGATGACAGGCAATGAGATGACAGGCACTGAGATGATAGACACTGAGATGACAGGCACATATATGACAGACACAGAGATGACAGACACTGAGATGACAGGCGCTGAGATGACAGTCGCTGAGATGACAGGAGCTGAGATGACAGGCGCTGAGATGGCAGGCGCTGAGATGACAGGCGCTGAGATGACAGGCACTGAGATGACAGGCACTGAGATGACAGTCGCTGAGATGACAGATACTGAGATGACAGTTGCTGAGATGACAGGCACTGAGATGACAGGAACTGAGATGACAGGAACTGAGATGACAGGCACTGAGATGACAGGCACTGAGATGACAGTCGCTGAGATGACAGATACTGAGATGACAGTTGCTGAGATGACAGGCGCTGAGATGGCAGGAACTGAGAAGACAGTTGCTGAGATGACAGGAGCTGAGATGACAGACACTGAGATGACAGGCACAGAGATGCCAGACACTGAGATGACAGACACTGAGATGACAGACAATGAGATGACAGACACTGAGATGACAGGCACATATATGACAGACACTGAGATGACAGACACTGAGATGACAGGCACAGAGATGAGACACTGAGATGACAGGCACATATATGACAGACTGAGATGACAGACACTGAGATGACAGGCACAGAGATGATTGACACTGAGATGACAGACACTGAGATGACCAAGAACCCAATGGTCACTCTGAAAGAGCTCTAGAGTTCCTTTATGGAGATGGGAGAACCTTCTAGAAGTACAACCATCTCTGCAGCCCTCCACCAATCAGGCCTTTATGGTAGAGTGGCCAGACGGAAGCCACTCCTCTGTAAAAGGCACATGACAGCCCACTTGAAGTTTGCTGAAAGGCACCTAAAGACTCTCAGACCATGAGAAACAAGATTATCTGGTCTGGTGAAACCAAGATTGAACTTTTTGGCCTGAATGCCAAGCGCCACGTCTGGAGGAAACTTGTCACCATCCCTATGGTGAAACATGGTGGTGGGGATGTTTTTCAGCTCAGGGACTGGGAGACTAGTCTGTATCGAGGGAAAGATGAACGGAGCAAAGTACATAGAGATCCTTGATGAAAAACTGCTCTTGAGTGCTCAGAACCTCAAACTGGGACGAAGGTTAACCTTCCAACAGGACAACGACCCTAAGCACACAGCCAAGACAACACAGGAATGGCTTCGGGAAAAGTCTCTGAATATCCTTGAGTAGCCCAGCCAGAGCCCGGACTTGATCCTGATCAAACATCTCTGAAAATAGCTGTGCAACGACGTTCCCCATCCAACCTGACAGAACTTGAGAGTATCTGCAGAGAAGAATGTGAGAAACTCCCCAAATATATATTGTAGTATCATACCCAAGAAGACTCGATGCTGTAATCGTTGGCAAAGGTGCTTCAACAAAGTACAGAGTAAAGGGTCTGAATACTCAAATGTTTGTATTTCATAAATTTGCAAAAAAAAAAAAGTTTTTGCTTTGTTATTATTGGGTATTGTGCATAAATTGATAAGAGAAAAAAAAACGATTTAATCAAATTTAGAATAAGGCTGTAAGGTAACAAATGTGGAAAAAGTCAAGTGGTCTGACTACTTTCCCGAAGGCGCTGTATATATTACTGTAAATATTGATCACATTCCTTACGGCAGGTAGCCTAGTGGTTAGAGCGTTGGTTAGAGCGTTGGACTTGTAACCGGAGGGTTGCAAGTTCGAATCCCCGAGCTGACAAGGAAAAAATCTGTCGTTCTGCCCCTGAACAAGGCAGTTAACCCCACTGTTCCCCGGGCGCTGAAGACGTGGATGTCGATTAAGGCAGCCCCCTGCACCTCTCTGATTCTGAGGGGTTGGGTTAAATGCGGAAGACACATTTCGGTTGAAGGCATTCGGTTGTACAACTGACTAATAATTTTGACTTTTGACTACACATGATCATACATTTTTATACATTGAATGTTAATATTTTGGACCTATGTTATCTATGTTTTTACCTCTTGTTTCAGGAAGTGATGTCACTGAGTACTGCCCCTATATATCTTTTTTTTTTACCTTTATTTAACTAGGCAAGTCAGTTAAGAACACATTTTTATTTTCAATGACGGCCTAGGAACATGTTTTTTGTTTGTTGCACCATTCTAGGTAAACCCTGGACACTGTCGTGCATTAAAATCCCAGGAGAATGTCAGTATCTGAGATACTGGAACCTGGCACCGACAATCATACCACACTCAAAGTCGCTTAGGTCACTTGTTCTGCCCATTCTAACGTTCAATCGAACACTAACTGAATTCCTCAATGGCTGTCTGCCTGCTTTATATAGCAAGCCGCTGCCACGTGAAGGACTGTGTGTAGGAACAAACCATTTTCGTGAATGTGGTGGTATATGTCTAGAGGTAGACTGAATGCCTAGAAGTAGACTGTATGCCTGGAGGCAGACTGTATGTCTGAAGGCAGACTGTATGTCTAGAGGCAGACTGTATGTCTAGAGGCAGACTGTATGTCTAGAGGCAGACTGTCTGTCTGGAGGCAGTCTACCTCTAGACATACAGTCTACCTCTAGACATACAGTCTACCTCTAGGCATAAAGTCTGCCTAGCGGTAGACTTTATCTCTAGAGGTAGACTGTATGTCTAGAGGTAGACTGTATGTCTAGAGGTAGACTGTATGTCTAGAGGTGGACTGTATGTCTGGAGGCGGACTGTTTGTCTGGAGGCAGACTGTCTGTCTGGAGGCAGACTGTATGTCTGGAGGCAGACTGTATGTCTGGACGCAGACTGCATGTCTAGAGGCAGACTGTCTGTCTGGAGGCAGACTGTCTGTCTGGAGGCAGACTGTATGTCTGGAGGTAGACTGTTTGTCTACAGGCAGACTGTCTGTCTGGAGGTAGACTGTATGTCTATAGGCAGACTGTCTGTCTGGAGGCAGACAGTCTTTTTAGAAGCAGACTGTTTGTCTCACTGATCATGTAGAGAATTATTTACAGCATTGACTAAATCAAAATGAATCGGTTTAACTTCTGGCTGAGTGACACATACAGAATGTAATCACCGTAACCCACAATCACAAAACCGTAAAATATAACACATAGTAGGGTACATTCTGCCAGAGTAATGGAGGAGGTTTGGTGAAACATGTACATGCCCTGTCTCAGAACAGAAGAATTGCATCAACACCCTGATCTTAGGCTTTAGCTCAGTGGGCTAACATATTTTTGTGCCTGTATTTGGTTGGAGGCAGTTGGTTACATCATTCTTTGTCACTACAGTCTCTAGCACCAATACTTCTTCAGGATAAGGTCTATTTTCCTCAAATTCCGCCTGACTGACGTTCCCAAAGTAAACTGCCAGTTACTCAGGCCCAGAAGCCAGGATATGCATTAAATTGGTAGCATTGGATAGAACACACTTTGAAGTTGGTAGAAATGTTAAAATAATGTATGAGTCTATAACACAATTGATATGGTAGGAGAAAATCCAATTGTATAGGTCCCAGGTTCTTATAATGGAAAGCTATGCAATTCCAGCTCCCAGATAGCAATTCCTACGGCTTTCACTAGATGTCAACAGTCTTTGTTCAAGGTTTCAGGCTTGTTTCTTCCCAAACGAGGAAGAATTTGGAGTTTTGGCACCGGTAGTCACAGTTGGAAATCAGTCTGTCGGCGCACGGCGAAGAGGACGCGCATTTGCTAATTTTACATATCTATTGAACATACGTCTTTCCATATTAAATATTAAAGATTATTTACATTTTAGTGTACCTGAGAACTAAATAGAAATTTAGTTTTACTTGATTTAACAAAGTTTAGCAGTAGCTTTTTGGATTCCTTTGTCTGCATGTTGAACTAGTTGATTACTGAAATCGATGGCGCCAACTAAACTGACTTTCAGGGACATAAAGAAGGATTATATCTAACAAAACGACCATGCATGTTGTAGCTGGGACACTTTTGGATTGCAAACAGTGGAAGATTTTCAAAAAGTAAGTGATTATTTAATCGCTATTTATGATTTTATGAAGCCTGTGCTGTTTGAAAAATATGTTGATGTGGGGCGCCGTCCTTAAACATGGTATGCTTTTGCTGTAAAGCCTATCGTATATCGGACAATGGAGTTAGATTAACAAGAATTTAAGCTTTTAAGCGATATATGAAACTTGTATTATCATAAATGTTTAATATTACGATCATGTATATGAATTTAGCGCCTTCCAATTTCACCGGCTGTTGTCGACAGGTGTCCCGCTATCAGGACTCCTAGTCTTAAGTCATTTTAACTAACACACTTTCCAGATACTGTCAACTAACACACTGTCCAGGTAATCTCACCTGACACACTGTCCAGGTACTGTCCAGGTACTGTGAACTAACACATTGTCCAGGTGATCTCAACTGACACACTGTCCAGGTACTGTCCAGGTACTATCAACTAACACACTGTCCAGGTACTATCAACTAACACACTGTCCAGGTACTGTCCAGGTACTGTCATCTAACACACTGTCCAGGTACTGTCCAGGTACTGTCATCTAACACACTGTCCAGGTGCTATCATCTAACACACTGTCCAGGTACTGTCATCTAACACACTGTCCAGGTACTATCATCTAACACACTGTCCAGGTACTATCAACTAACACACTGACCAGGTACTATCAAATAACACACTGTCCAGGTACTATCAACTAACACACTGTTCAGATACTATCAACTAACACACGGTCCAGGTACTATCAACTAACACACTGTCCAGGTACTATCAACTAACACACTGTCCAGGTACTATCAACTAACACACTGTCCAGATACTGTCATCTAACACACTGTCCAGGTACTATCATCTAACACACTGTCCAGGTACTGTCCAGGTACTGTCAACTAACACACTGTCCAGGTACTGTCATCTAACACACTGTCCAGGTACTATTATCTAACACACTGTCCAGGTACTGTCCACTAACACACTGTCCAGGTACTGTCCACCAACACACTGTCCAGGTACTGTCCAGGTACTGTCCACCAACACACTGTCCAGGTACTGTCCAGGTACTGTCCACCAACACACTGTCCAGGTACTGTCCACCAACACACTGTCCAGGTACTATCAACTAACACACTGTCCAGGTACTATCAACTAACACGCTGTCAATGTACTGTCAACTAACACACTGTCCAGGTACTATCATCTAACACACTGTCGAGGTACTGTCCAGGTACTGTCATCTAACACACTGTCCAGGTACTGTCCAGGTACTGTCATCTAACACACTGTCCAGGTACTGTCATCTAACACACTGTCCAGGTACTGTCCAGGTACTGTCATCTAACACACTGTCCAGGTACTGTCCAGGTACTGTCATCTAACACACTGTCCAGGTACTATCATCTAACACACTGTCCACGTACTATCAACTAACACACTGTCCAGGTACTGTGATCTAACACACTGTCCAGGTACTGTCATCTAACACACTGTCCACGTACTGTCATCTAACACACTGTCCAGGTACTATCAACTAACACACTGTCCAGGTACTATCAACTAACACACTGTCCATGTACTGTCATCTAACACACTGTCCAGGTACTATCATCTAACACACTGTCCAGGTACTGTCCAGGTACTGTCATCTAACACACCGTCCAGGTACTGTCCAGGTACTGTCATCTAACACACTGTCCAGGTACTGTCCAGGTACTGTCATCTAACACACTGTCCAGGTACTGTCCAGGTACTGTCATCTAACACACTGTCCAGGTACTGTCATCTAACACACTGTCCAGGTACTGTCCAGGTACTATCAACTAACACACTGTCCAGGTACTATCATCTAACACACTGTCCAGGTACTGTCATCTAACACACTGTCCAGGTACTGTCCAGGTACTATCAACTAACACACTGTCCAGGTACTATCATCTAACACACTGTCCAGGTACTGTCATCTAACACACTGTCCAGGTACTGTCATCTAACACACTGTCCAGGTACTATCATCTAACACACTGTCCAGGTACTGTCATCTAACACACTGTCCAGGTACTATCAACTAACACACTGTCCAGGTACTATCATCTAACACACTGTCCAGGTACTGTCATCTAACACACTGTCCAGGCTCTGTCATCTAACACACTGTCCAGGTACTGTCAACTAACACACTGTCCAGGTACTATCAACTAACACACTGTCCAGGTACTGTCCAGGTACTGTCAACACACTATTAAGATGAGTCAACATTAACTCTTTTTTCACTATTAATATGAGTCAACGTTTACTCTTTATTCACTATTGAGATGAGTCAACGTTTACTCTTTATTCACTATTAATATGAGTCAACATTCACTCTTTATTCACTATTGAGATGAGTCAACATTCACTCTTTATTCACTATTGAGATGAGTCAACATTCACTCTTTATTCACTATTGAGATGAGTCAACATTCACTCTTTATTCACTATTAATATGAGTCAACGTTTACTCTTTATTCACTATTGAGATGAGTCAACATTCACTCTTTATTCACTATTGAGATGAGTCAACATTCACTCTTTATTCACTATTAATATGAGTCAACGTTTACTCTTTATTCACTATTGAGATGAGTCAACATTCACTCTTTATTCACTATTGAGATGAGTCAACATTCACTCTTTATTCACTATTAATATGAGTCAACGTTTATTCTTTATTCACTATTGAGATGAGTCAACATTCACTCTTTATTCACTATTGAGATGAGTCAACATTCACTCTTTATTCACTATTAATATGAGTCAACGTTTACTCTTTATTCACTATTGAGATGAGTCAACATTCACTCTTTATTCACTATTGAGATGAGTCAACATTCACTCTTTATTCACTATTAATATGAGTCAACGTTTACTCTTTATTCACTATTGAGATGAGTCAACATTCACTCTTTATTCACTATTGAGATGAGTCAACATTCACTCTTTATTCACTATTAATATGAGTCAACGTTTACTCTTTATTCACTATTGAGATGAGTCAACGTTTACTCTTTATTCACTATTAATATGAGTCAACATTCACAATTTTTTCCGTATCCCGCCTTGACCTTTTGGTCGTCAGGATCGCAGGCAAAACTCTGGGCCGTACTTGACTCAGAAGAATCATGACTATTGCCATACAGACGCATGCCATAAATCAGCTTACAGCCTACCCTCGTTACTCACGACACCATACACACACACACACACACACACTCCATAAATCTGACGAGGCGTGATACACACTCGTGTGATGGATAGGTTCCATAACAAGGGTTAGAGAGAGAGAGAGAGAGAGAGAGAGAGAGAGAGAGAGAGAGAGAGAGAGAGAGAGCGAGAGAGACACCCTGACCTGTCCGTTCATTAACTTCTGTATTCCCCTGTCCACTGTCCTTGTCCTGGACTGCCTTGTTTATGTTTCCTTCAATATGGTTTGACCTCTCAACTTTAAACCTCACTCTTAATCACTGGGCACAACTCCTCCCTTCTTGATAGAAGGAATGGATCTGCTTCAGTTCAATGTCTTCCATTTCTGAAACACACAAACATCTATATTAATTCATAGTATGAGGACATTCCTTTCTTTTTGTTTGATGTTGATGCAGGGTCATGCTCCATTGATCTCTTCATTGATCATTATGGATGGACAGCTGCTGGTTTAATTGGTTGATTACATACAAAACCTGTCCAATTAAATCTAATACTCCTAATTCCTACATCTAATTCCTACTAAACCTTATTGGCTATTCAGCTACACAGACCATTCAATCAATACAATGTGTTTTATAGAGCCCTTTTTACATCAGCAGTAGTCACAAACTGCTTTACAGATACCCAGCCTAAAACCCCAACTCCTTAGAAGGCAGGAACCTAGGAAGAAAATCTAGAAATGAACCAGTCTCCAAGGGCTGGGCCAGTCCTATTCTGTCTGAGACCTCAATCACAGGGCAAAGATAATAGGAACATGAACCAGCAATAAACACTATTCCTATTTTTTTTTCAGATCATGCACCAAAACTGCTTTTGAACTAAACAGTTGGTTCCTTTTCCCTTCCCTTTTCTATGCTGAACCTGATCCTTCATTACTAACTCATACTAATGATAATGAGATGTGATAATGCCATGTCTGCCTGCCTGCCTGCTGGATGGCGGGCAGATGGAAGTGTTTCTGCAAGCAGTATTCTATCCTTTGGGTCCCAGGGAGCAGCCATGTGGCAGAGCCGCTGGGAAGGGTCTGTCTCCGGCCTGTCTCCAGCCTGTCTCCTGTCATTCCCCCAGTCTGGCTCTGGCTCTGGATCCACTCAGCCACAGAAAATCAGGGAGGAGAGGCCTAGCCCACTCCCAGTGGAGGGGACCTGTAGAGGGGATAATATATGGGGAAGCATGGCTGTATATGGATGAATATGTGGTATTGCTTAAAGATAAGTGTCTGTGAGGTGCAATGAAAGGCGTTTTGTTTGCTGGACGCCGCTGGTCGGTGCATAGCATGCCAATGAAGCCAGTTAGCCACTGGACTAAATGTTAGCGGTAACTGTTGTCTGGTTAGTTACAGGACTAAATGTTAGCGGTAACTGTTGTCCGGTTAGTTACAGGACTAAATGTTAGCGGTAACTGTTGTCCGGTTAGTTACAGGACTAAATGTTAGCGGTAACTGTTGTCTGGTTAGCTACAGGACTAAATGTTAGCGGTAACTGTTGTCTGGTTAGTTACAGGACTAAATGTTAGCGGTAACTGTTGTCTGGTTAGTTACAGGACTAAATGTTAGCGGTAACTGTTGTCTGGTTAGCTACAGGACTAAATGTTAGCGGTAACTGTTGTCCGGTTAGTTACAGGACTAAATGTTAGCGGTAACTGTTGTCCGGTTAGTTACAGGACTAAATGTTAGCGGTAACTGTTGTCCGGTTAGTTACAGGACTAAATGTTAGCGGTAACTGTTGTCCGGTTAGTTACAGGACTAAATGTTAGCGGTAACTGTTGTCCGGTTAGTTACAGGACTAAATGTTAGCAGTAACTGTTGTAGTAGTCTGACATGCTGCATCATAACGTATACAGGAACTTGTACGAGACTGAGATGTGGGTAAAACTTTTAAACTAATTTCGGATTACTTCTAGCCACAGACCACTCATTGACCAGGACATCGATTCACTTTTAATGAGGTAGGAATAATTAGATTATTTTGTTCACAAGCTCACACTTTCAAAACAAGACTTCATTAGAAATGACCCTGTTGAGAACATTAAGTGTCATGCTGAAGTACTAATCGCTCATATTCTTGTGTGCCCCCGCTGCTGCTACTACTTTCTGTTTATCATATATGCATAGTCACTTTAACTATACTTTCATGTACATACTACCTCAATTGGGCCGACCAACCAGTGCATCCGCACATTGGCTAACCGGGCTATCTATCTGCATTGTGTCCCGCCACCCACCACCCGCGCCAACCCCATTTTTTACACTTCTGCTACTCTCTGTTCATCATATATGCACAGTCATTTTAACCATAGCTACATGTACATACTACCTCGCTACTGTTATAGCCTGGCTACTGTATATAGCCTGTATTTTTACTGTTGTTTTATTTATTTACTACCTATTGTTCAACTAATACCTTTTTTGGCACTATTGGTTAGAGCCTGTAAGTAAGCATTTCACTGTAAGGTCTACACCTGTTGAATTCGGCGAGGCGCACGTCACAAAAAACTTTGATTTGATTTGATTTGTTGACATTTGCGAAGATTAAACTGTGTTTTCACAGGCCACTCCTACAAAGGTTGGTCTTTGATTATAATCAGCCAACCAGTAAAGCAATATATCATCCTATGCAAAAGACCTGTGGCTAATAGAACAAAACAATATGAGAGACCTGCTAGGTTAATGAGAAACACCAGGAAAATGAATGAGGCAGACACAAATGAATTGGTAGCTTCCCGATAAGGCCCTGTGTTAATTTGGCCAGGAGACAGTGGCAGAGAAACAGGGTACAAAGTCCCTGAGTCCGCAAATCACTGGGAGCCTCTCGTCAACCACACCAACTCCCTGGGAGCCTCTCTTCAACCACACCAACTCCCTGGGAGCCTCTCTTCAACAACCACACCAACTCCCTGGGACCCTCTCTTCAACAACCACACCAACTCCCTGGGAGCCTCTCGTCAACCACACCAACTCCCTGGGAGCCTCTCGTCAACCACACCAACTCCCTGGGAGCCTCTCTTCAACCACAACAACTCCCTGGGAGCCTCTCTTCAACAACCACACCAACTCCCTGGGAGCCTCTCGTCAACCACACCAACTCCCTGGGAGCCTCTCGTCAACCACACCAACTCCCTGGGAGCCTCTCGTCAACCACACCAACTCCCTGGGAGCCTCTCTTCAACCACACCAACTCCCTGGGAGCCTCTCGTCAACCACACCAACTCTCTGGGAGCCTCTCGTCAACCACACCAACTCCCTGGGAGCCTCTCTTCAACAACCACACCAACTCCCTGGGAGCCTCTCTTCAACCACACCAACTCCCTGGGAGCCTCTCGTCAACCACACCAACTCCCTGGGAGCCTCTCGTCAACCACACCAACTCCCTGGGAGCCTCTCTTCAACAACCACACCAACTCCCTGGGAGCCTCTCGTCAACCACACCAACACCCTGGGAGCCTCTCTTCAACCACACCAACTCCCTGGGAGCCTCTCTTCAACAACCACACCAACTCCCTGGGAGCCTCTCTTCAACAACCACACCAACTCCCTGGGAGCCTCTCTTCAACCACACCAACTCCCTGGGAGCCTCTCTACAACCACACCAACTCCCTGGGAGCCTCTCGTCAACCACACCAACTCCCTGAGAGCCTCTCGTCAACCACACCAACTCCCTGAGAGCCTCTCGTCAACCACACCAACTCCCTGGGAGCCTCTCTTCAACCACACCAACTCCCTGGGAGCCTCTCGTCAACCACACCAACTCCCTGGGAGCCTCTCGTCAACCACACCAACTCCCTGGGAGCCTCTCGTCAACCACACCAACTCCCTGGGAGCCTCTCGTCAACCACACCAACTCCCTGGGAGCCTCTCGTCAACCACACCAACTCCCTGGGAGCCTCTCTTCAATCACAACACCCTGGGAGCCTCTCGTCAACCACACCAACTCATGAGACTTTTCCGAAGCAGGCCAGAATGAGGAGGAGGGAGTGGAGGTCGGAACCAAGAGGAGCCAAATAAAGTAAATAAAAAAAGAAACATTCTAAAGATGGGAGGCAAGACCTCTAGATTATTACACCTTGGCAATACCATCTCTCTCCTCCATCTCTCTCCTGCCATCTCTCTCCTCCATCTCTCTCCTGCCATGTCTCTCCTCCCATCTCTCTCCTCCCATCTCTCCTCCCATCTCTCTCCTGCCATCTCTCTCCTGCCATATCTCTCCTCCATCTCTCTCCTCCATCTCTCTCCTGCCATCTCTCTCCTCCATCTCTCTCCTCCCATCTCTCTCCTTCCATCTGTCTGCCATTCATTAACAAAACATTTTCTTTCCTTGCTCTGTGATCCAAAGGGGTCACGTTGAGCATGCCGTGACATTCTGAACAATGTTGATAGAAACGTCTGGTATATCTGACCATAGACCTGACGTGATTGTATCCCACTGACTGAAAGCAACCCGGGAATTCCGATGGATGGGAGAGTGGATCACTATGAATCTCATCCGTCAGGTTGGAAATCTACCAACACCACAATTCCTCATGGGAAGGGACAGAGGGTATAGTAGAGAGGACAGGAGGGTCTAGTAGAGAGGACAGGAGGAGATTAGGGTATACTAGAGAGGACAGGAGGAGATTAGGGTATAGTAGAGAGGACAGGACGGTATAGTAGAGAGGACAGGAGGACAGAAGGAGATTAGGGTTTAGTAAAGAGGACAGGAGGAGATTAGGGTATAGTAGAGAGGACAGGAGGACAGAAGGAGATTAGGGTATAGTAGAGAGGACAGAAGGAGATTAAGGTATAGTAGAGAGAACAGGAGGACAGGAGGAGATTAGGGTATAGTAGAGAGGACAGGAGGGTTTAGTAAAGAGGACAGGGGGGTATAGTAGAGAGGACAGGAGGGTTTAGTAGAGAGGACAGGAGGGTTTAGTAGAGAGGACAGGAGGGTATAGTAGAGAGGACAGGAGGGTATAGTAGGGAGCACAGGAGGGTTTAGTAGAGAGGACAGGAGGGTTTAGTAGGGAGGACAGGAGGGTTTAGTAGAGAGGACAGGAGGGTTTAGTAGAGAGGACAGGAGGGTTTAGTAGGGAGGACAGGAGGGTGGCACTGTATTGTCCTCAAAGCGAGCAAATAAGTTGTTTAGTTTGTCTGGGAGCAAGACATCGGTGTCCGCGACGGGGCTGGTTTTCTTTTTGTAGTCTGTGATTAACTGTAGACCCTGCCACATACCTCTCGTGTCTGACCAGTTGAATTGTGACTCTACTTTGTCTCTATACTGACGCTTAGCTTGTTTGATTGTCTTGTTTTAGTCTTGACTCTTGGTTGACAGTGTTGGGGGATTGGTAATGTATTGATGCTCGAGTGCCACAAGCTGTCATCAAGGCAAAGGATGGCTACTTTGAAGAATCTCAAATATAAATGTTTTGGTTACTACATGATGTGTTAATTCATAATTTTGATGTCTACAATGTAGAAAATAGTAAAAATAAAGAAAAACCCTTGAATGAGTAGGTGTGTCCAAGCTTTTGACTGGTACTGTAAAGGCAACCATGGCATCCGTGACAAGTTAAAGTGTGCTGTTAGCTAGCTAACGTTAGCCGGCTGGCTCGCTAGCTAACGTTACGTGTGTGATCTGTGTAGTAATATTATTTGTATCTCAGAGCCATTTGCATTGCAAGTTATAGCCTAATGTTAGCTAGCTAAAATTTAACCTGGTTGGTTAGCTACTTGCAGATTCATGCAGGGTAGTAACGTGATGAGTTGGGATGATGGTTTTTGTTTAGCACTGGAATGAGTGGATGTGTATCAAACATTTGACTGGTACTGTATATATATATATATATAAATATATTTATTTATTATTATTATTATTATTATTATTATTATTTATTTACTTATTTTTGGTCTGGGGCCCATAGCAGCTGGGTGTCGCATATGTCCCTTATGCCTGGAGCCGGCCCTGTTTGTGTGTGTACGTTTTACTGTGCAATTTTACTAATCAGTTTTTCTGTTCAATCATATGTAAACAGTAAACAGGGTGACCGTCGCACCGATAAGCATCAGCCCTCCTTTATATTGCCTTAACAGGAAATGATCCCTGGGATGGACAAAGTGATAACCCTGGGTTAAGGAGATCCATCGCTAACCTTTGTCCATGTATGACACAAATTAAATATGAATCTCCCGAGAACAGTGTCCTTGGGTTGACAAGACAAGTGGGGCCTCACATGAATAAAACACCACATTGAATAATATAATATAATAATATAATAATATAATATAATAATATAATAATATAATAATATAATATAATAATATAATAATATAATAATATAATATAATATAATAATATAATATAATATAATAATATAATAATATAATAATATAATATAATAATATAATAATATAATATAATAATATAATATAATAATATAATATAATAATATAATAATATAATAATATAATATAATAATATAATATAATAATATAATAATATAATAATATAATAATATAATATAATAATATAATATAATAATATAATAATATAATATAATAATATAATAATATGATAATATAATATAATATAATAATATAATATAATAATATAATATAACAATATTATAATATAATATAATAATATAATATAATATAATATAATAATATAATATAATAATATAATAATATAATAATATAATATAATAATATAATATAATAATATAATATAATAATATAATAATATAATAATATAATAATATAATATAATATAATATAATATAATAATGCTGCTGTGTCTGTGTGTGTCAAGAGGATGTGACTGCAGTTACATCCTAGATTTGAAATGAGGACAGACATTGATTGGAGATAGGTAGGTAGCCTGTGTTTGTGGGGATAGGAATAGACCACCCAATTTTTTTCTGGTAACAAAAAAACAAAATACTGTATGTAAGGGAGTAGGTCATCCTTCTCTCGATGTCTGTCTACACATGCCCCGCACAAGTCTATCTCTGTCTGTCTACTCATCACCCGCATCAGTCTCTCTCTTTCTCAGTGTCTACTCATCCCACCCACCAGTCTCTCTGTCTGTCTATTCACCCCCCCCACAGGTCTCTCTGTCTGTCTACTCACCCCCCCACACCAGTATCTTTGTCTGTCTACTCATCCTCCGACCAGTCTCTCTCTCTCTCTGTCTACTCATCCCCTCACCAGTCTCTCTCTCTGTCTGTCTACTCATCCCCTACACCAGTCTCTCTCTCTTTCTGTCTAGTCATCCCCTACACCAGTCTTTCTCTCTCTTTCTGTCTACTCATCCCCTACACCAGTCTCTTTCCCTCTGTCTACTCATCTCACCCACCAGTCTCTCTCTCTCTCTCTCTCTCTCTCTCTCTCTCTCTCTCTCTCTCTCTCTGTCTACTGATGGGGACACTTACGTCATCAAAAATCTGCGGGGAGAGCTTGAAGATTCAGCTCTTGAGTGCTGCCATAGATTTACATTAGACGTTCCCATCCAAGAAGGCTCAAGGTCATTGGCCACAGATAAAATTATGTCAAGTCACGTTATATCTACTGTAGCTTTGATTGGACTGATCATGTCAACATCATAACCTTCAAAGTATTAACTAGCAGTCATCATCATGAATCAAGTCAACAATCTACTGGCAAACCCTTTTCATATTTTAACCTTTATTTAACTAGGCAAGTCAGTTATAAGAACAAATTCTTATTATCAATGACGGCCTACGAAAAGTGGGTTAACTGCCTTGTTCAGGGGCATAACGTCAGATTTTTCTTCTGGTTACAAGTCCAACGCTCTAACCACTAGGCTACCTGGGGCAGCAGGTAGCCTAGTTGACTTGTATCAGGAACCTATGCGTATGTCGTGCGTCATCACATCACAGGACCGCGATTTTGGACCGCCAGAAAATGTTTCTTCGCAGAAATTCCTTCTGGAACGTCTGAACTTTCTTGTTCCTTAATAACAAACTTGTATGCCATCTGTAAATACTAATACATTGTTAGATTAGGAACCTAGTTGGTTTTTGCCACAGAAAAAGACAGCAAACTTCCCGCTAGCTATGATTGGCTGAGATAATGTATGGGCTGGACATGCCCAGAGATGACTTTGGATTGGTCTGCCATGTAGCACGCTTCTGTCTATAGCATGAGCTGGTCAGTACTGTATGTGTAGGTAATACTTTACTTTATAATGCAGCTTTTTTTTTTAAGATATCATGTAGTAGAACTGCATAAGTGTTCCTATCCACTTTCTGGAGGACCGAGTTTTGAAATCCGTGGAATTAGAGTATGATAGCTAAGGAGATGGAGAAAATTCTGGCGTTTGATTGCAAATATGCAGATGGAGTTGAAAAGAGAATACATAGAATGATGTTGTATCAAAACACCTGTCTCCGGATTATATCTTCAAACTACATTACCAGTCAAAAGTTTGGACACACCTACTCACTCAAAGGTTTTTCTTTATTTTTACTATTCCTACATTGTATAATAATAGTGAAGACATCAAAACTATAAAATAACACATATGGAATAATGTAGTAACCAAACAAGTGTTAAACAAATCAAAACTTATTTTATATTTTAAATTCTTCAAAGTAGCCACCATTTGCCTTGATTACAGCTTTGCACACTCTTTGCATTTTCTCAACCAGCTTCACCTGGAATGCTTTTCCAACCGTCTTGAAGGACTTCCCACATATGCTGAGCACTTAGCTACTTTTCCATCACTCTGCAGTCCAACTCCTCCCAAACCATCTCAATTGGGTTGAGGTCGGGGGATTGTGGAGGCCAGGTCATCTGATGCAGCACTCCATCACTTTCAATCTTGGTAAAATATCCCTTACACAGACTGGAGGTGTGTTGGGTGATTGTCCTGTAGAAAAACAAATGATAGTCCCACTAAGTGGAAACCAGATGGCATGGCGTATCACTGCAGAATGCTGTGGTAGCCATGCTGGTAAGTTTCCCTTGAATTCTAAATAAATCAGTGTGACCAGCAAAGCACCCCCACACCATCACACCTCCCCCTCCATGCTTCCCGGTGGGAACCACACATGCAGAGATCATCCGTTCACCTACTCTGCGTCTCACAGAGACACGGCGGTTGGAACCAAAAATCTCAAATCTGGACAGATTTACACCTGTGTAATGTCCATTTTTCGAATTTCTTGGCCCAAGTAAGTCTCTTCTTCTTATTGGTGTCCTTTAGTAGTGGTTTCTTTGCAGCAATTCGGCCATGAAGGCCTGATTCACGCAGTCTCCTCTGAACAGTTAATGTTGAGATGTGTCTGTTACTTGAACTCTGTGAAGCATTTACTTGGGCTGCAATTTCTGAGGCTGGTAACTCTAATGAACTTATCCTCTGCAGCAGAGGTAACTCTGGGTCTTCGTTTCCTGTGGCGGTCCTCACGGTTTTTGCGACTGCACTTGAAGAAACTTTCAAAGTTCTTGAAATGTTCCCAATTGACTGACCTTCGTGTCTTAAAGTTATGATGGACTGTTGTTTCTCTTTACTTATTTGAGCTGTTCTTGCTATAATATGGACTTGGTATTTTTCCAAATATGTTTATCTTCTGTTTACCCCCCTACCTTGTCAAAACACAACTAATTGGCTCAAACACATTAAGAAGAAAATAAATTCCACAAATTAACTTTTAACAAGGCACACCTTGAAATGCAATCCAGGTGACTACCTCATGAAGCTGTTTGAGAGAATGCCAAGAGTGTGCAAAGCTGTCATCAAGGCAAATGGTGGTTACTTTAAAGAATATGTTTAAGGATAACAACCACCCGAGCCATGACCTGTTCACACCGCTATCATCCAGAAGGCGAGGTCCGAGCTGGGACCGAGAGACTGAAAAACAGCTTCTATCTCAAGGCCATCAGACTGTTAAATAGCCACCACTAGCACATTAGAGGCTGCTGCCCTATATACATAGACTTGAAATCACTGGCCACCTTAATAATGGAACACTAGTTACTTTAATAATGTTTACATACTTTTGCATAAGTATATACTGTATTCTATTCTACTGTATTTTAGTCTGTGCCGCTCCGACGTTGCTCGTCCAAATATTTATAGAATCTTAATTCCATCACTTTTTTTTTTTTATTTGTGTGTATTGTTGTGAAATTGTTAGATATTACTTGTTAGATATTACTGCACTGTTGGAGCTAGAAACACAAGCATTTCGCTACACCCACAATAACATCTGCTAAACAAGTGCATGTGACCAATACAATTTGATTTGATTTGTAGGAAGTGACGGTATATGAAAGAGAGGGAGAGATGAAGAAGACAGGATGATAACAAAAGGAAACACGTGGATGAAGGGATGAAGTGGTGCACATCTGTGCCAGGCGAAGTTTAGAAGTAGATCCGAGGGGAGAAAACAAATCTCATTCATACAGCCCTCGTCTCATTGTGACCTGAATCTTCCTTGAGATAGATGAGCTCTCTAGATACGGAGAGCGGGAGAGGAAGAGGAGGAGATGAGAAATTAGAGGCTAGAAACAGGTGAGGGACAACGCGTGCCACTGCTATCACTCCAACCTCCATCTGCTTTCTCTCAACCAAGTAAGACAGGGGGGGCAGGAGGTGATTGGAAGAAAAGAATATGCAGAGAAGTCAATTTAAGATAAAACACAGTGATCTGATTTGAGAAATTGAATTGCTGAAGGCTCTTTTCATTTCAAATGTCAGTGCTTTGTACCTCAACTACTTAGAATGAAATTTTGTCACCACTGAATAAACCAGCATCATCTGACTGAAAGACTGATCGAACTGCTATGGTTCATTCACTCACACAATGGCCTGGATAGATCAAATTGTAGGTAATTTGTCACACGCTTCGTAAACAACAGGTGTAAATGAACAGAGTAGTATTATATAGAGCCATTATTCCATGGAACTCCCTTCCATCTTATATTGCTCAAACCTGGTTTCAGAAAACAAATAATGCAACATCTCACGGCACCACGCCTCTCCCCTGTTTGACCTAGACAGTTTGTGTGTATGCGTTGATATGAAGGCTATTTTTGTTCCATTTTAAATTGATGTAGTTCTGCCCTTGAGCAGTTCTTGTCTATTAATGTTCTGTATTATGTCATGTTTCATGTTTTGTTATTGTTAATGTTATTTGTCACAAGCCCTTAACCAACAATGCAGTTTTAAGAAAAAGTAACAATGCAGCTTTAGTAAAAAATAGATAAGCAAAAAAAAAAGCAGCAGTAAAATAACAATAGAGAGGCTATATACAGGGGGTACCGGTACAGAGTCAATGTGGAGGCTATATACAGGGGGTACCGGTACAGAGTCAATGTGGAGGCTATATACAGGGGGTACCGGTACAGAGTCAATGTGGAGACTATATACAGGGGGTACCGGTACAGAGTCAATGTGGAGACTATATACAGGGGGTACCGGTACAGAGTCAATGTGGAGACTATATACAGGTGGTACCGGTACAGAGTCAATGTGGAGACTATATACAGTGGGTACCGGTACAGAGTCAATGTGGAGACTATATACAGGGGGTACCGGTACAGAGTCAATGTGGAGACTATATACAGGGTACGGTACAGAGTCAATGTGGAGGCTATATACAGGGGGTACCGGTACAGAGTCAATGTGGAGGCTATATACAGGGGGGTACCGGTACAGAGTCAATGTGGAGACTATATACAGGGGGTACCAGTACAGAGTCAATGTGGAGACTATATACAGGGGGTACTGGTACAGAGTCAATGTGGAGGCTATATACAGGGGGTACCGGTACAGAGTCAATGTGGAGACTATATACGGGTACCGGTACAGAGTCAATGTGGAGGCTATATACAGGGAGTACCGGTACAGAGTCAATGTGGAGACTATATACAGGGGGTACCGGTACAGAGTCAATGTGGAGGCTACATACAGGGGGTACCGATACAGAGTCAATGTGGAGGCTATATACAGGGGGTACCGATACAGAGTCAATGTGGAGGCTATATACAGGGGGTACCGGTACAGAGTCAATGTGGAGGCTATATACAGGGGGTACCGGTACAGAGTCAATGTGGGTGGAGGCTATATAAATTCAAATTTATTCAAATTCAAATGTATTTATGAAGCCCTTCTTACATCAGCTGATGTCACAGAGTGCTGTACAGAAACCCAGCCAAAAACCTCAAACAGCAAGCAATGCAGGTGTAAAAGCACGGTGGCTAGGAAAAACTCCCTAGAAAGGCCAAAACCTAGGAAGAAAGCTAGAGAGGAACCAGGCTGTGAGGGGTGGCCAGTCCTCTTCTGGCTGTGCCGGGTGCAGATTATAACAGAACATGGACAAGATTTTAAAATGTTCATAAAACAGGCAGAACAGTTAAAACTGGAGAAGCAGCACGGTCAGGTGGACTTGGGACATCAAGGAGTCATCAGGCCAGGTAGGCCTTGAGGAATGGTCCTAATGCTCAGGTCCTCCGAGAGAGAGAGAAGAAAAAAAAAGAAAGAGAGAGAGAAATAATTAGAGAGAGCATACTTGAATTCACACAGGACACCAGATAAGAGAAGAAATACTCCAGATATAACAGACGGACCCTAGCCCCCCGACATATAAACTACTGCAGCATAAATACTGGGGGCTGAGACAGGAGGGGTCGGGAGACACTGTGGCCCCGTCCGACGATACCCCCGGTCAGGGCCAAACAGGCAGGATATAACCCCACCCACTCTGCCGAAGCACAGCCCCCACACCACTAGAGGGATATCTTCAACCACCAACTTGATATACAGGGGGTACCGGTACAGAGTCAATGTGCAGGGGCACCGGTTAGTCGAGGTAATTGAGGTAATATGTACATGTAGGTGGAGTGACTAGATAATAAACAGAGAGTAGCAGCAGTGTAGAAGAGGGGGGGGGGTCAATGCAAATAGTCTGGGTAGCCATTTGATTAGATGTTCAGGAGTCTTAAGGCTTGGGGTCAGAAGCTGTTTAGAAGCCTTTTGGACCTAGACTTGGCGCTCCGGTACCGCTTGACGTGAGGTAGCAGAGAGAACAGTCTATGACTAGGGTGGCTGGAGTCTTTCACCATTTTTAGGGCCTTCCTCTGAAACGCCTTGTATAGAGGTCCTGGATGGCAGGAAGCTTGGCCCCAGTGATGTACTGGGCCGTACTCACTACTCTCTGTAGTGCCTTGCGGTCGGAGGCCGAGCAGTTGCTATACCAGGCAGTGTTCCAACCAGTCAGGATGCTCTCGATGGTGCAGCTGTATAATTTTTTTTTGAGGATCTGTGGACCCATGCCAAACCTTTTCAGTCTCCTGAGGGGGAATAGGCTTTGTCGTGCCCTCTTCACGACTGTCTTGGTATGTTTGGACCATGATAGTTTGTTGGTGATGTGGACACCAAGGAACTTGAAGCTCTCAACCTGCTCCACTACAGCCCCGTCGGTGAGAAATGGGGGGCGTGCTCGTTCTTCCTTTTCCTGTAGTCCACAATCATCTCCTCCTCTTGGTTCCGGACTTGATGCATCGGCAGAGACCTCTTGGACTGGTGCTGCTTGCCGTGCGGGTAGCAGAGAGAACAGTCTGACTGGGGTAGCTGGAGTCTTTCACCATTTTTAGAGCATTCATCTGACACCGCCTGGTATAGAGGTCCTGGAGGACAGGGAGCTCGGCCCCAGTGATGTACTGGTATTCATATTTCTTGACTTATTCCACATTTTTGTTGTGTTACATCCTGAATTCAAAATGGATAAAATATTATTTTTTTCTCACCCATCTACACGTAATACCCCATAATGACAAAGAGAAAACATGATGTTAGAAATGTTTGCAAATGTATTGAAAATGAAATACAGAAATACAGAAAGGTTTTTTTGTGTGTGTGAAGTGTGTGTGTGTGTGCTTGTCTTTTCTCGTGAGAAACTTTACAAACTCCACTGTGGACATCTGAACGAATGTGAACGAGCCATTTGGCCAAGTTCTTGACAGGCCCATAAGCAAGCTCACCTTGTTTGTTTTTTACAGCTGTGGAGAAACTACTCTCTGAGGCAGCAGCAACAATCTCTGTTGTTGAGAGTCAATACGAATACATGCACATATCAACCTAACCTGTAAAAGTAGTGGAATGTATATCCAAGCAACATCAATGGACCAGTAACGACAAAAGAAATACTGATCTGAAATCATCGAATTTATCCTCTGCTCCCCAACACTCAGCTTGATGAAGCCAACACATTAGTCAAGTGGCCTCTTGATGGTTGGAGAGAGTCTCACACAGAGACACCTACAAGAACAGGAAATAATTCACAGTGAGGTAAAGAAGCACTAGGAGGGAGAAAGAGTAGCAGTGTGGTCTCATCTAGTGTTAATGAACTGCTTGGCAACTGTGTGTGTGTGTGTGTGTGTGTGTGTGTCTTTGCTAGCACTCAGGATCTAGCCATGCTATGGTTATAGAGCAGCTCTATAGTTGTGGTGGAGTATTGGAACGTTCAGCTATTGTAAAGTTGACTAAAGTACAAGCTCCTCTCAGACGCAAGATTCAGAGGGTTGCAGTATAGTTTTTTGCTCACAGAAAGGTCGGCTTCTTATAATAAGCTCTGGCATTTGCCATATTTTTATTTTTTTAACATGCCGTATCATTCTTTCCTCAGCCTTTGGGGGTAGTGTTGTCGCTTGGTTCCTTGATCTGATCTATAGGCCATAAAGTATCCTATTTTGCATTGATAAACAAATATAATCTCAGTGACTGTTCAAACGGTAAACCAACCAACAAGAATCCACCACAAAAAAAAGGTATTTTGTTTAAAAGTAATAACTTGTAATTACAGGCTGTTGTGAAATGGTAGAACCTGACAAATAGCCAGCCATGTGTTTTTTTACTCAGTGACCAAAACATGACGGAGTTCTATTTTTACCTGATAAAGGAATGAATACACCAGCAGCATATCAAACTGTGATAATGTTTTAGGTTACACTGGCAAGTATAACAATACACTGAGTATACCAAACAATAGGAATACCTTCCTAATATTGAGTTGCACCCATCCCAGTCCCGTCCCGTTTGATGGGGCAAAATTGAGGGCAAAAGGGGAGGCGGGGGGTGGGGGGACCCTTGTCTCCATGTTGGGGCATGGACACTACAAGGTGTCGAAAGCGTTCCACAGGGATGCTGGCCCATGTTGACTCCAATACTTCCCACAGTTGCGTCAAGTTGGCTGGATGTCCTTTGTGTGATGGACCATTCTTGATACACACAGGAAACTGTTGAGCAGTTCTTGACACAAACCGGTGCGCCTGGCAACTATTACCATACCCCTTTCAAAGGCACTTTACATTCATCCTCTGAATGGCACACATACACAATCCATGTCTCAACTGTCTCAAGGTTTAAAAATCTTTCTTTAACCTGTCTCCTCCACTTCATCTACACTGATCGAAGGGAATTTAACAAGTGACATCAATAAGGGATCATAGCTTTCATCTGGATTCAACTGGTCAGTCTATGTCGTGGAAAGAGCAGGTGTGTATTTTCCAGGGCATATTTTTTTTTATGTAAATCTGATTATTTCACATGAATATGTGGGAAGCTAAGAAGTCTGAACTTCAGGGGATGACAGAAAGGAGGGAGAGACAGTTAACTACGTAGAACGGGACAGTAGCATGGGACAGTAGTTTACAGTAGCATGGTAGAGACAGTTAACTACGTAGAACGGGACAGTAGCATGGGACAGTAGTTTACAGTAGCATGGTAGAGTCAGTTAACTACGTAGAACGGGACAGTAGCATGGGACAGTAGTTTACAGTAGCATAGTAGAGTAAAGTTAACATTGTAGCATGGGACAGTAGTATGGGACAGTAGCATGGGACAGTAGCATGGGACAGTAGCATGGGACAGTAGTATGGAACAGTAGCATGGGACAGTAGCATGGTACAGTAGGGTGAACATTGTAGCATGGGACAGTAGCATGGGACAGTAGCATGGGACAGTAGGGTTAACATTGTAGCATGGGACAGTAGCATGGGACAGTAGCATGGGACAGTAGCATGGGACAGTAGTATGGGACAGTAGTATGGAACAGTAGCATGGGACAGTAGAGTTAACATTGTAGCATGGGACAGTAGTATGGGACAGTAGAGTTAACATTGTAGCATGGGACAGTAGTATGGGACAGTAGCATGGGACAGTATAATGGGACAGTAGCATGGGACAGTAGCATGGGACAGTAGAGTTAACATTGTAGCATGGGACAGTAGCATGGGACAGTAGGGTTAACATTGTAGCACGGGACAGAAGTATGGGACAGTAGCATGGGACAGTAGAGTTAACATTGTAGCATGGGACAGTAGCATGGGACAGTAGGGTTAACATTGTAGCATGGGACAGTAGAGTTAACAATGTAGCATGGGACAGTAGCATGGGACAGTAGCATGGGACAGTATAGTTAACATTGTAGCACGGGGACAGAAGTATGGGACAGTAGCATGGGACAGTAGCATGGGACAGTAACATGGGACAGTAGAGTTAACATTGTAGCATGGGACAGTAGAGTTAACATTGTAGCATGGGACAGTAGAGTTAACATTGTAGCATAGGACAGTAGCATGGGACAGTAGAGTTAACATTGTAGCATGGGACAGTAGCATGGGACAGTAGCATGTGACAGTAGCATGGGACATATAGTTAATATTGTAGCATGTGACAGTAGCATTGGACAGTAGAGTTAACATTGTAGCATGGGACAGTAGAGTTAACATTGTAGCATAGGACAGTAGCATGGGACAGTAGAGTTAACATTGTAGCATGAGACAGTAGCATGGGACAGTAGCATGTGACAGTAGCATGGGACATATAGTTAATATTGTAGCATGGGACAGTAGCATTGGACAGTAGGGTTAACATTGTAGCATGGGACAGTAGCATGGGACAGTAGCATGGGACAGTAGTATGGGACAGTAGCAAGGGACAGTAGCATGGGACAGTATAGTTAACATTGTAGCATGGGACAGTAGCACAAGACAGTAGGGTTAACATTGTAGCATGTGACAGTAGCATGTGACAGTAGCATGGGACAGTAGCATGGGACAGTATAGTTAACATTGTAGCATGGGACAGTAGCAACGGGACAGTAGGGTTAACATTGTAGCATGGGACAGTAGCATGGGACAGTAGCATGGGACAGTATAGTTAATATTGTAGCATGGGACAGTAGCATTGGACAGTAGGGTTAACATTGTAGCATGGGACAGTAGCATGGGACAGTAGCATGGGACAGTAGTATGGGACAGTATAGTTAACATTGTAGCATGGGACAGTAGCAACGGGACAGTAGGGTTAACATTGTAGCACGGGACAGTAGAGACAACATTGAATCACGGGACAGTAGTTTACAATGGTACTTGTGAACTTGAACACTTCAGGGGATGACAGAATCTGTAACATTTACAGGACTAGCTCAGTGGTGACATAGCAGTTTATTGTTGGACTGGTAAACACAACGTCGAGGCGGAGCTTACCTCTGTTAGAGGGCGGGGATCTCATCAGGCTCAGGCTTCAGCAGGTCGTTTGATAGGTGGACGTCGGTCTCACGCAGCAGCACGTAGATGGGCTCGATCTGTTTGTTGAAACAGGCCACCAGGGTCCTAGCATCCTTCTTAGGCACTGCAGACTCATCCTCCTCTACCTCTGTAGAGAGAAAGAGATGGAGGGCGGGAGAGAGAGAGAGAGATGGAGGTAAAGAGGGAGGGAGAGAGTGAGAGAGGGGAGAGCTGACATGAACCCACTCTGGCTGATAAACTGAAAGTCCCTGGAAAAAGAAAACAATTAAATTGAAAAGCTTAAAATAACTCCTTAGCACCAACTGCCAAACTGCCAACCTGTGCAATGAAGGAAAAGTATGATACATCAGGAGAGTATTCTTCACAGAGCCAGAGAGCCAGACAGCCAGACAGAGAGTTCTAGAGAACGGAGTGATACAACAACACTGCCTGTCCTGGTATAGCTACTGTCTGAGTGAGAGAGCACTGTAGTCTGGTACAGTTATTAACCTTCATCCACTAAGTGTAGCTCACAGTCCAACTCAAAAACACCAGGGTAAATCGAGTCAAATCCAATTGTATTTGTCACATGCACTGAATACAACAGGTGTAGACTTTACCGTGAAATGCTTGCGTACAAGCCTATCCCAGCCAGCCAGCCTTTCCCAGCCAGCCCCACCCTACTAGCCAACCCTTCCCAGCCAGCCAGCCCTTCCCAGCCAGACAGCCCTTGGCCAGACGCTGGCCCATCCCACATTAACCTCCCTTTTAATGTCAAGTACAAGGAGAGCAAAAGAGAGAGAGAGACAGAGAGAGAAAGAGAGAGGGGGTGGAGAGAGGAGTGAGCTCAGAGACCAGAGAGAGAGAACCCAGAGAGAGAGAGAACCCAGAGTGAGAGACCGGAGAGAGAGACAAAAGAGAAAGAGACCAGAGAGAGAAAGAGAGAGAAGGGTGGAGAGAGGAGTGAGCTCAGAGACCAGAGAGAGAGAACCCAGGGAGAGAGAGAGACCAGAGAGAGAGAGACCAGAGAGAGAGACCAGAGAGACCAGAGAGAGAGAGAGACCAGAGAGAGAGAGGAACCAGAGAGAGACCAGCGAAAGAGAGAGACCAGAGAGAGAGAACCCAAAGAGAGAGAGCGAACAGAGAGAGAGATAGACCAGAGAGAGAGAGAGACTAGAGAGAGAGAGAGAACCCAGAGAGAAAGAGGAACCAGAGAGAGACCAGAGAAAGAGAGAGACCAGAGAGAGAGAGAGACCAAAGAGAGAGAGAGAGACCAGGGAGAGAGAAAGATACCAGAGAGAGAGAGAGAGACCAGAGAGAGAGACCAGAGAGAGAGATACCAGAGAGAGAGATACCAGAGAGAGAGAGAGAGAGATACAAGAGAGAGAGAGAGACCAGAGTTAGAAACCAGAGGCCCTCCATTTCAAAGAGAGAAGACACTTGCTTATTGAGTTTTTATATTTTTGGAATTGAACAAGTCAGTAAAAACAAACGTGGTGGCGACGTTGACAAACACTGAAGGTCCAGAGAGACGTTCTGCATCCATTCCCTAGATACTTTAGTTCAGAGGTCTTAATCTAGAGAAGGAATATAGTATCCCTTTGTTGCCCCCGTTTGTACTTCCTGTTTACACATGGAGGGAGGTTTCTAGCTCAATTGCTAGATCTCTTTGCCCAAGCTGTACATGTTTATTGATGATATCCCTAGTTTTCCTGTTGTTTCTTTTTCTGTACACAACATATCCATCCACACATGTATTATATAGTAGTGGGTTGTACATACTAATAACACCTACTGTAGTTGAAATTAGCTTGTCCAGTTTTCCAATTGTTGTTTACTGGTTTCACTTCTGTATTTCAACACCAGGTGGAGACATTGACCACAGAACACCACACAACCTGTAAACGGTCTCTCGTTAGCACCACCGGCTGAAGAGTTTTCTCCCTAATTGTCTTAACCCCATGCCCTGTATGAACTTGTCCATTCCCTTTGTGGTTATTCTGAAGAAGGCCATTGACGGTCGAAAAAACATCAATATTTTTAAACTTGTTTAAATAATACGATGTCTTTTTTTAATGGTGAGCGAGTGTTGCATATTTTCCTGCCTAACAATAAAACGTTTAAATAAACTTGGTGGGCTAAGTATTATCCTGAATAGCAGTGTACCAGTCGACACACACACACACACACACACACACACACACACACACACACACACACACACACACACACACACACACACACACACACACACACACACAAGAAGATGTAATGGATAGCTCCCAGTGCAGCGGGCGGAGGACATGCATTAGTGCTCCCTGGATAGGTGCCAGTCCTCCAGGAGTACAAAGGAATGAGAGAAGAAGTTAATAAACATTGGATAGATAAATCAGCCTCTCCCTCTCTCCCGTCACGGAGCCTCAGCCACTCTGTCACCACAGAGGAGGACATTGCCTGGGGCCGTATGGCCACAGACAGACAGAGCATCACCAGTGTTGTGTAGGACTCTGCGACATCAGGCTATGCTTTGTGAGCCAAGCTTCTCAATTCGGTTATTACTAGCTTGATATCGTTGCGCAAATGGACTCCAGCTAAATATTTTTTTGGGGCAGCTTTGATTCACAAGGCGGGCCAATGGAGAAAAGATCTGCCCGGCTTGCTGTTGACTCATTTGTGCCGTACTTAAGATGCCAAATGTCTCTACAGGAGAGAGGCTTATGGTCATATCTTCCTGTGTGGTGGTAGTGGGGCTACCATGGTAACATGTCACAGTGGTCATATCTTCCTGTGTGGTGGTAATGGGGCTACCATGGTAACATGTCAGAGTGGTCATATCTTCCTGTGTGGTGGTAGTGGGGCTACCATGGAAACATGTCAGAGTGGACATATCTTCCTGTGTGGTGGTATGGTGCTACCATGGAAACATGTCAGAGTGGACATATCTTCCTGTGTGGTGGTAGTGGGGCTACCATGGTAACATGTCACAGTGGTCATATCTTCCTGTGTGGTGGTAGTGGGGCTACCATGGAAACATGTCAGAGTGGACATATCTTCCTGTGTGGTGGTATGGGGCTACCATGGAAACATGTCAGAGTGGACATATCTTCCTGTGTGGTGGTAATGGGGTTACCATGGTAACATGTCACAGTGGTCATATCTTCCTGTGTGGTGGTAATGGGGCAACCATGGTAACATGTCAGAGTGGTCACTTCTTCCTGTGTGGTGGTAATGGGGCTACCATGGTAACATGTTAGAGTGGTCATATCTTCCTGTGTGGTGGTAATGGGGCTACCATGGAAACATGTCAGAGTGGTCATATCTTCCTGTGTGGTGGTTATGGGGCTACCATGGAAACATGTCAGAGTTGACATATCTTCCTGTGTGGTGGTAATGGGGCTACCATGGTAACATGTCAGAGTTGACATATCTTCCTGTGTGGTGGTAGTGGGGCTACCATGGTAACATGTCACAGTGGTCATATCTTCCTGTGTGGTGGTAATGGGGCTACCATGGAAACATGTCAGAGTGGACATATCTTCCTGTGTGGTGGTATGGGGCTACCATGGAAACATGTCAGAGTGGACATATCTTCCTGTGTGGTGGTATGGGGCTACCATGGTAACATGTCAGAGTGGTCATATCTTCCTGTGTGGTGGTAGTGGGGCTACCATGGAAACATGTCAGAGTGGACATATCTTCCTGTGTGGTGGTATGGTGCTACCATGGAAACATGTCAGAGTGGACATATCTTCCTGTGTGGTGGTAGTGGGGCTACCATGGTAACATGTCACAGTGGTCATATCTTCCTGTGTGGTGGTAGTGGGGCTACCATGGAAACATGTCAGAGTGGACATATCTTCCTGTGTGGTGGTATGGGGCTACCATGGAAACATGTCAGAGTGGACATATCTTCCTGTGTGGTGGTAATGGGGTTACCATGGTAACATGTCACAGTGGTCATATCTTCCTGTGTGGTGGTAATGGGGCAACCATGGTAACATGTCAGAGTGGTCACTTCTTCCTGTGTGGTGGTAATGGGGCTACCATGGTAACATGTTAGAGTGGTCATATCTTCCTGTGTGGTGGTAATGGGGCTACCATGGAAACATGTCAGAGTGGTCATATCTTCCTGTGTGGTGGTTATGGGGCTACCATGGAAACATGTCAGAGTTGACATATCTTCCTGTGTGGTGGTAATGGGGCTACCATGGTAACATGTCAGAGTTGACATATCTTCCTGTGTGGTGGTAATGGGGCTACCATGGTAACATGTCAGAGTTGACATATCTTCCCGTGTGGTGGTAATGGGGCTACCATGGTAACATGTCAGAGTGGTCATATCTTCCCGTGTGGTGGTTATGGGGCTACCATGGAAACATGTCAGAGTTGACATATCTTCCCGTGTGGTGGTAATGGGGCTACCATGGTAACATGTCAGAGTGGTCATATCTTCCCGTGTGGAGGTAATGATTCCGGGAGAAGAAGTAGCGGTCCAAGCTGTTAAATGCTAGCCGCGTCGCGGAATCCATGCAAAACAATGTTCGGTATTCGTATTTAATGAATAGCGGTTTTGTTTAAAAAAATAACAAAACAAGTGTTTCCAGCATACAGTGTTCAGCTGTGACGTATGTGTCTCTGATGACGTATCCACAGTGACCTTTTGTTTAGAGTGTCCACCCTGAGATTGGAAGGCTGTGAGATTGATTCCCATTGACTGAGAGGAAAAACCTAATTCAAATCCTCAGCACTTTCACACAATCTCCTTTATTACTCAGCTCATACTCAACTCATTCACTCAATTAAACTTTGCTCCTCCACCTCACTTACTTCACTCAACCAGCAGAGGGCAACACAAACACATTGCATTTCTATACTACCATACATGTGGGAGGGGGCATATTGGGTATGTGCACCACTCACATGATGGCTAATCTTGAGTGCTTGAAGTGTACATGACAGCACAGTACAGTCCTCAAAGGCTATATTTCTTCTATCAGAGTGGCTGGCTAGTGACAAAGCCACCATAACACTGATTATTAGGAACATGGGGAGACATTTGTTTGCTTCCCAAATGGTATCCTATTCACTATATAGGGATTCATTGTATACTGGCAGTGGCCATGTTCCGGAACGATATGATTTTAATGGAGTTGATAGTGACAACAAATCTCACATTCCATGTGACAACATTCTTATGAAAACATCATGATATATAAATAACGTTATCCACAAATCAAATAAAAAAGTGATATTTTAACAAAATGACAGTTAATTTGCATATTCTGTTAAAACAAAAATATAAAATGTTCCCTTAAATAATGTGCAGCATTTGTTCAAAGTACAGTCCACATAAGTAATGAAAAGCTGATTTACCATCATTTGATTATAGTACCAATTAGTTATAAGAATTTTTAAGTAAATACAAATGTTGTATTTTAAAGGGGTCATTTAAAGGGGCGTTACACCAAATTTAGAAATATACTGACTTTTAAAGAGTGACACATCCATTGATCCTGAGAGACAATAATAACAAATTTGACATATTTTCTTTATTTACTTACGCCAAAGCCGACATTAGCATCGCTGCTTGTGAAACAATGGAAGTGGTAGGGCCTATGGCAGCATGCTTCAAAAAGCGTGCCCAAATCCTCAGTCACTTCACACCAAGTGTTATAGCAACCCACATACCATAACTAGTTGCACATATACAATATTGGAGGGTATTATAGGAATTTCCTGTGGAATAACGTTTTTTTTTATAGAGGACCACCAATACAGCACTACGCATACATTCAGAGGGTAGCTGGTTTCTTTATTACAGTTCTACCAAGAAATCATACCACTGACATACTTTCATGAGCTATTTTGACTGCAACCCAGCATAATAAAAAAGGTCATTTTGATTTTAGTAATAATATATAGGTATAACTGGTGGCGATTTTAGCTTGTAAATATTTGCAGGGCAAAAACATTTTTTTTGTTGCACGCCAGCAAAGCCACTACACTACACAACACTAAACAATAAACTAATTGCACTATAACAGTGACAAATGGTGCCCACAAACTGTAAGGGCCTACATTTTGTTGTCCCAACAGCTTTCTTTTCAGCACCATGGAGTGAATCCTTACCACCGCTACACCTGGCTATCAGCGGAGTCTCGTCTGGCAGCGAAACAGTTCATTCAGCCTCATTTACTGCCTATTTAACAAACATAGCTGATTTGGCTGACTTGCTTAACTTCTTTGGGAGCAGCGCACGAGGTGACCGTTTTGGAGACCCTGGCATGCCCAAAGTAAAATGCCTCCCATTCAGTCCCAGAAAATAGGATATGCACCTATTTAGTACCATTGGATAGGAAACACTCTGAATTTTCTAAAGGTGTTAACATTTTGTCTGTGAGTATAACAAAACGGATATGGCAGGCAAAAACCAGAGGAATTTCTGTCCTGGAAAAAGTGGTTTTGACACATTGCCTCATTTGGAACCCTCCCTTATAGAAATGCCCATATAAGGGCATATGAATGCAGTACCTATTGCTTCCTCTGTAGAGGTGCCCATCATAGAAAATGTTCTGTATGCTGATCAAATTTAGGTACAATAATTATCTTTGTTGGCAACATCTCAGAATTTCTGCATTGACAAATTGTCAACCACAGTCTAGTAATCTTGTCATTGGCCAGTCTAAGGCGATCCGCTTGGTCCTGCAACCTTTTACGTTTCTGGCCGACCTCTGGTTCCTCCTGTAGGATTTCACTGGGGTTGTCTGTACAGCATCTCACTGATCTTAGCCGATCTTATACATTTGTTGAAGACAAATATACAAAACATAGCTTATTTTACTCATTATTTAAAATAAATTGCATTTGGCCATTAGTGCCCTGTCCAAAAATCAGGTTATACTTCTACTCCCGGGATCCGTGTCGCCAACGCGGGACGGTTGAGCTAACGTAGGCTAATGTGATTAGCATGAGGTTGTAAGTAACAAGAACATTTCCCAGGACATAGACGTATCTGATATTTGCAGAAAGCTTAAATTCTTGTTAATCTAACTGCACTGTCTAATTTACAGTAGATGTTACAGTGAAATAATACCATGCTATTGTTTGAGGAGAGTGCCCAGTTATTAACTTGAAAATGTATCAATGAACTAATTAGGCAGATTTAGTCAGACTTGATGCAACATTTTAACAGAAATGCAATAGTTAATTGGATTAGTCTAAAACTTTGCACATACACTGCTGCCATCTAGCGGCCATCATACAAATTGCATCTAACCTGGAATAATACATTGTGACCTTTCTCTTGCATTTCAAAGATTTAAAAACACATTTTTTTTTCTTTGTATTATCTTTTACCAGATATAATTCGCTTTACTCTCCTATATTAATTTCACATTCACATGCAGTTAGATTTGGGTATGTCATTTTAGATGAAAATGTAAAAAAAGGGTTGGATCCTTAAAAGGTTTTAACCTGTTTCTTTTTTTGGCAACATCTCAGAATTTTGTAATCGTCAAGATGTCACCCTCTGAGGCTTCTGAGCTTGTCATTGGCCTGTACAAGGCGATCCACTTGGGCCTGCAACTTTGCACGATACTGTCCGATCTCGGAATCCTCCTGTAGGATGTTATCAGCGTCATCTCTGTGCAGCAGATCCAGCATTTCACTGCACACAATCTTAGCTGACTCCTTCAGGATGAAGTAACAGATCATCATGGGCACCTGGTCAGCCAGTCTTTGCACCACAATCTGTGAGGGAGGGAGAGTGAGGGCCCGAAGTGATGAAATGGCCACAACGCAACCAAAATGCAATATACCATAAAGCAACCCCGCCACAACAATGCATGTTTGAAACCTTTGTCAAAAAGCATTAATGAGAGATCTGATCATCCCATTGATGATGTCATGGATTCATTGTACAGGCTGGGACAGAGCTCAACACTGTATATAGAGAGTTGGGCCAACTTTTACAACGGACACCATGTTACCCCTTTGAGCATTCCATTTATCCAGTCATGACAAGTATGTAGATTCTAATTCTAGACTTTCAGATACACAGCATTGTTTCAAAAAATGTAAATGCCATGAACTGCTATTGGTCAATATAGCCAACATGGCTGACATATGGACATTGTTGATTATACTGTGTAATGTAAATGCATCAAAATGTTATTATTGATTATACCATGGCATTGTTGAATACTTGTTTCTGATTGGCTTGAAGGATATGCTATGATGCATGGTATATCATTGTTGAAGGAGCTAGCACATAAGCACTTCGCTGCACCTTCTATACCAGCTATGAACTGTGTATGTGACAAACACAATATATGGCTCTGGGGTGGAGTACCAGGCTAGACGTAGTCCATAAATACACATTGAGATCTCCCCAAATATGTGTAAGGCCCTGATGAGAAGAGTGTGTGAGTTTGTTGATAAGTATACTACATACCAGCTGTATGTTTAGATTTTATTTCTGGATCGTCTCCTGCACTCTTTAAGCAAAACATACTGTATAGTACTTGTGTTGCATTGTACCTCATAGTATGCCTTGAGCAGCCCAGGGTACCTGCTCCTGGTGTCGTGATCTGAGAAATCTGAGAGGTCTGAGCAGGGTGAGGGGTGTGAGTAGTCTGCTGTTTCCTCCTTTGGAAGATGTTTGTTGAAGATTTCATCCTGTGTGTAGACCTGCATCTCCATCTCAAACTGCTCCACGATCCTCGCCTTCACTATGTTTGACTGCTGCTCCTGGATTGTTTCAATGTTTTTCTGAGTTTAAACAAAGATGAAGATACCATGAGGACATAAAGAATCTTGGATGCAGGGAGGAAGTGAAATACTGTTACTGTTTCAGATAAAAGATCAGTTGGACATGCTCTAAGTATCTTATGGTGTTTTATTTTGAACATTTCAGGCTACAATCCTACAATGGACAACCTGCAAATTGGAATTCTTCATAAAAATATATTGTGATTATTAAGTGCTACTTTGCCTCATGTTTTCCTGCCTTCTTGCTCGTGCCACTAACTGAGATTTCCATGTCAGCCTAAAATCCCAGAATAGAGAATTGTATGATTATCATGTCAGAGCGCTTAACAGTATACAATTGTCATTACCTTGGAGACCTCCTGAAGATAAGGATAATTCTTAAAGATCTCTTTGGACAAATGATCAAATTGCTTCTGCACCATGTCTGAAAAACAAAATCAAAAGTATTTGGTAAAGAGACAAATGGTTTTATTTAAAGGTGTAGTAAAGCCAAATTACAAGTCAATTGTCCCAATATTAGAATTTGCTTGTGCTTCATGTCCAAATAATTAATAAGTCACTTAAAACCTCACAAGCTCCAGCAGCAGAGGTGACTGTTTTGGAGAGCCTGGCGTGCCCAAAGTAAAATGCCTCCCATTTAGGCCCAGAAAATGGGATATGCATATATTTAGTACCATTGGATAGGAAACACTCTGAATTTTCTAAAGGTGTTAACATTTTGTCTGTGAGTATAACAAAACGGATATGGCAGGCAAAAACCCGAGGAATTTCTGTCCTGGAAAAAGTGGTTTTGACACATTGCCTCATTTGGAACCCTCCCTTATAGAAATGCCCATATAAGGGCATATGAATGCAGTACCTATTGCTTCCTCTGTAGAGGTGCCCATCAACAAAACTGTTAACCATTTGTCTGTGGGTCAATCAGAACGCATATAGCAGGCAAAACCCTGAGGAATCTCTATCCTGGAAAAAGTCATTTTGACACATTGCTCATTTTGGAACCCCTCCCTATCGAAAATGACCATATATAGGCATGTGAACGCAGTGCACGTCGCTTCCTTATGATGTCATCAACCACGAGACGGTGTTTTACTCCATCTTGGAGGAATTTCGACCATTGATACACAGCATGGCAATGGGACACCACGTTCTGAAAACTCTTCAGATTGCGCTACGACGAGAAGGCGCTGTGCCTTATTTATCGTCTTTAGCGTTCAGTTTATATTCGGCTGATTTATAATAGTAAATATACGTAAATATGTTCCTAAGGATACATTTAAAACTATGTTTGATTGTTCTTGGACAAGTTTATAGGTATAATTTGAACAAGTTGGCGCCTGCGTTTCAAAGAGGAGTGGAGGCTGTCGTTTCTGATTATAACGCGCGAACCAAATGGAGGATTTATGGATAAAAGACGTTACTTTTTCTAACAAAAGAACCATGGATTGTCTTCGTTGGACACTTAGGATGACCTCAGCAGACGTTCTTCAACAGGTAATTGATTTGTTTTCGCTGTGAAATGTGTTATGTGTGTGCCATGATGGCTAATCGATACATGGCTATTGGAAAATATGTGAGGTGCTAGCCTCAAACAAATGAATGTGCTGCTTTCGCCGTAAAGCCTTTTTGAAATCTGACAACGCTGTGATATTGCCAAGAAACAGAGCTTTTGATGAGTATGGAACACTTGTATATTGCTGGATGTTTAATAATTCAACTTTCGGAATTTAAATTTGGCGCTTTAGATTTTCGCTGGTAGTGTCGGGATGAGCCCGCTAGCGACCCACTGGTAATTGAGAATGCTTAAGAGGTTAATTGAGCTACACAATCAATTTGAGATACATTGGGATCATTTGGACATGAAGAGTGAAAATGGAGATAGGTAAATTAAACCAAAGCATGGATTGATGTCATACCTTGTTCATAGACTACTTACAGGGTAAGGAAACCAATATGTCATTTTGTAATTTGACTGAACTGTCCCTTCAACATGTCCTATTTAGTCAATTAAAGTTAATGTCACGTGCACAAGTACAATGAAATGCCGTTCTTGCAAGCTCTAAACCCAACAAAATAATACCCGATTGGTATTTTTAAATCACTGATGAAGGATCTTGAGACTGATTCCCTTACCTGTCAATGTTTTTAAATTGCTGTTTCATTATTTTGTTATACTCTTGTGAATTCTATGGTTTTTACTAGATTACTTGTAGTATTTTATGTTGTCTGTCTGTAATTTTGTAATGACTTGGTGCTGCCTATCTTGGCCAGGATGCTCTTGAAAAATACATTTCTAATCTCAATGAGCCCTTCCTGGTTAAATAAAGGTTAAATCAAATAAATAAAAACAATGAAGCCCTAAAAATAACATAAAGTAGAACAAAAACAATAGATAAATAAGAAGAAGGCGAGAATGTAAGTAAGCTATATACATGAACAGTTCCAGGGTCAGTAGCTATATAGAGGGTCAGTTCCAAGGTCAGTAGCTATAAACATGGACAGTTCCAGGGTCAGTAGCTATATACATGGACAGTTCCAGGGCCAGTAGCAATATACATGGACAGTTCCAGGGTCAGTAGCTATATATAGGGACAGTTCCAGGGTCAATAGCTATATACATGGACAGTTCCAGGGTCAGTAGCTATATACATGGACAGTTCCAGGGCCAGTAGCTATATACATGGACAGTTCCAGGGCCAGTAGAAATATACATGGACAGTTCCAGGGTCAGTAGCTATATATAGGGACAGTTCCAGGGTCAATATCTATATACATGGACAGTTCCAGGGTCAGTAGCTATATACATGGTCAGTTCCAGGGTCAGTAGCTATATACATGGACAGTTCCAGGGTCAGTAGCTATATACATGGACAGTTCCAGGGTCAGAAGCTATATATAGGGACAGTTCCAGGGTTAGTAGCTATATATAGGGACAGTTCCAGGGTCAGTAGCTATATACATGGACAGTTCCAGGGTCAGTAGCTATATACAGGGACAGTTCCAGGGTCAGTAGCTATATATAGGGACAGTTCCAGGGTCAGTAGCTATATATAGGGACAGTTACAGGGTCAGTAGCTATATACATGGACAGTTACAGGGTCAGTAGCTATGGACAGTTCCAGGGTCAGTTCCAGGGTCAGTAGCTGTATACAGGGACAGTTCCAGGGTCAGTAGCTACAGTGGGGCAAAAAAGTATTTTGTCAGCCACCACTTTGTGCAAGTTCTCCAACTTAATAAGATGAGAGAGGCCTGTAATTTTCATCATAGGTACACTTCAACTATGACAGACGAAATGAGAAAAAGAAATCCAGAAAATCACATTGTAGGATTTTTAATTTATTTATTTGCAAATTATGGTGGAAAATAAGTATTTGGTCAATAACAAAAGTTTATCTCAATACTTTGTTATATACCCTTTGTTGGCAATGACAGAGGTCAAACGTTTTCTGTAAGTCTTCACAAGGTTTTCACACACTGTTGCTGGTATTTTGGCCCATTCCTCCATGCAGATCTCCTCTAGAGCAGTGATGTTTTGGGGCTGTCGCTGGGCAACACGGACTTTCAACTCCCTCCAAAGATTTTCTATGGGGTTGAGATCTGGAGACTGGCTAGGCCACTCCAGGACCTTGAAATGCTTCTTACGAAGCCACTCCTTCGTTGCCCGGGCGGTGTGTTTGGGATCATTGTCATGCTGAAAGACCCAGCCACGTTTCATCTTCAATGCCGTTGCTGATGGAAGGAGGTTTTTACTCAAAATCTCACGATACATGGCCCCATTCATTCTTTCCTTTACACGGATCAGTCGTCCTGGTCCCTTTGCAGAAAAACAGCCCCAAAGCATGATGCTTCCACCCCCATACTTCACAGTAGGTATGGTGTTCTTTGGATGCAACTCAGCATTCTTTGTCCTCCAAACACGACGAGTTGAGTTTTTACCAAAAAGTTCTATTTTGGTTTCATCTGACCATATGACATTCTCCCAATCCTCATCTGGATCATCCAAATGCTCTCTAGCAAACTTCAGACGGGCCTGAACATGTACTGGCTTAAGCAGGGGGACACGTCTGGCACTGCAGGATTTGAGTCCCTGGCGGCGTAGTGTGTTACTGATGGTAGGCTTTGTTACTTTGGTCCCAGCTCTCTGCAGGTCATTCACTAGGTCCCCGTGTGGTTCTGGGATTTTTGCTCACCGTTCTTGTGATCATTTTGACCCCACAGGGTGAGATCTTGCGTGGAGCCCCAGATCGAGGAAGATTATCAGTGGTCTTGTATGTCTTCCATTTCCTAATAATTGCTCCCACAGTTGATTTCTTCAATCCAAGCTGCTTACCTATTGCAGATTCAGTCTTCCCAACCTGGTGCAGGTCTACAATTTTGTTTCTGGTGTCCTTTGACAGCTCTTTGGTCTTGGCCATAGTGGAGTTTGGAGTGTGACTGTTTGAGGTTGTGGACAGGTGTCTTTTATACTGATAACAAGTTCAAACAGGTGCCAGTAATACAGGTAACGAGTGGAGGACAGAGGAGCCTCTTAAAGAAGAAGTTACAGGTCTGTGAGAGCCAGAAATCTTGCTTGTTTGTATGTGACCAAATACTTATTTTCCAACATAATTTGCAAATAAATTCATTAAAAATCAATGTGATTTTCTGGATCTTTTTTCCTCATTTCGTCTGTCATAGTTGAAGTGTACCTATGATGAAAATTACAGGCCTCTCACATCTTTTTAAGTGAGAGAACTTGCACAATTGGTGGCTGACTAAATACTTTTTTGCCCCACTGTATATACAGGGACAGTTCCAGGGTCAGTTCTAGTACCATATGTGCAATGTGCAGGGATACTGAAGTGGTATGGTTAGATACTGTATGTATAGGGGTAAGTTGACTAGGCATCAGAATATATGATACAAAGAGTAGCACCTGTGTATATGATGATTGCTTGTGAGGGTTTGTTTAGAGTCAGTATAAATGTGTGTAGATGTTATGTGGTTTTGCAAATGAAGTGAGTGTGTGTGTGTTGGAGTGACAGTGTGTGTGTGTGTGTAGAGTTCTGTGAGTTTGTGTGTGTTGGAGTGACAGTGTGTGTGTGTGTGTGTGTAGAGTTCTGTGAGTGTGTGTGTGTTGGAGTGACTGTGTGTGTGTGTGTGTAGAGTTCTGTGAGTGTGTGTGTGTTGGAGTGACAGTGTGTGTGTGTGTAGAGTTCTGTGTGTGTGTGTGTGTAGAGTTCTGTGAGTGTGCATAGAGACAACGCAAAGATACAAATAAATAAAGGGGTCAACTCAGATAGTCCGGTAGCCATTTGGTTAGCTAGTTAGCAGTCTCATGGCTTGGGGATAGAAGCTGTTCTGGAGCCTGTTCAGCAGCCGTTTGCCGTGCAGAAGCAGAGAGAACAGTCTATGGCTTACGTGGCTGGTGTCTTTAACAATCTTCTGGGCCTTCCTTTCATACCGCCTGATATAGATGTCCTGGATGGCACTGAGCAGTGATGCAGCTAGTCAAGATGCTCTCAATGTTGCAGCTGCATACCTTTGAGGATTTGAGGGTGGTGCCTTTGCAGTACCAAGCATACTCAATGGTGCAGCTGGATTTATGGGCCCATGCTAAAGCCTTTCAACCTCCTGAGGGGGAAGAGGCGCTGTCTCGCCTTTTTCACGACTGTGCGCATGTGTGTGGACCATTTTAACTCATTAGCGATTTGTACACTAATGAGAATATAATGCTCTCGACCCGCTAAACTTCAGCCCTGTCGATGTGGATGGGGGTGTGATTCAACAATACCCGCTATCTTGGGTGCTTACTGCTTAACTTCTTAGGGAGGTGACGGTTTTGGAGAGTCTGGCGTGCCCAAAGCAAAATGCCTGCCACTCAGGCTCAGAAAATAGGATATGCACATAATTAGTACTATTAGATAGGAAACACTCTGAGGTTTCCAAAAGTGTTAACATAATGTCTGTGAGTATAACAGAACTAATTTAGCAGGCGAAAACCCGAGAAACATCTTTGACACACTCCCCATTGAATCCAATTGTAACCAGGACTGAGACTGCAGTACCTATGGCTTCCACTAGATGTCAACAGTCTATATACAAAGACTCAGAGAGATTGGAGTAAACAGAACGAATAGGTACAGGAAATGGCCAAGGTAGCTCAGATGTCAACAAGTTTTCTCGGGCGTGAGTCTGGATGCGCGCCCCACTTTATTTAACTTATATAACGCTTAGGTGACCATCCGAGTGAAATATTATCGCTAATATTCATAAAAAGATAGCTAAGGATGCATTTTAACCTCTCAAGGAGCGGCAGCTTGGGTGACGGTTTTGGAGCGTCTGCATGCCCAAAGTAAAATGCTTGCCACTCAGGCTCAGAAAATAGGATATGCACATAATTAGTACTATTGGATAGGAAACACTCTGAGGTTTCCAAAAGTGTTAACATTTTGTCTGTGAGTGTAACAGAACTCATTTGGCAGGCAAAAACCAGAGGAAATTCCATCCGTAAATGTCATTCTGGTGGCTTATGGCTCACTTTGAGACAGTGCCTTTAGAAAAGTTGTTATACCAGGACACTGAATGTAGTACCTATTGCTTCCACTGGATGTCAGCAGTGTATCAGCAAAGTTTCATGGCAATCGGAACCAATGTGTTCAATAGGTAGCGGTTTTGGTGACGGGAGCTCTTTTTCAGTTGCACGTTTTTGGGCGCACGTTTGGCTGAGCGGTCCACTTTATTTGACTTATATAACGTTTGGGTTACCATCCAAGTGAAAGATTATCACTTTTATTCATAAAAGATAAGCTAAGGATGCATTTTAATTGGTTTTTGTTTTGTTGAGGGAAAGTTTATAGGTTTAGTTGAACGCGTTCTCTTCACGTTGGATTTTCTGAACACAAGGCACCAACCAAACTGAGATTTATGGATGTAATTAATGACTTTTTATAACCAAATACCCATGGATTGTCTTCGTTGGACACTTAGGAAGCCCTCTGCAGAAGTTCTACAAAAGGTAAGGCACAGGTTTTCCCTGTGAAATGCATTTTCTATGGACCGCGCTGGCTAAAGATTATGGTTATGGAAAATATTGAAGGTGCTACCCTCAAACAATCAAATGTAGTGCTTTCGCCGTAAAGCCTTTTTGAAATCTGACAACGCTGCGAAATTGCCAAGAAGCAGAGCTTTTGATGAGTATGAAACACTTGTATATTGGTGCATGTTTAATAATTAAACTTTTGGATTTTGCCTTGCATTTCACCTGGCTAGCGCCCCACCACTCCCTAACAAGTTAGCTGATTTTTGTACTCTGACATCCTTGGGAAGGAGGAGGGAGTCTGGAAGGGCATCTAGGAATCTTTGGGTTGTCCGAGAATTTATAGCACTACTTTTGATGATCCTTGGTAAGGGTCTGAGCAGATTATTTGTTGCTATGATTTACGATCTATGTTCTGTTATCTGTACCTGGCACAGCCAGAAGAGGACTGGCCACGCCTCACAGCCTGGTTCCTTTCTAGATTTCTTCCTAGGTTCTGGCCTTTCTAGGGTATTTTTCTTAAGCACCATGCTTTTACAACTGCATTGCTTGCTGTTTGGGGTTTTAGGCTGGGTTTCTGTACAGCACTCTGTGACATCAGCTGATGTAAGAAGGGCTTTATAAATAAATTCGATTGATTGATAGTGCCGGCTGAGGCGCGGGAACCTGTAGAGCCGGCTGAGGCGCAGGAACCTGTAGAGCCGGCTGAGGCGCGGGAACCAGTCGAGCCGGCTGAGGTGCGGGAGCCTGACGAGCCGGCTGAGGGGCGGGAGCCTGACGAGCCGGCTGAGGCGCGGGAGCCTGACGAGCCGGCTGAGGCGCGGGAGCCTGACGAGCCGGCTGAGGCGCGGGAGCCTGACGAGCCGGCTGAGGCATGGGAGCCTGACGAGCCAGGTGAGGCATCCCTGGTTGCTTCGGTAGTCGCACTTGGACCCGATGTCACCAATATAATTTTTTTTAAACCTGTTGCTTCTGTTTGGTGAGGTGTATTTCTATAACGTGTACTCTAATAAATTGGGAAGCAAGTTATGGGGGTAAATTTCATAAATAAAAGAACATGAAACAAAACAAGAAACATGAGTAGCGTACAGACATGAAACACAGGAACAGAAACAATAACGCATGAGGGGGCTAGCGGGAGTAGACGAGACAAGGGGTTTTGGTCACTTACCTCTGATTGTCTGTAGTGTCGTCATAGCTGGTCTCTTAAGTTCAGCCACTAGTTTCTGAACTACATGTTGAAATACCCTGTAGTTGCTGAATCCTGGGAGCTCACTTCCCCTGTGCTTCTGATCATATTCCTCAACCACTTGTTCCACTACTTCGTGGTCTAAATTCAGGAAAACAGTGTTAATAATTTATTGGAGATTATAATCACTGTTGTATGACATAACTGTTAGTAGTATAATAATTATATCAGTAAATATTAGGGATACTTGGAAAGATAAATATTCATTGGTTAGACATGGTATTATGATGAGCAATACCCGGGCTATTCAAAATTGAACCTACAATTTGATTTGGCATTTTTCAGACATTTCATCCACTCTGCAAATTCCCTTCGCATGAGCTCAAATAGATTCTCCACAACGATAATATCCCCTTTGGACAGTTGGGTAATCTGCTCATTGAAATATGTTATGACCTGAAGAAGGAAACATAGAACAATAAAAACATAACATAATAAAACGTACCTGTTTAAATGTTTCATATTTAGTCCTTTTAGATTACTGAAATGGCTCCACAAGACCCATCCATCCTTACGTTTTCTACAGATAGTTCTTATTTAATTATCTTACAGTGGCGTGTCCAAGTGTTTTTGTCAAATCAGCTGTCAAGGCAAAGTATTGTTTAACCTGGTGACAAACATAATCAGCTGGAAATTAAGGAAGGAGAGTGGAGGAAGTGGGAGTGTGGAGAAAATGTTCATGCTGTTTTATTTATCTTTCTGGAAAGTGCTTCTACTCTTACACCTGCAAATCTGACCAATCCAAATGGCAGAGGATGAGCAACTGAGCTGATGCCTTTACACCAGGTACCATTGCCCAAACTCTCTATAGGAAATTCTCCTTTTACCAAACCATGACAATAACACACCTGGACTACTGTGCAACAGTATGGCTTCCAACTCAACATCAGACATTTTTATAGAAATGTTGTACAAAATAAGAAGTTTACGAAGCTGAAAGAAGGAAAGGTGAAAGATGTACCTGAATGAGGTACTGTCTCTTCTCTGCAGGTTCCAGGGGAGGCCCACCCTCTAGTTTACTTAATAAATGCTTTACCTCCCCAAGATGCTCCTTTATCTTCTCTGATATCTGGGGCAGGGATTTCTGACCAGGAGCAAACATACAACAAGTTAATAGGTACCAGACCACATGTTTTCCAGTGTGCACTGGGTGTAGGGAGAACAGATAAACATTGGGTATGTGGTTGGACTAACTTGGATCTGTTTGACCAGGGCATTGCTGAGCTTAGTGGCTAGGCACTTGGTGGTTGCCTTCTCCTCACGCAAGAGGGATCTATACATTGAAAGGGAGAGAAATATAACAAACTAAGGGCACAAGGTGAGACCCAGATGCAGGCAGATGGTATGAGTCTTGATATTTATTAAACAAAAGAGAATAGACGCAGGAGTACGGGAAAACCGCTGGTTGACTTGAAAAACATACAAGATGAACTGACACAGAGAGACAGGAAACACAGGGATAAATACACCATGGATAATAAGCGACACCTGGAGAGGGGTGGAGACAATCACAAGACAGGTGAAACAGATCAGGGTGTAAAACAAACACAGTATTTCATCCCAAAAATTGTTCAACATGTTTTATACCTACATTTTTTTTATAAAAAAAGTAAAATACAAATGTCAGTTGACCCTTGGCCTACAATGGTTACGCCCCCAGGGATATCTAATTAACATAATACAAAATCCACATCAAAATCAATCTATATAAGCTGGAGATATGTGCATGAGCTGAGCTAGCATATGGAATAGTTTTATTATGATCATACCCAGGATCATTATTTTGAATGTTAAAAAGTACAATACGCAGAAATAAAAGAGAAGGGAGGGACTCATAAGGAAAGACCATTCATCAACACTATATGGAACTACTCTCAAAGAATATGTGGAAAATAAATTATATTCATAAAATCCTGAAATGATGTGAAGCCATCAAAAACAAAGATGCCAGTTCACTTATCACATGGCAAGAACACATTTTACCTGAAGTGCTCATGATTTCTGAAGAATTCCAACTCCTCCTCAATCACTTGACTTATTGACATGTTTTCATCAATTTGATTCTGACCACGACATTTCACAATGACATAGCCCATGTTGAGAAAGATGACTCTATTGTGGACAATTTCCAACACATTCTTCTCTGCTCCCGGGTCTATCAGGTCTGGCTTTGTCAGAATGGCTTGAAGACAAATGAAAAGCATTATGATAACTGGTAATACAAAAACCATATAAAAATACATTCATCTATATAATTTCTTTACCCAGGGTTCTTGTGCCTTCAGGATCCACTTCTTTTACCATTTTCAGGGCCTCTGTTGTTGCTATGTCAACATTACATGGTACCACCACCAAAATAATGGTTGTCTTCTTCTTTATGAATTTCGTAATGAGATGATTGATCTAGTAAAAAAGGAAGAAGAATGTGACAAAGCAGTCAGGTTGCATTTGATCGAGTAATTTGATTAATCTACGAGAGGGTATCAGACCACTTGTTACCGTGATATTGCCCTGTGGGGCACTCTGTTCTTCATGTTTCTGAAGTTCACCTTACTCAAAGTCAACACATTCAAAGTACCTTTCACCAGATTCAACCATCATAGCTAGATGTACCTTGCTAGCAATTATGGTAAATAGTCTTTACACCTGACTAAAACAATTCATCATTAGTGAATCATGAGATGAGAACCAAGAGTCATGAGATAACCAAGCAACGTACTGAACAAAGTACAAAAGCTTTACACACTAACGTTGGACTTACTTGGGCTCCAATGTCATCTGGTTGTCCTTTCACAGCTACCCTGGTGATCCCTGGTAAGTCAATCAGACTGAGGTCACACACCGTGGAGGATGTGATCTTTAGAGTGATCAGGTCTTCACATATCCCCACTCCCTTTCCAGCTAACACGTTCTGAGCTGTTAAATCAATGGGAAAATGTTTATGTGTTTATGTTTTGTTTGTTTGTCTGTTTTATACCCCGACAGAACTCTTCTTATCATAATATATTATGTATTCTGTAGTTGTCTGTGGTAAATACCATATAAACTTTTCCACAGTAAATGATAATAGATATGTCAATGGCGGTTGGTACCATTTAAGATAAAGGAGAATAATATATATTTTTTATGAGTATGGCCTTATTTCTATTACAGCATATTGGATGACTATCATTCATATTCCATTCAACCAGTTCAATGTAACATCGATAGGTTTAGGCTACTACATGATACTGGAATTTTACCTGTACCCATCATGAGGTTGCTACAACCTCGCCTATGAATGAAAGTTTACAACGCAGGTGCAGAAGTTGAGAAAACGTTTTGTAATCAAAGTGACACACGTTCAATACCACCTTGCACACTCTTGCCTGCATCTGCTTGATCTAGGGTTTAATCATTAGTCCAACAGTTGAACAAATGTAGGTATGTTTATCCCTGCTTTGTTCTGTTTAAGAAACATTTTTCAACAGAATTGGTGGAATGAATACACCCCTGATCACACGCAATCACAGTTCACTTTCATAGCAGCCAAATACAAACAGCATGATGACTTTGATCATTGTATAGGTAATTCCTTCTCCCATCAACGCGCTCCCCTCCTCTCACGTTTTCCCTCCGCTTGTGCACAACACATCAGCTGCCTGTGACCAGAAGAAAAAACCTTTCCAAGCCAAACCTTCATATCACCTCTACACACAGCCTACATCATTGTCACCATATTATATCATCACTGTCAACATAGCTACTAGAGCTAACACATTAGTAAACCCGCTACAATCATGCAGTACAGTGTTCAGTCAGCAGCAAGCAGTTTAGCAGTTACACCGGCGGGCCCCAGTGGCTAACAATTTATAAAACCTAAAAACCTACCTTGACTTGGAAGAGTTCCTTTGTTTGATAGCCATAGCCAGCTAGCTAACATAGCTTCCCTCTCTGTTTGAGCCTGGTGTTTGAGTAGGCTAAACAAGCTAGCGGCCTTCGCTAGCTAAGTAAGTGAAAGTGAAAAAAATATTAAATATAGCTAGTACTCTCTCTCTTTCCTGCTTCTCCTTAATTTTTGAAGGAATGAATTTGTTCAAAACGGTTCCTATTGACTTTCTGTCTATTTGAGTAACCTACTCACCATATTTTATGTATTGCAATGCTAGCTAGCTGTAGCTTATGCTTTCTGTACTAGATTCATTCTCAGATTTTTTGATTATGTGGACAACATGTTGCAAGAGCTCTGATAGGTTTGAGGATGTCTTCCGGAAGTTGTCATAATTGCTGTGTCAGTCTATGGAAGGGGGTGTGAACCACGAGCCTTCTTGATTTTGTATTGAAGTCAATATGTATTTTTTATTTCACCTTTATTTAACCAGGTAGGCCAGTTGAGAACAAGTTAGATAAAGCAAAGCAGTGCGCCAAAAACAACAACACAGAGTTACACGTAAACAAACGTACAGTCAATAACACAATAGAAAAATCTATGTCCAGTGTGTGCAAATGTATAAGATTATGGAGGTAAGGCAATAAATAGGCCATAGAGGCAAAATAATTACAATTTAGCATTAACCCTGGAGTGATAGATGTGCAGATGATGATGTGCAAGTAGAGATACTGGGGTGCAAAAGAGCAAGAAGATAAATAACAATATGGGGATGAGGATGTTGGGTGTGCTATTTACAGAATGGCTGTGTACAGGTACAGTGATTGGTAAGCTACTCTGACAGCTGATGCTTAAAATTAGAGAGGGAGATATAAGTCTCCAGCTTCAGTGATTTTTGCAATTCCTTCCTGACAGTCATTGGCTGCAGAGAACTGGAAGGAAAGGCGGCCATGGAAGTCCTGGAATTTGGGGATGACCAGTGAAATATACCTGCTGGAGCGCGTGCTACTGGTGGGTGTTGCTATGGTGACCAGTGAGCTGACATAAGGCGGGGCTTTACCTAGCAAAGACTTATAAATGACCTGGAGCCAGTGGGTTTGGCGACGAATATGTATTGGGGCCAGCCAACGAGAGCATACAGGTCGCAGTGGTGGGTAGTATATGGGGCTATGGTGACAAAGCGGATGGCACTGTGATAGACTACATCCAGTTTGCTGAGTAGAGTGTTGGAGGCTATTTTGTAAATGACATCACCGAAGTCAAGGATCTGTAAGATAGTCAGTTTTACTAGGCAATGTTTGGACAGCATGAATGAAGGAGACTTGGTTGCGAAATAAATCATTTTGGATTGGAGATGCTTAATTTGAGTCTGGAAGGAGAGTTTACAGTCTAACCAGACACCTAGGTATTTGTAGTTGTCCACATATTTTAAGTCAGAACCGTCTTGAGTAGTGATGCTAGTCGGGCGGACGGGTGAGGGCAGCAATCGGTTAAAGAGCATGCATTTAGTTTTACTTGCATTTAAAAGCCGTTGGAGGCCATGGAAGGAGTGTTGTATGGCATTTAAGCTCGTTTGGAGGTTTGTTATCACAGTGTCCAAAGAAGGGCCAGATGTATACAAAATGGTGTCGTCTGCATAGAGGTGGATAGAGAATCACCAGCATTTGAGAAACCAAGGCTACTGAGTCTGCTGATGAGAATGCGGTCATTGATAGTGTCGAGAAGCCTTGGCCAGGTCGATTAAGACGGCTGCACAGTACTGTCTTTTATCGATGGCGGTTATGTTATCATTTAGGACCTTGAGGGTGGCTGAGGCGCACCCATGACCAGCTCGGAAACCAGATTACATAGTGGAGAAGGTACGGTGGGATTTGAAATAGTCGGTGATCTGTTTGTTAACTTGGCTTTCGAAGATTTTAGAAAGACAGGGCAGGATGGATATAGGTCTATAACAGTTTGGGTCTAGAGTGTCTTCCCTTTTGATGAGGGGGATGACCCCTGCTGCTTTCCAATCTTTGGGGATCTCAGACAATACAAAAGAGAGGTTGAACAGGCTAGTAATAGGGGTTGCAACAATTTCGGTGGATCATTTTAGAAAGAGAGGGTCCAGATTGTCTAGCCCAGCAGATTTGTAGGGATCCGGATTTTGCAGCTCTTTCAGAACATCAGCTGTCTGGATTTGGGTGAAGGAGAAGCGGGGGGGCTTGGGCAAGATGCTGCAGGGGGTGCAGCGCTATTGTCCGGGGTAGCGGTAGACTGGCGGAAGGCATGGCTAGCCGTAGAAAAATGCTTCTTCAAAAATGCTTATTGAAATGATCGATTATCGTATATATATACCTAGAGGAAGATGTTATCTAGCTGTCCTCCTGCTACACAATGGGGCTACCTAACAGAGTGCTGTTGAGGCTACTGTAGACCTTCATTGTAAAGCAGTGTGTTTTAATTAATTATTTGGTCATGTGAATATATTTAGTATCGTTTTATTTAAAAAAAATAACTTTTTAAATGTTTTGCTATTTGAATGTTTCCTCCCCTTCGTCCTCTGAGGAGCCTGCACAGGTTAATGTATAGTATAGAATAATATGTGTGTGTGTGTGTTCGTTCACAACTGACCTTGTTCAACGTATCTCACGACTTCTGAGGGTTCGTCAAAGTCATATCTGAATTTTCCTCCGTATGAGATGACTGCATTCCATTTCACTGTCCTGTCATTACAGAGTTTAAGTAGCAGTGGGCACCTGGTGACAACACCTGGAAACAAGGAAGTACCAATGACAGATCCTTATACTGTATTACAGAACAATGAATATAACAATCAATATGAGAGTACAGTCAATAATGGACTGGAACATGAATTTCATGATAAATATTTCACTTCTGCAGGCTACAGACAACAAGGTTGCTCTAATGTTCTGAAAGCATGTCAGACATTTACAGTGTCTGAATAAATGGTTAGAAAACTCATGTACAGTCAATTTGCAATGAATATTTTCTGAAAAGGTTTGCTGCGGTTATCATGTTAATTTGAAGGTTCTAAACATTTCAGTAATGTCTGTGTCTCTGTGGTCCTATTGTACTGTCTGATTCCTGACCTAGTCTTTGGACAAGGACTGTGTGAAAACCTGCTTCAGGGTTGTTTACCTAGCCACTGGCATCAGTCGCCAACTTCAGCATTTTCAAACCAAAAACTTGTCAATGCACAAATCATGTCTAAGTTACACAACCACTTTCAGAGACTTTGGGTGATTTGGGCATGACATTTAAAATGCTAATTTTGATTTCAATTGTTTTTGTATGTTCAGAAAACAATACAGAATCTCACCAGTCCCTCTGGGCAGCGCCACCCCAGAAAGGGACTCAAGCACAGAGCTCTTTCCTGAACTCTGGTCTCCCACCACAGCAATGGTTGGCAGTGGCAGCTCCTTATCTATCCCTATGGATCTCAAGTCATCTATTAAGTCTATGAAGGGCCGGACCTTCTCCGCCAGCTGGTCTTGGAACATCCTGAGGGTATGTCAGGGGTACAAAACAATGCCATTATGATTGGTTAATTTGTTGATCGACATGCATGGCTAAATTCATTATTTTACACAGTTTATATAGTTAGTAGTTAACTATAATTTGGCGTACATGGGAGGAGAAAATGTATACCCCAAAAATGGTTAGACTGCACCATGAGTATAAAAATGTCCCATGTACGCCAAGGGTGCAATAACAAGTGGAAATTGGAGGCCTTCATCATTTCAAAACCGAAAACTGAAGTAATGTTGTCCCACCTCGGTCCATCTTCATGAGACATTTCTTTCTCCCCCTGAAATAAAAGAGAATGAAAGCTAAACCATTTAGATGAAAATACAGAATAACAGCAATGCATCTGTATTTTGAAGTAAAGTTATTATAATCGAAATCATAACATAAATATAACATAAGAGGAGATACAGCCTCACATGCCCAGTTTGGAAGCTTACAATTTGCCAACTATAATACACCGGGCATACCAAACAGTAAGAACAACTTCCTAATGTTGAGTTGCTAGATGGGAATCTTGTAAAAATGAAAGTGTAGGGTAGTAACCGAATAAGTAAAATCATTTTATGATGTTATAGATTAGACTAGACTATTAGATTAGAATGTCTTTATCCCCTAGGTCAATGTCTATTGGAGCATAACTTGGTACACTATATTTACACAAAAGGATTCGGACACCAATTCAAATGAGTGGATTTGGGTATTTCAGCCCCACTCGTTGCTGGTAGGTGTATAAAATCGAGCACACTGCCATGCAATCGCGATAGACAGACATTGGCCGAAGAATGGCCTTACTGAAGAGCTCAGTGACTTTCAACGTGGCACGGTCATAGGATGCCACCTTTCCAACAAGTCAGGTATTAAAATTTCAGCTCTGGTCACCTGTAAATGCTTTGTTTAGGAAATTGTTGAACTACCTACAATACTGTTTAAATAGACCTACTATGCGGTTTTTACCTTGAGAATTGCCCATTGTTATATGTTAGTATTATTTGTCTTATGTGACTTAGTAATAAGTCTGGGCTTACAGACAAGAGCCTTTTAGGTGCGACCTCAGTATGTGACCATCCTGTTTTCACAATCTACAGGAATGTAGATGGGTGGAAACATGCAGAAAGGAACAGACAATGGTGGCAACATCAGCTATCTTAATCTGCACAGACAAGCTAAGTCAGCGTTTACACATCATGTTCCATCCCTGTTTCCACCCATCTACTAAACTACCACGTAGACAAAATAGGTTGTACTTGTTCTATAAGAGGAGAGAGACAACTCTGTTCGTTGGGCTTTCCTGATGACGCATTGTTGAGTGGTTGTTATTGGTTCCTTTGTTTGTGTAAATCTTATAATAAAGTTGTTTTGAAGAATCCAGTCTCTCTCCTTTTGGTTAGAATTACCAGGATAATTGGCGACGAGGATGGGATGCTAACTCTGCTTGCTGAGCTCCGTTAGATGTGGCTGAGTTTAGACCACACTCTGACTAAAACGGAGCAGAGAGGGACACGCCTCGGACCTGCCGGGAGTGTCAGTGAGTGGATATGTCATTCTGGTCCGACAAAATAAATTACCACGACAGTGGAAGCAACAACAGCTCAGCTGCAAAGTGTAGCATTGGCTGGAGTGGTGTAAACCTTGGGGCTGTTTTTCATGGTTTTGGCTAGGCCCCTTATCTCCACTGAAGGGAAATCTTAAACCTACAGCATACTTTGTGGCCCTTTCAGCATGACAATGCCCCTGTGCACAAGGCGAGGTCCATACAGAAATGGTTTGTCGAGATCGGTGTGGAAGAACTTGATTGGCCTGCACAGAACCCTCAACCTTATCGAACACTTTTGGGATGAATTGGAACGCCGACTGTGAGCTAGGCCTAATTGCCCAACCTCACTAATGCTTTTGTGACTGAATAGAAGCTTGTTCCCCCAGCAATGTTCCAACAACTAGTGGAAAGCCTTCCCATAAGAGTGGAGAGGGGACCAAGAAGGGACCAAGTTCGTGTTAATGCCCATGATTTTGGAATTAGATGTTTGACGAGGAGGTGTCAATATACTTTTGGTCATGTACTGTAGTTATTTGACTACCATAAACATACTTTTAAAGAACTGTCATCACTAGATGCACCCTCATAGTTCTGTCCTCAAATAAAAGCCTAAAAATGTCAAATTATTACGTCATCATTCAACTAAAATCATCAAACTTAATTTACACTGAACGCTTCACAAAAGTAAATTGTGCCTCTATTTATCTGAAACCCACAGTAGATTTGCTTTGCTTTCATAAGAGTGTTGACCACATTATCCTGCTTTTCATTCACATCTGACAGAAGATCGCTTTGTGAAATGGAAGTTATGGAACTCCCTCGCTTGCTTCTGTTATGGAATAAAGTTAACAATGAAACTGAAATTAAATGTGGACCTCCCGCACCTCAGATTCCTGGAGTGGACCAGCTACCACCGGCCTGAGGAGAGACACTTGGAACGAGGAGTTAATACGGTAATCTGGGGGGAGCTGTAATTTATAACATACCTCGTTCAATCTCCTCAGGACTTTAAAGGGCCCCACAAACCGCGGGCCCAGCTTCTGGCAGGGCAGGAGGAGGGGCAGGTTTCGAGTCGAGAGCCAGACCCTGTCCCCTGGTGCGAACACCGGGGCCTCACTGCGGTGGCGGTCGGTGCTCGCCTTCTGCCGCCTCACGGCTCATTGTAGGTGCACATGGGCAGCATCCCAGGTCTCCTCCGGGTGCCTAAACCATTCATCCACCACAGGAGCCTCGATCTGGCTCTGATGCCACGGTGCCAGAACCGGCTGGTACCCTAGTACGCACTGGAAGGGGGAGAGGTTCGTGGAGCAGTGGCGGAGTGAGTTCTGGGCCATCTCTGCCCAGGGGATGAAACTCGCCCACTCCCCCGGCTGGTCCTGGCAATAGGACCGCAGAAACCTACCCACATCCTGGTTGACTCTTTCCACCTGCCCCTTACTCTCGGGGTGAAAACCTGAGGTAAAGCTGACCGAGACCCCCAGACGTTCCTTAAACGCCCTCCAAACCCTGGACGTGAACTGGGGACCCCGATCAAAAACTATGTCCTCAGGCACCCCTTAGTGCCGGAAGACGTGGGTGAACAGGGCCTCCGCAGTCTGTAGGGCCGTAGGGAGACCAGGCAAAGGAAGGAGGCTGCAGGACTTCGAAAACCGATCCACAACAACCAGGATCGTGGTGTTTCCCTGTGACGGTGGAAGATCCGTCAGGAAATCCACAGACAAGTGTGACCATGGCCGTTGTGGAACGAGTAGGGGTTGTAATTTGCACTGGGTGCACACCGAGCAGGAGGAAACATAAACCCTCACGTCCTTAGCTAAGGTGGGCCACCAGTACTTCCCACTAAGGCAGCGCACTGTCCGACCGATGCCAGGATGACCAGAGGAGGATGACGTGTGGGCCCAATAGATCAGACGGTCGCGGACAGCAGACGGAACGTACAGACGTCCAGCTGGACACTGAATGGGGCTCTGTATGTAACGCCTGCTCTTTGTCCGTGTCCAGCTCCCACACCACCGGTGCCACCAGGCAAGAGGCCGGAAGTATGGGAGTGGGATCTATGATCTAGTTGCACCGATGGAAACACCTACACACCTCCCTGAACACTTTCGTGACCATCCCTTTAGAGCCCTCTGTTGCCACGAAATAGTGGGGTCATGATAGGCCAACCAGGGTAGATCCAGCACCACGGGAAACGCAGGAGAATCAATGAGGTAGAGACTAATCTTATCCTCATGACCCCCCTGCATCACCATACTTAGTGGAGCGGTAACCTCCCTAATCAGCCCTGACCCTAATGGTCGACTATCTAAGGCGTGCACAAGGAAGGGCATATCAACCGACACAATGTGGATCCCTAAACTACGGGCAAATGAACAGTCAATAAAGTACTCAGCTGCGCCTGAATCGACGAGCTGAGAATGAGGGGAAAACTCAGGAAAATCTATAAACAAAAACATGTGAGCAACAGGGGGCTCTGGGCGAGTCTGATGCCTACTCACCTGGGATGACACGATAGTGCCATGCCTGCTGCCTCGACTCCCTGAGGTACCCCCCCAGCACCGACCAGCAGTGTGCCCTCTGAGGCCACATAAGGTGCAGGGAGTGGCCCCTCCTCCGGCCCCCCTAAGCGCAGTCCCTCCTAGCTCCATAGGTGTTGGATCTGAGGTGTTGGGGGATGGAACGAACAGGCCCTGATCCGGACGTCCACGGGTGGCCATCAGGGTATCTAGCCTGATGGACATATCCACCAGAAGGGCGTAGAATAGGGTGGTGTCCCTGCAGGCCAGCTCCCGTCGGACGTCCTCGCGCAGACTGCATCTGTAATGGTCGATCAGGGCTCTATCATTCCATCCAGGTCCTGCGGCCAGGGTGCGGAACTCCAGAGAAAAGTCCTGTGCGCTCCTCGTCCCCTGCCTAAGGTGGAACTCCTCGTAATGGTCCAACGCCGCTCCGTCCTCCCCCCATACGGCGTTGGCGCACTCCAGGGCTTTCCCGGATAAGCAGGAGACGAGGATGGACATGCTCTCGCATCCCGAGAGAGCCGGGTGAACGGTCGCCAGGTAGAGCTCTAGTTGGAGTAGGAACCTCTGGCACCCGGCAGCCGTTCCATCATATGCCCTCGGGAGCGCGAACCGAATCCCACTGGGTCCAGGTGAAGGAGGTGTGGACAGCTGTGTGGGTTGTGGAGTGGGAGGTTGAGATGCTGGTGGAGGCGGTGGAAAACCTCTCTCCCATCGCTCCAGATTATGCAGCACGCAATCCATGGCTGTGCCGAGATGTTGCAACATGGTCGTGTGCTGCTGGATGCGCTCCTCACTAGGCAGAGGAAGGCTGTGTTCTCCTGCTGACTCCATTATAGGTGCGTGTTTCTGTCAGAAGTCTCTGTGTAGCAGGTAGGCAGAGTCAGGCGCAGGACAACGGAGATGAGTAAATCACGTATCTTTACTCAAATTAACAAACTACCAAAATAGGTAGTAAAATCCAAGCTCACATCTAATATATAACAAACACGCACAAAGCCCTGAGGGAAACAGAGGGTTTAAATAAGGAATATATAATTATGGGATAAAAACCAGGTGTGAATAATGAAGACAAAAACATAGAAAATGAAAAGTAGATCGACGGTAGCTAGAAAACCGGTGACGTCGACCACCGATAGCCGCCTGAACATGGAGAGGGACCAACTTCGGCTGAAGTCGTGAAACCCACAGCAGATTTGCTTTGCTTTCATAAGAGTGTTGACCACATTATCCTGCTTTTCATTCACATCTGACAGAGGATCGCTTTGTGAAATGGAAGTTATGGAACTCCCTCGCTTGCTTCTGTTATGGAATAAAGTAAAAAATGAAACTGAAATTAAATGTGGAGAATGATGGTATTAGATTTCAAAGGTAATCGAATTGCTCCTGTATTGTAATGTCGTTAATGCTTTTCTTTTGAATAAATATTTATTTAAGTAAAATAGGTTGGTTTACTTTTAAGTTTAAGTGTTGACCAATAAGGTTGCTTGTTAAGATATAATTCCTAAGACAGAGAATTTTACTAGGATTAAATGTCAAGGAATTGTGAAAAACTGAGTTTAAATGTATTTGGCTAAGTCAAATGTAAACTTACGACTTCAACTGTACCTCCACGATGAAACGGTAGCTTCAGTGTCTAGTAAGTCTTTCTTAACAAAATAATAACTCACTTATAAAATCAAATCAATATTTCATTTCAAAACTCGGTAGGTATGGATTTTGTTCTATTTTTATCGTCTTCTTTTATCATTTTTCTGCACCATCACTGATAACGTCTCTCCATCTTTCTTCAACTTCTCTCACTCTTATTTCAACGTCTATTTCCCAGGCCTCCTGTTAACCAGGTCAACTCTCCCATTTTACAATGAAGCCAATGGTGACTTTAAAACAGTTAAAGAGTTTAATGGTGGTGATAAGAGAAAACTGAGGATGGATCAACAGCATTGTAATTACTCCACAATACTAACCTAATTGACAAAGTCACCATGGCCTCATCGTAAAATCTCTGAGCGGTGTCCTTCCTCTCCGGCAACTAAGTTAGAAAGGACACCTGTATCTTTGTAGTGACTGGGTGGATTGATACACCATCCAAAGTGTAATTATTAACTTCACCATGATTACAGGGATATTCTACTGTTGCTTTTTTCATTTGTACCCATCTACTAATAGGTGCCCTTCCTGTGAGGCTTTGGAAAACCTCCCTGGTCTTTATGGTTGAATCTGTGTCAGAATTTCACTGCTCCGGAGGGACCTTACAGATAATTGTATGTTTGGGGTACAGAGACCGTGTAGTCATTAAAAAACACTATTATCGCAACTTATTATGTGACTTGTTAAGCACATTTTTACTTCTGAAGTTATTTAGGCTTGACATAACAAAGGGGTTGAATACTTGATTCAAAAAAATGTCAGCTTTTCATTTTCTATTAATTTGTAAGAAAATTTTAAAAACATAATTCCACTGACAGTGCAGGCCAGAGAAAAAAAATATATCTACATTTAATATAATATTACTGTCGTGCTCTAGATTTATTTATTTGTATTTTACCTTTATTTAACCAGGTAGGCAAGTTGAGAACAAGTTCTCATTTACAACTGCGACCTGGCCAAGATAAAGCAAAGCAGTTCGACACATACAACAACACAGAGTTACACATTGGAGTGAAACAAACATACAGTCAATAATACAGTAGGAAAAAAAACAAATCTATATACAATGTGTGCAAATGAGGTAGGATAAGGAACATAAGGCAATAAATAGGCCACGGTGGCAAAGTAACTACAGTATAGCAATTTAACACTGGAATGGTAAATGTGCAGTAGATGAATGTGCAATGTAAAAATCCTGGGGTGGAACATGTAATGCAGTAAAATCATTGGCATGGGAAACACTGCAGATCAACTGAATAGACTTACGGACTCATCTGCAGATATGACGACACTTTAACTGGATTTTGGAAGAGTGGGAAAATCTTCTTCGTGCAAACAGGATCTATTAAAGAGAAGCTCCATTAGTAAGGTTACACCGGGGGTCGCCAGTGGCTATCTGCCAGGGGCGCAACGTTGTTTTATGTTTTTTTTTCATCCAGACCAATAAGCACTCCAAACAGCCTACCTGACCGCTCGGGGGGGGGCGTCCGCAATGTCCTAAAGCAAACCCGTGCCTAGTTTTGTATCACATTCCAATTATGAAACTGGGAGGGGTGCAATCTCAGAATGTGGGGGGCATGTCCCCCCGTCCACAGTGAAAGTTGCGCCCTGTCCGTGAGCCAAAGACCCACAACACAGCCAAGGTCCCAAATGGTGTTAATGGTGTTACGGAATAGTGGGGTATTGATGGAGAATCGTGGGGAAGACTCACTTTAACATGCATTGCCCGATCAATAGCTATTATAGGGTTATAAAAGGCATATGGGTTTCACTGAATTTCAGACAGACATAAAATGTTCTGCATCGTAACACTGTCGTAACACTTTCTTAACTTCATAATACGTCCACTATTATGCTGCGTTATACAGTATCAGGCAGTGGGTGTGTCATAATCTGTCATAAGGCTAGAAAATACAGCAATATCTTTGTTTTAACACAATCATTACGTATTTATGACAGCTAATGACATGCGTTATAAACCTTTACAACATGATTATGACATGTTCAAAGCTAGTGTTACCCAAAATGTTGGTAAGCAATTTCCCCAATTACCAGTAATCGAATGTACAGCGTTGGACCATATGTCAGAGTTTACAATGTATTACAGAGCTGACGTCATAAAAATTAAATACTGCTAAAAAACGTTAGCTGACATGGGCTAGTTGATCTGGACATTTATAAATAGCTCTCTAAGTTATAAAATGACTGACATGACAAGAAGAAAACTGGTGATGCACTCTCCAATATCATTCTACTATTACAACTTTCAAGAATAAGATAAAAGCCGGACTGAGTTCCTTAAAAGAAAATGCGAGGCCCACAGTTTGGAAACCACTGGTATAAATGTGGTCCATTATTTTTACAGTTTCAATTCGGTTTTAGTCCATTCAATGTAGACTGTGGTAAACCCTGCCTTAGATTATAACAACACCACTTCTAATGGAACTGGACAGAGCTAAGGATCTAATCCTGGGGTCTTAAACCTTTTCAGCTCGAGATCCAAACTAGAAATTGACCGTCATCCCATGACCCAAAACATCCTCCAACGACTCAAATTAAGAGGGAGTGTTGTGCGATTATATATTTATTTTAATATCTTGCGACTCACCTATCACACGCTCAAGACCCACTTTGGGTCCCGACCCATAGTTTGAAATAAACCCTGATCTAGTCCAATAATTAAATGCACACTTACTTTGAAATCGTTGATGCCTTCGGACAAGTAGGTTGTGTGTTGAGTCAGGGTAGCTTGAGTCTAACCCCTTTTATAGAAAGTAAAATGAAAGTGAATCGGTGGTTCATTTCCGAAAAGCATACCATTATGCTCCATCTTTCACAAAGTGCCTAATCAATACAATCTCATTGGTTCTTAAGGGTCACATGATTTCCTATTATGTAAAAATTAAACCAATTATGTTTCTCAAAGATGATAGACACAAAAAAAACAGATGATATTCCACTGTGGATGTAATAGACTTTACAATGGGGGATACTTATACTGCACAGCCTAACCTATGGATCTCCTCAGTGATATTCAAAGAACACAACTGTGTAGAAATTACACAAATATTAGCGTTTTAGCTGTCATTGCAGGACTTTGACTGTGAGAAATTAGCTCACTTCACAGCCTATTGTGCATATTGAACATACAGATTGGACTGTACAGTCTAAACTAGAGATTGTGGCCCCATGAAATGGGTTTCAGCCTCCTCAGTGACATTCACAGAGCTATGTACAGTTTACACACATATTAGCGTCTTCGCTCCACCGCACACATAAAACCAACACAATTATGGTCTCCCCATCGACGACCGTTGGTGAGCAGGCAAGAGGTGAGGCTGGAGGTGAGAGAGCCCCATTGATGGGCATAGCAGTGTAGATCAGCTCCTGGCCCCTCATCAAAGATACCGGTCGGTCACAAACACACAAATGATGCTGATGATTGCCCGCTTGCTGGTTCTCTCTATGCTGCATGTTTGGCTGCAAACTGGACTTCTCTCGAACAAGTACATCAAGCAACCTTATGATGTGGTGACTGGGAGGTCCTGTGACTGGGACGTACAATAGACAGCCAAGTGGTCAATTGAATTTTGTTGTAAAGAAAGAACTAAGCTTTTTTCTAATGCACTTCACAACCAATTTGACTCTACTAGTTGTGTCTGCTTGGCTTGGGAATTAGCCTACTAGTTTATCAAACCGGGTATTTTTCAACACAACCCTTCAAATATACATAACCAGATACATAACCATCAGTCTACGGTCTAACTACCAGTATACTCACCACCACTGCACAGGGGACCAATGAACTCCAACCACCTATTCTGCATGACAGGGTCCAAACCATGTTGGTCAATATGTATAGAGCTTTTCAGTTGGGGGCGATGAAACAACAGAGCCCCTTTCAATGAAGGGAAGTGAAGTGTGCGGAGGGGCACAATAGGAGCGAAGACGCTAATATGTGTGTAAACTGTACATAGTTCTGTGAGTGTCACTGAGTAGCCTGATTTCCATTTCATGGGGCCACAATCTCTAGTTTAGACTGTACAGTCCAATCTGTATGTTCAATATGCACAATATTCAGTGTAGTGAGCTGATTTCTCACTGTCAAAGTCCTCCAGCTAAAACACTCATATTTGTGTAAACTCTACACAGTTGTGTTCTGTGAATGTCACTGAGGAGATAGCACATTTCATGGGGACACAATCCGTAGGTTATTTATTTCATCCAATTATAATTATTAAAGTGGCTAGAGATTTGAGTCGATGGCCGAGCAGCATAGGCAAGATTCAGTAGATGGTTTAGAGTACAGTGTATACATTTGATATGAGTAATGTCGGATAAGTAAACATTATATACAAAATTGTTTAAAGTGGCTAGTGATACATTTGTTACATCCAATTCCTATTTTTAAAGTGGCTAGAGATTTAAGTCAGTATGTTGGCAGCAGCCACTCAATGTTGGTGATGGCTGTTTAACAGTCTGATGGCCTTGAGGTAGAAGCTGTTTTTCAGTCTCTCGGTCCCAGCTTTGATGCACCTGTACTGACCTCGCCTTCTGGATGATAACGGGGTGAACAGGCAGTGGCTCGGGTGGTTGTTGTCCTTGATGATCTTTTTGGCCTTCCTGTGACATCGGGTGATTTAGGTGTCCTGAAGGGCAGGTAGTTTACCCCAGGTGATGCGTTGTGCAGTCCTCACTACCCTCTGGAGAGCCTTACGGTTGTGGGCGGAGCAGTTGCCGTACCAGGCTGTGATACAGCCCGACAGGATGCTATCAATTGTGCATCTGTAGAAGTTTGAAAGTGATTTTGGTGACAAGCCGAATTTCTTCAGCCTCCTGAGGTTGAAGAGGCGCTGTTGCGCCATCTTCACCACGCTGTCTGTTTGGGTGGTCCAATTCAGTTTGTCCGTGATTTGTACGCCGAGGAACTTAAAACTTTCCACCTTCTCCACTACTGTCCCCTCGATGTGGATAGGGGGGTGCTCCCTCTCTTGTTTCCTGAAGTCCACGATCATCTCCTTTGTTTTGTTGACATTGAGTGAGAGGTTATTTTCCTGACACCACACTCCGAGGGCCCTCACCTCCTCCCTGTAGGCCGTCTCGTTGTTGTTGGTAATCAAGCCTACTACTGTAGTGTCGTCAGCAAACTTGATGATTGAGTTGGATGCGTGCTTGGCCACGCAGTGATGGGTAAACAGGGAGTACAGGAGAGGGCTGAGAACGCACCCTTGTGGAGCCCAAGTGTTGAGGATCAGCGGGGTGGAGGTGTTGTTTCCTACCCTCACCACCTGGGGCCGGCCCGTCAGGAAGTCCAGGACCCAGTAGCACAGGGCTGGGTCGAGACCTAGGGTCTCGAGCTTAATGACGAGCTTGGAGGGTACTATGGTGTTAAATGCTGAGCTGTAGTTGATGAACAACATTCTTACATAAGTATTCCTCTTGTCCAGATGGGTTAGGGCAGTATGCAGTGTGATTGCGATTGCGTAGTCTGTGGACCTATTGGGACGGTAAGCAAATTGGTGTGGGTCCAGGGTGTCTGGCAGGATGGAGGTGATATGATCCTTAACTAGTCTCTCAAAGCACTTCATGATGACGGAAGTGAGTGCTACGGGGCGATAGTCATTTCGCTCAGTTATCTTAGCTTTCTATCAGCTGTAGTATGCACTTTGAGAAACACCATTGGTTTCATTTTACTTTCTAGGAAATCATGTGACCCTTATAAACCAATGAGGTTGTATTGATTAGGCACTTTGTGAAATATGGAGCATAATGGTATGCTTTTCGGTAATGGACCACCGTTTCAGCCTCCTGAGGTTGAAGAGGCGCTGTTGCGCCATCTTCACCACGCTGTCTGTTTGGGTGGTCCAATTCAGTTTGTCCGTGATTTGTACGCCGGGGAACTTAAAACTTTCCACCTTCTCCACTACTGTCCCGTCGATGTGGATAGGGGGGTGCTCCCTCTCCTGTTTCCTGAAGTCCACTATCATCTCATTTGTTTTGTTGACATTGAGTGAGAGGTTATTTTCCTGACACCACACTCCGAGGGCCCTCACCTCCTCCCTGTAGGCCGTCTCGTCGTTGTTGGTAATCAAGCCTACTACTGTAGTGTCGTCAGCAAACTTGATGATTGAGTTGGATGCGTGCTTGGCCACGCAGTGATGGGTAAACAGGGAGTACAGGAGAGGGCTGAGAACGCACCCTTGTGGGGCCCAAGTGTTGAGGATCAGCGGGGTGGAGGTGTTGTTTCCTACCCTCACCACCTGGGGCCGGCCCGTCAGGAAGTCCAGGACCCAGTTGCACAGGGCTGGGTCGAGACCTAGGGTCTCGAGCTTAATGACGAGCTTGGAGGGTACTATGGTGTTAAATGCTGAGCTGTAGTCGATGAACAGCATTCTTACATAAGTATTCCTCTTGTCTAGATGGGTTAGGGCAGTATGCAGTGTGATTGCGATTGCGTAGTCTGTGGACCTATTGGGACGGTAAGCAAATTGGAGTGGGTCCAGGGTGTCTGGCAGGATGGAGGTGATATGATCCTAAGTATCCCCCATCCTCCTCAAAGCACTTCATGATGACGGAAGTGAGAGCTACGGGGCGATAGTCATTTCGCTCAGTTATCTTAGCTTTCTATCAGCTGTAGTATGCACTTTGAGAAACACCATTAGTTTCATTTTACTTTCTAGGAAATCATGTGACCCTTGATTAGGCACTTTGTGAAAGATGGAGCATAATGGTATGCTTTTCGGTAATGGACCACCGTTTCACTTTCATTTTACTTTCTATAAAAGGGGTTAGACTCAAGCTACCCTGACTCAACACACAAGCTACTTGTCCGAAGGCGTCAACGATTTCAAAGTAAGTGTGCATTTAATTATTGGACTAGATCAGGGTTTATTTCAAACTATGGGTAGGGACCCAAAATGGGTCTTGAGCGTGTGATAGGTGAGTCGCAAGATATTAAAATAAATATATAATCGCACAACACTCCCTCTTAATTTGAGTCGTTGGAGGATGATTTGGGTCATGGGATGACGGTCAATTTCTAGTTTGGATCTCGAGCTGAAAAGGTTTAAGACCCCAGGATTAGATCCTTAGCTCTGTCCAGTTCCATTAGAAGTGGTGTTGTTATAATCTAAGGCAGGGTTTACCACAGTCTACATTGAATGGACTAAAACCGAATTGAAACTGTAAAAATAATGGACCACATTTATACCAGTGGTTTCCAAACTGTGGGGCTCGCATTTTCTTTTAAGGAACTCAGTCCGGCTTTTATCTTATTCTTGAAAGTTGTAATAGTAGAATGATATTGAGGAGTGCATCTCCAGTTTTCCTCTTGTCATGTCAGTCATTTTATACCTTAGAGAGCTATTTATAACTTGCCAGAAATGTCCAGATCAACTAGCTCAAGTCAGCTAATGTTTTTTAGCTAGTATTTAAATCACAGTAAAATCACAGTATTGAATTTTTATAATGTAATCTTTTTTAAATCTGAAAATGCATTTTCTGAACAAGAGAGCTGAGAGGTTAACGGCAGGGTCTGTTTTCAAATGTGTGTCTTCTTCTTTAGAACTATTGCAGCTCTGTAAATCATTGTGAGCTCTGTCATTTGGTCCAACGCTGAAACATTTGATTATTGGTAATTGGGGAAATTGCTTACCAACATTTTGGGTAACACTAGCTTTGAACATGTCATAATCATGTTGTAAAGGTTCATAACGCATGTCATTAGCTGTCATAAATACGTAATGATTGTGTTAAAACAAAGATATTGCTGTATTTTCTAGCCTTATGACAGATTATGACACACCCACAGCCTGATACTGTATAACGCAGCATAATAGTGGACGTATTATGAAGTTAAGAAAGTGTTACGACAGTGTTACGATGCAGAACATTTTATGTCTGTCTGAAATTCAGTGAAACCCATATGCCTTTTATAACCCTATAATAGCTATTGATCGGCCAATGCATGTTAAAGTGAGTCTTCCCCACGATTCTCCATCAATACCCCACTATTCCGTAACACCATTAATACCATTTGGGACCTTGGCTGTGTTGTGGGTCTTTGACTACGGACAGGGGCGCAATTTTCACTGTGGACAGAGGGACATGCCCCCCACACACACATTCTGTGATTGAATTTTTGTCCCCCAGTATTATCATTGGAATGTGATACAAAACTAGGCACGGGTTTGCTTTAGGACAATGCGGACGCCTCCGAGCGGTCAGGTAGGCTGTTTGGAGTGCTTATTGGTCTGGATAAAAAAAACATAAAACAACGTTGCGCCCCTGGCTATTAAACATAGTTCATGAAGTAATTACTGGAGTAATTAATTGACCTACTTTATTGTAATTCATTTGGTTATCCTATTCAAATGAATCTAGTAGTGTAACCATTAAAAACTATTTTTTTGATGTCCCTTGAATTAATTCTACCATAGTTATCATTAAATAGTTTTACCTTTAATAACTCTACCATAGTTATCATTAAATAGTTTTACCTTTAATAACTCTATCATAGTTATCATTAAATAGTTTTACCTTTAATAATTCTACCATAGTTATCATTAAATAGTTTTACCTTTAATAACTCTACCATAGTTATCATTAAATAGTTTTACCTTTAATAACTCTACCATAGTTATCATTAAATAGTTTTACCTTTAATAACTCTACCATAGTTAAATAGTTTTACCTTTAATAACTCTACCATAGTTAAATAGGTTTACCTTTAATAACTCTACCATAGTTAAATAGTTTTACCTTTAATACATGTATCAACAGTAGTCTCATTCAACAGTCAGTTACTATATTCACATTCTGAAAGGTCGTTGAGCTCTTAGACTTCAAGAATCCAAACACTTGTTTAAGGACTTCAAGACAAGAAAATATTCACTTAAAGGTTTTATTTACTAGACTCAATAAGTTGTAAAATGAAGTAGGGGAGTACCGAGACAACAATAACACATCGTTTTTTCCTAATTACTCAAGAGATCGATAGAGCTAGAGACACTTGGGACAGAACTAACAGCTGGTAAGAAGTGGAGAATATCTGTCTTACTTCCATTTTTCTTGTTTGTAATCCTACATACTTTCAACAAATGTTCTATCAGCCATCAGTTCATGTTTGTGTCAATTTGAATAATTCATGCTATAAGTAAAAAAATGTATGAAAATTAACCATGCGTCAATATTGCAATGTTGTGCAACCACAATAGTTTGCCTTGTGGCCAGACCAACATTAGGCCTAGAACTTGCATCATCAACTAAGTCATACATTATATAGATTTCAAACATTGTCACTTGTTGATATTTTGCTAACATTATAAAAGCAATATGAACGAGATGAGACTGTGCCTAAACTTTCCAATGTTTCATTCCAGGTCATCAGTTTACATTGTGTTGCTACGTCCTACCTGTCTCTCCTGTAACTTCTCCAAGACTAAAACCCAAGACTATCTAGCATAATACTTGAAATGTATGCTGTCATTTAGTTACATTTAGAAAATGACATATGTATGGAACTTTAAACAACTCTACAACCCAAAACTATTTCTTGGTCTGTTTTTTCCCTTTAATCGCTCAAAAACAAATTGTTTTGATAACTCTGAGAAACATGGTCAGATTGGGCTGTTTTCTGCAGGGAGGTCGTACGCCACATTAGAAACATGGTCAGACTGGGCTGTTTTCTGCAGGGAGGTCGTACGCCACATTAGGAACGTGCTGATTTCACTAGCTTCTGTGTTATGTGAGGAAACGGGCGTGTTACTTTCGCCCTGTTACTTTCGTCCCTGCTCTCCCCTAGTGACAGTTGTCTTAATTAATAGACAAGATACACATGTAATGCAGTAAAATTATTGGCATGGGAAACACTGCAGATCAACTGAATAGACTTACGGACTCATCTGCAGATATGACAAGACTTTAACTGGATTTTGGAAGAGTGGGAAATTCTTATTCGTGCAAACAGGATCTATTAAAGAGAGGCTACATTAGTAAGGTTACACCAGGGGTCGCCAGTGGCTATCTGTTCACATATGAATGGGTGCAATGCAATATTTATATAATTATGGGTGCAATGCAATGTGATTATATAATTAAGACTAACTGTCTTTTACAATGCTCAGTTACTTCCACCATGTTTACACAGACACAGTGACACACGAAAGGAAAATTCATTGCAATGAGATATATTTACATGAATTTTAGCTGTGTTGTCTGGTCCAGTTGGGAGTGGTAGGCGAGGAAAAAGGTCTATGGTCCCCGCGTTTGGAGCGTTCGATCGAAGAAGTTTCTCACTCGTTGGAGCTCAAGTACAGGCACTCTTATTTTCTTTGTTCATTTCACACGAAATAAAGTTTGTGCAGACACTGGAGCTCGATATAAAGTTCGGGGCCCTTGTGGGAGAGGTAAGACTCAGCGGTTCATCGTGTGTTGTTCAGAGAAAGTTCCACTCAGGTGATTGTTTAAATTAGGGGTGTGCCGAGTAGCCCGATCAAAATGAGTATCGTAACGGATATCGGCAATTTTCTGGATCCGATTAAGATCAGAGTATTTTTTGTAATTTTCCTTGATCCCCTCCCAAATATTCAGATGCCAGCACGTATCTTTCTCATGTCAGTCAGTCAAGGTTCTACATTGTCTAAATAAATCTGTAAATAAAAGGGCAGGCTGTATGTTGTTCCCACTGCTCTGATTGGATAGTGTGAAGCTGTATTTCTCCATCCACTTGCTTCATAATTTCACCCGATCAGTTTTCCTGGCCTTGTTCGGTCAGATCATTTAGGTTCCTGCTACCTGCTACTATGATAAAAACACATGGCGAGGGCATTTGCTATCACCCTATCAATGTGCATAATATCTAACAAGTGGGGCTAGGGTAGGGGGAAAAAATATGAAACACTGATGCGTGAAAGCAAATTTCGCTGCCAGCTGCAAGTTGAGGACACACAAACCCCTCCGCGTGTTGCTCCTAATCTGCAGCTTTTTAGCAATGAGAATGTGCAGGGAGGTATTTTGCCAACATATATTTAGGCATGTTAAAAAACTTCAGTTTTTTCCGATCACGACTATCATCCAATCTGACTATCAACTGTAATTGTACGGATATGACTATGAGCATAGCCATGTTGTCACACCCCTAGTTTAAATGTGATTTTAACCAGCCCAGGTACGGTAGTACAAACATCTGATTCTGATATGCCAGATTTAAAACTGCTGGCCCAGGTCTGGCAGCCGGGTCTGGCCTGATTCCAGAAATGAATGACGGTACAGACTAGGCCCAAGTCATATTAAAAATTTAAAGGCAATGCTAACAAATACTAATTGAGTGTATGTAAACTTCTGACACACTGGGAATGTGATGAAGAAATAAAAGCTGAAATAAATTATTCTCTCTACTATTTTCTGACATTTTACATTCCTAAAGAAAAGTGGTGATCCTAACTGACCTAAGACAGGGACATTTTGCTAGGATTAAATGTCAGGAAATGTGAAAAACTGAGTTTAAATATATATATATACAGTATATACTGTATATCATTACCGTGCTTACCATGCATTAGATAAATAGCTAAAAGTATTAGTACTTCAGTTTCCATTGTCAAGTTAATTCTACCACGCCACCTAGAGCACGACAGTAATATTATATTAAATGTCGATATATTTTTTTTCTCTGGCCTGCACTGTCAGTGGAATTATGTTTTAAAAAATGTCTTACAAATTAATAGAAAATTAAAGCTGACATTTTTTGAGTCAAGTATTCAACCCCTTTGTTACGTCAAGCCTAAATAACTTCAGAAGTAAAAATGTGCTTAACAAGTCACATAATAAGTTGCGATAATAATGTTTTTTAATGACTACACGATCTCTGTACCCCAAACATAAAATTATCTGTAAGGTCCCTCCGGAGAAGTGACATTCTGACACAGTTTCAACCACAAAGACCAGGGAGGTTTTCCAACGCCTCACAGGAAGGGCATCTATTAGTAGAAGAGTACAAATGAAAAAAGCAACCGTAGAAAATCCCTGTAATCATGGTGAAGTTATTAATTACACTTTGGATGGTGTATCAATGCACCCAGTCTCTACAAAGATACAAGTGTCCTTTCTAACTTAGTTGCCGGAGAGGAAGGACACCGCTCAGAGATTTTACGATGAGGCCATGGTGACTTTGTCAATTAGGTTAGTATTGTGGAGTAATTACAATGCTGTTGATCCATCCTCAGTTTTCTCTTATCACCACCATTAAACTCTTTAACTGTTTTAAAGTCACCATTGGCTTCATTGTAAAATGGGAGAGTTGACCTGGTTAACAGGAGGCCTGGGAAAGAGACGTTGAAATAAGAGTGAGAGAAGTTGAAGAAAGATGGAGAGACGTTATCAGTGATGGTGCAGAAAAATGATAAAAGAAGACGATGAAAAGAGAACAAAACCCACACCTACAGAGTTTTGAAATTAAATATTGATTTGATTTTATAAGTGAGTTATTATTTTGTTAAGAAAGACTTCGTAGAGACTGAAGCTACCGTTTCATCGTGGAGGTACAGTTGAAGTCGGAGGTTTACATACGCCTTAGCCAAATACATTTAAACTCAGTTTTCCACAATTCCTGACATTTAATCCTAGTTAAAGTTCCCTGTTTTAGGAATTATAGCTTAACAAGCTACCTTATTGGTCAAAACTTAAACTTAAAAGTAAACCAACCTATACACTTGTACATTAAATACATTTTTATTCAAAAGAAATGCATTAACGACATTACAATACAGGAGCAATTCGATCACCTTTTAAGTCTAATACCATCATTCTCCACATTTAATTTTAGTTTCATTGTTAACTTTATTCCATAACAGAAGCAAGCGAGGGAGTTCCATAACTTCCATTTCACAAAGCGATCTTATGTCAGATGTGAATGAAAAGCAGGATAATGTGGTCAACACTCTTATGAAAGCAAAGCAAATCTGCTGTGGGTTTCAGATAAATAGAGGCACAATTTACTTTTGTGAAGCGTTCAGTGTAAATTAAGTTTGATGATTTTAGTAGAATAATGACATAATGATTAGAACGATTTAGGCTTTTATTTGAGGAAAGAACGATGAGGGTGCATCTAGTGATGACAGTTCTTTAAAAGTATGTTTATGGTAGTTAAATAACTAAATAGTGGGCATTAACACGAAGTTGGTCCCCTCTTTGCTGCAATAACAGCCTCCACTCTTATGGGAAGGCTTTCCACTAGTTGTTGGAACATTGCTGCGGGGCCTTGCTTCAATTCAGTCACAAAAGCATTAGTGAGGTTGGGCAATTAGGCCTGGCTCGCAGTCGGCATTCCAATTCATCCCAAAAGTGTTCGATGGGGTTGAGGTCAGGGTTCTGTGCAGGCCAATCGAGTTCTTCCACACCGATCTCGACAAACAATTTCTGTATGGACCTCGCTTTGTGCACGGGGGCATTGTCATGCTGAAACAGGAAACGGCCACAAAGTTGGAAACCCAGAATCATCTAGAATGTCATTGTATGCTGTAGCGTTAAGATTTCCCTTCGGTGGAGCAAAGGGGCCTAGCCAAAACCATGAAAAACAGCCCCAGACCATTATTCCTCCTCCACCAAACTTTACACTTGGCACTATGCATTAGGGCAGGTAGTGTTTTCCTGTCTTCCGCCAAACCCAAACTCGCACGTCGGACTGCCAGATGTTAAAGTGTGATTCATCACTCCAGAAAATACGTTTTCACTGCTCCAGAGTCCAATGGCTTTACACCACTCCAGCCAATGCTACACTTTGCAGCTGAGCTGTTGTTGCTTCCACTGTCGTGGTAATTTATTTAGACTGACCAGAATGACGTATCCACTCACTGACACTCCCGGCAGGTCCGAGGCGTGTCCCTCTCTGCTCCGTTTTAGTCAGAGTGTGGGCTAACCTCAGCCACATCTAACGGAGCCCCTGCACACAGTTTAACCTCTGTCTCCCAGGAGCAATCAGCAAGCAGAGTTAGCATCCCATCCTCGTCGCCAACTGTCGTGGTAATTCTAACCAAAAGGACAGAGACTGTATTCTTCAAAACAACTTTATTATAATATTTACACAAACAAAGCAATCAATAACAACCACTCAACAATGCGTCATCAGGAAAGCCCAACGAACAGAGTTGTCTCTCTCCTCTTATAGAAAAAGTACAACCTATTTTGTCTACGTGGTAGTTTAGTAGATGGGTGGAAACAGGGATGGAACATGATGTGTAAACGCTGATTTAGCTTGTCTGTGCAGATTAAGATAGCTGACGTTGCCACCATTGTCTGTTCCTTCCTGCATGTTTCTACCCATCTACATTCCTGTAGATTGTGAAAACAGGATGTACCATACTGAGGTCGCACCTAAAAGGCTCTTGTCTGTACGTCCAGACTTATTACTAAGTCACATAAGACAAATAATACTAACATATAACAATGGGAAATTCTCAAGGTAAAAACCCTATAGTAGGTCTATTTAAACAGTAGGTCTATTTAAACAGTATTGTAGGTAGAAAAGAAATGTCAGAAACAGTATTGTAGGGGGGAGAAAGAAATGTCTCATGAAGATGGACCGAGGTGGGACAACGTTACTTCAGTTTTCGGTTTTGAAATGATGAAGGAATCCATTTTCCACTTGTTATTGCACCCTTGCAGTACTACTCTGTACTACACTGTACCACAATACTATAATCCTAATGTTCTGAATTTTATGGTGATGGTGATTATTTATAAATTGGTGATTATTTATTTTAATTTTTTTATTAATTTTAATTTATTTTACCTTTATTTTACCAGGTCAGTTGACTGAGAACACGTTCTCATTTACAGCAACGACCTAGGGAATAGTTAGAGGGGAGAGGAGGTGTCACGACTTCCGCCGGAAGTCGGTCCCTCCTTGTTCGGGCGGCGTTCGGCTGTCAACGTCACCGGTCTTATAGCCATCGCCGATCTACTTTTCGTTTTCCATTTGTTTTGTCTTTGTTTTCCACACACTTGGTTTTCATTCCCAAATTACTTGTTCATGTATTTAACTCTCTTGTTCCCCCATGTTTGTGTCCGTGGTCGTTATGTGTTATTTGTCGGTACTTTGCATGTCGATCAACAAATTAACCAATCGTAATCGCATTGTTTTGTACACCTGACATACCCTCAGGATGTTCCAAGACCAGCTGGCGGAGAAGGTCCGGCCCTTCATAGACTTAATAGATGACATGAGATCCATAGGGATAGATAAGGAGCTGCCACTGCCAACCATTGCAGTGGTGGGAGACCAGAGTTCAGGAAAGAGCTCTGTGCTTGAGTCCCTTTCTGAGGTGGCGCTGCCCAGAGGGACTGGTGAGATTCTGTATTGTTTTCTGAACATACAATAATTAATATTAGCATGTTAAATGTCATGCCCAAATCACCCAAAGTCTCTGAAAGTGGTTGTGTAACTTAGACATGATTTGGGCATTGACTAGTTTTTGGTTTGAAAATGCTGAAGTTGGCGACTGATGCCAGTGGCTAGGTAAACAACCCTGAAGCAGGTTTTCACACTGTCCTTGTCCATAGACGAGGTCAGGAAACAGACAGTACAATAGGGCCACAGAGACATGGACATTACTGAAATGTTTAGGACCTTCAAATTAACTTGATAACCGCAGCAAACCTTTTCAGAAAATATTCATTGCAAATTGACTGTACATGAGTTTTCTAACCATTTAGTCAGGGTGGCAGGTAGCCTAGTGGTTAGAGCTTTGGACTTGTAACCGTAGGGTTGCAAGTTCAAATCCCCGAGCTGACAAGGTAAAAATCTGTCGTTCTGCCCCTGAACAAGGCAGTTAACCCCACTGTTCCCTGGGTGCCGAAGATGTGGATGTCGATTAAGGCAGCCCCCTGCACCTCTCTGATTTGGAGGGGTTGGGTTAAATGCGGAAGACACATTTCGGTTGAAGGCATTTGGTTGTACAACTGACTAATAATGGTGACTTTGATATCTGACATGCTTTCTGAACATCAGAGCAACCTTGTTGTCTGTAGAAGTTAAATATTTATCATGAAATTCATGTTCTGCTCCATTACTGACTGTACTGTCATATTGATTGTTGTATTTATTGTTCTGTAATACAGTATAACGATTTGTCATTGGTACTTCCTTGTTTCCAGGTATTGTCACCAGGTGCCCACTGCTACTTCAACTTTGTAATGACAAGGCAGTGAAATGGGAGGCTGTCATCTCATATGGAGAGAAATTCAGACATGAATTTGACAAACCCTCAGAAGTCGCGAGACTCGTTGAACAAGGTCAGTTGTGAACGAACACACACACAGACATATTATTCTATACTATACATTAACCTGTGGAGGCTCCTCAGAGGAGGAAAGGGAGGAAACATTTAAATAGCAAAACATATAAAAAGTTATTTTTTTTAAATAAAACGATACTAAATATATTCACATGACCAAATAATGAATTAAAACTCACTGCTTTAAAATGAAGGTCTACAGTAGCCTCAACAGCACTCTGTTAGGTAGCCCCATGGTGTAGCCGGAGGACAGCTAGCTTCCATCTTCCTCTGGGTATATATATGCGATAATCGATAATTTATATTTCAATAAGCCATGCCTTCCACCTGGCTTCCCATACCCCGGCAAATTCTCTGCACCCCCTGCAACAACTTGCCCGAAACTCTCCTTCCAGACTCACATTAAGCATTAAGCATTAAGCAATCCAAAATTAAATCTAGAATTGGCTTCCTTTTTTGCAGCAAAGCCTCCTTCACTCATGCTGCCAAATATTCCCTCGTAAAACTGACTATCCTACCGATCCTTGACTTCGGCGATGTCCCTCTACTCAGCAAACTGGATGTAGTCTGTCACAGTGCCATCCGTTTTGTTACCAAAGCAGCATATACTACCCACCACTACGACCTGTATGCTCTCGTTGGCTGGACCTTGCTACATATTCGTCGCCAAACCCACTGGCTCAAAGTCATCTATACGTCTTTGCTAGGTAAAGCCCCGCCTTATCTCAGCTCACTGGTCACCATAGCAACACCCACCCAACACCCACCCACCCTCCAGCAGGCATATTTCACTGGTCATCCCCAAATTCCAGCACTTCCTTTGGCCGCCTTTCCTTCCAGTTCTCTGCAGCCAATGACTGGAAAGAATTGCAAAAATCACTGAAGCTGGAGACTTAAATCTCCCTCTCTAACTTTAAGCATCAACTGTCAGAGCAGCTTACCAATCACTGTACCTGTACACAGCCATTCTGTAAATAGCACACCCAATTACCTCATCCCTTTTTCACCCCAGTTTTCTCTACTTGCACATCATCATCTGCAAATCTATCACTCCAGTGTTAATGCTAAATTGTAATTATTTCGCCTCTATGGCCTATTTATTGCTTTACCTCCCTAATCTTATACATTTGCACACACTAGACATCGATTTTTCTATTGTGTTATTGACTGTACATTTGTTTGCGTGTAACTCTGTGTTGTTTTTGTTGCACTGCTTTGCTTTATCTTGGCCAGGTCACAGTTGTAAATGAGAACTTGTTCTGAACTGGCCTACCTGGTTAAATAAAGGTGAAATAAAAAATATAAATTGACTTCAATACAACATCTAGGAAGCTCGTGGTTTACACCCCTTCCATCGACTTACACAGCAATTATGACAACTTCCGGAGGATGTCCTCCAACCTATCAGAGCGCTTGCAACATGTTGTCCACATAATCAGAGAATCTAGTACAGAAAGCATAAGCTACAGCTAGCTAGCATTGCAATACATAAAATGTGGTGAGTAGATTACTCAAATAGAGAGAAAGTGAATAAGAACAGTTTTGAGTTAATACATTTCTTCAAAAATTAAGGAGAAGCAGGAAAGAGAGAGAGTACTAGCTATATTTCATATTTTTTTCACTTTCACTTACTTAGCTATTGAAGGCCGGTAGCTAGTTTAGCCTACTCAAGCACCAGGCTCAAAAAGAGAGGGATGCTATGTTAGCTAGCTGGCTATGGCTATCAAACAAAGGAACTCTTCCAAGTCAAGATACGTTTTTAGGTTTTATAAATTGTTAGCCACTGGGGCCCGCCGGTGTAACTGCTAAACTGCTTGCTGCTGACTGAACACTGTACTGCATGATTGTCACAGGTTTACTAACGTGTTAGCTCTAGTAGCTAGGTTGACAGTGATGATATAATATGGTGACAATGATGTAGGCTGTGTGTAGAGGTGATTTGAAGGTTTGGCCTGGAAAGGTTTTTTCGTCTGGTCACAGACAGCTGACGTGCTGTGCACTGAAGTCCACAAGGGAAAACGTGAGAGGAGGGGAGCTTGTAGATGGGAAATTAGAAAATTAGCTATACAATGATCAAAGGGATCATACTGTTAGTATTTGGCTGCTATGAAAGTGAACTGTGATTGCGTGTGATCAGGGGTGTATTCATTCCACCAATTCTGTTGAAAAATGTTTCTTAAACGGAATGAAGCAGGGATAAACATACCTAAATGTGTCCAATAGAAACTCTTGTTTGCAACTTTTGGACTAATGATTAAACCCTAGATCAACTAGATGCAGGCAAGAGTGTGCAAGGTGGTATTGAATGTGTGTCACCTTGATTACAAAAATGTCTGTCACTTTGATTACAAAACATTTACTCAATGTCTGCACTTATGTTGTAAACATTCATTCATAGGCGAGGTTGTAGCAACCTCATGATGGGTACAGGTAAAATTCCAGTATCATGTAGTAGCCTAAACCTATCGATGTTACATTGAGCTGGGTGAATGGAATATGAATGATAGTCATCCAATATGCTGTAATAGAAATATGGCCATGCTCAAAAAAATATATTGTTCTCCTTTATCTTAAACGGTACCGACCGCCATTGACATATCTATTATCATTTACTGTGGAAAAGTTTATATGGTATTTACCACAGACAACTACAGAATACATAATATATTATGATAAGAAGAGTTCTGTCTGGGTATAAGACAGACAAACAAATAATAAACACACCAATTTCTTCCCATTGATTTAACAGCTCAGAACCTGTTAGCTGGAAAGGGAGTGGGGATATGTGAAGACCTGATCACTTTAAAGATCACATCCTCCACGGTGTGTGACCTCAGTCTGATTGACTTACCAGGGATCGCCAGGGTAGCTGTGAAAGGACAACCAGAAGACATTGGAGCCCAAGTAAGTCCAACGTTAGTGTGTAAAGCTTTTGTACTTTGTTCAGTACGTTGCTTGGTTATCTCATGACTCTTGGTTCTCATCTCATGATTCACTAATGATGAATTGTTTTAGTCAGGTGTAAAGACTATTTACCATAATTGCTAGCAAGGTAACTATGATGGTTTAATCTGGTAAAAGGCACTTTGAATGTGTTGACTTTGAGGAAGATTGAGCTTCAGAACCATGAAAAACAGAGTGCCCCACACAGGGCGATATCACGTTAACAAGTGGTCTGATACCCTCTCGTAGATTAATCAAATAACTCGATCAAAGGTTTGCATCCTGACTGCTTTGTCATGTTCTTCTTCCTTTTTTGCTAGATCAAGAATCTCATTTCGAAATTCATAAACAATAAGTTAACCATCATTTTGGTGGTGGTACCATGTAATGTTGACATAGCAACAACAGAGGCCCTGAAAATGGCACAAGAAGTGGATCCTGAAGGCACAAGAACTCTGGGTAAAGAAATTATATAGATGAATGTATTTTTATATGGTTTTTGTATTACCAGTTATCATAATGCTTTTCATTTGTCTTCAAGCCATTCTGACAAAGCCAGACCTGATAGACCCGGGAGCAGAGAAGAATGTGTTGGAAATTGTCCACAATAGAGTCATCTTTCTCAACATGGGCTATGTCGTTGTGAAATGTCGTGGTCAGAAGCAAATTGATGAAAACATGTCAATAACTCGTGCTATTGAGGAGGAGTTGGAATTTTTCAGAAATCATGAGCACTTCAGGTAAAATGTGTTCTTGCCATGTGATAAGTGAACTGGCATCTTGTTTTTGATGGCTTCACATCTGAAAATGTCCAGGGCCCCAAACTGTTGGTTTCAAGATTTAATGATAAAAAAAAAAAAATCTCTCCCACATAGTAGTTCCATATAGTGTTGATGAATGGTCTTTCCTTATGAGTCCCTCCCCTCCCTTCTCTTATTTTTCTGCATATTGTACTTTTTAACATTCAAAATAATGATCCTTGGTATGATCATAATAAAACTATTCCATATGCTAGCTCAGCTCATGCACATATCTCCAGCTTAAACAGATTGATTTTGATGTGGATATTGTATTATCTTAATTAGATATTCCTGGGGGTGTGACCATTGTAGGCCAAGGGTTAACTGACATTTGTATTTTACATTTTTTCATTTTCAATATGTAGGTATAAAACATGTTGAATTTTTTTGGGGATGAAATACTGTGTTTGTGTTACACCCTGATCTGTTTCACCTGTCATGTGAATGTCTCCACCCCCCCTCCAGGTGTCGCTTATTATCCATGGTGTATTTATCCCTGTGTTTCCTGTCTCTCTGTGTCAGTTCGTCTTGTATGTTTTTCAAGTCAACCAGTGGTTTCCCGTACTCCTGCGTCTATTCTCTTTTGCTAGTCCTCCCGGTTTTATAACCTTGCCTGTTTTCTGGACTCTGTACCCGCCTGCCTGACCATTCTGCCTGCCCTGACCTCGAGCCTGCCTGCCACTCTGTACCTCCTGGACTCTGATCTGGTTTTGACCTTTTGCCTGTCCACGACCATTCTCTTGCCTACCCCTTTTGGATTGTTTAATAAATATCGAGACTCAAACCATCTGCCTACACTTGTCTGCATCTGGGTCTCGTGTTGTGCCCTTGTAGTTACATTTCTCTCCCTTTCAATGTATAGATCCCTCTTGCGTGAGGAGAAGGCAACCACCAAGTGCCTAGCCACTAAGCTCAGCAATTACCTGGTCAAACACATCAAAGTTAGTCCAACCACATACCCTATTGTTATCTGGTTCCCCTACACCCAGTGCACACTGGAAAACATGTGGTCTGGTACCTATTATTAACTTGATGTATGTTTGCTCCTGGTCAGAAATCCTTGCCCCAGATATCAGAGACGATAAAGGAGCATCTGGTTGAGGTAAAGCATTTATTGAGTCAAATAGAGGATGGGCCTCCCCTGGAACCTGCAGAGAAGAGGAAGTACCTCATTCAGGTAAGTACATCTTTCACCTTTCCATCTTTCAGCTTCGTAAACATTTCTATAAAAATGTCTGATGTAGGGTTGGAAGCCATACTATTCCACAGTAGTCCAGGTGTGTTATTGTCATGGTTTGGTAAATTGTCAGGAGAATGTCCTATAGAGAGTTTGGGCAATGGTACCTGGTGTAAAGGCATCAGCTCAGTTGCTCATCCTCTGCCATTTGGATTGGTCAGATTTGCAGATGTCCAGAAAGAGAAATAAAACAGCATTATAAGTTTCTCTACACTCCCACTTCCTCCACTCTCCTTCCTTAATTTCCAGCTGATTATGTTTGTCACCAGGTTAAACAATACTTTGCCTTGACAGCTGATTTGACAAAAACACTTGGACACGCCACTGTAAGATAGTTCTTCTTTAATTATCTGTAGAAAACGTAAGGATGGATGGGTCTTGTGGAGCCATTTCATTAAACAGTAATCTAAATGGACTAAATATGAAACATTTAAACAGGTACGTTATATTGTGTTATATTTTTATTGTTCTATGTTTCCTTCTTCAGGTCATAACAGATTTCAATGAGCAGATTACCCAACTGTCCAAAGGGGATATTATCGTTGAGGAAAATCTATTTGAGCTCATGCGAAAGGAATTTGCAGAGTGGATGGAATGTCTGAAAAATGCCAAATCACAATGTAGGTACAATTTTGAATAGCCCGGATATTGCTCATCATTATACCATGTCTAAACAATAAATATTTGTTAACAAATATCCCAAATATTTACTGACATAGTTATTATACTACTAATAGTTATGTCACACAACAGTGATTATAATCTCCAATAAATTATTAACACTGTTTTCCTGAATTTAGACCACGAAGTAGTGCAACAAGTGGTTTATGAATATGATCAGGAGCACAGGGGAAGTGAGCTCCCAGGATTCAGCAACTACAGGGTCTTTCAACATGTTGTTCAGAAACTAGTGGCTGAACTTAAGAGACCAGCTATGATGACACTACAGACAATCAGAGGTAAGTGACCAAAACCCCTTGTCTCGTTTACTCCCGCTCCCCCCCTCTGGCGCTTGTTGTTGCCAGTTTATTCATCATTACGCACACCTGCCACCAACGTTACGCGCACCTGCACCTCATGAGACTCACCTAGACTCCATCACCTTCCTGATTACCTCCCCTAAATCTGTCACTTCCTTTGGTTCTTTTTTTTGGTTCTTTCCCCAGGCTTTATTGTTTCTGTTCCTGTGTTTCTGTCTGTACGCTACTCATGTTTCTTGTTTTGTTCCATGTTTGTTTATTTATTAAATTCACTCCCTGTACTTGCTTCCCGACTATTACCGTACATGTTAGCGGGCTCGTCAGGCTCCATTGCCTCAGCCGGCTTTACAGCTTACCCCGCCTCAGCCGGCTCTACAAATTCCTGCGCATCTGCCGGCTCTACAAATTCCTGCGCATCTGCCGGCTCTACAGGTTCCCGCGCCTCAGCCGGCTCTACAGGTTCCCGCACCTCAGCCGGCTCTACAGGTTCCCGCGCCTCAGCCGGCTCTACAGGTTCCCGCGCCTCAGCCGGCTCTACAAGTTCCCGCACCTCAGCCGGCTCTACATGTTCCCGCACCTCAGCCGGCTCTACAGGTTCCCCCGCCTCAGCCGGCTCTACAGGTTCCCGCGACTCAGCCGTCTCTACAGGTTCCCGCGACTCAGCCGGCTCTACAGGTTTCTGCGCCTCAGCAGAAGCGACCGGCCCGCTCCTGGTTCTCAGGACCGTCCCTCAGATCGGCCGCCTGCGGCAGGAGCCTCGTGTGGCATGGAAGGGGTATTGTCATGTCTACTCCCGCTCCCCCTCTCTGGCGCCAGTTTATTCATTGTTATGCACACCTGTCACCATTGTTACACACATCTTATTGTTTCTGTTCTGTGTTTCATATCTGTACGCTACTCGTGTTTCTTGTTTTGTTTCATGTTTGTTTATTCATTGAATTCACTCCCTGTACTTGCATCCCGATTTGATAGCGAACACGTTACAGCCCGAGATTCAATGTGATTTTCCAAAAGCCCCTTTATTGAACATTATGCATGGGTCTCTATGGTAGTAACGACAAGACAAACATGCCTATTATATTAAACAGAAAGCACCCAAGAAACCAGGTGTTGGTGAATCACACCCCCATCCACATCATCAGGGCTGAAGTGGAGCGGGTTGAGAGCATTAAGTTCCTCCGTGTCCAAATCGCTAATGAGTTAAAATGGTCCACACATGCGCACAGTCGTGAAGAAGGCGAGACAGCACCTCTTCCCCTCAGGAGGTTGGAAAGCTTTGGCATGGGCTCTCAAATCCTCAAAAAGAGTTCTACAGCTGCACCATTGAGAGGATCTAGACTAGCTGCATCACTGCTTGGTATGGCAAAAGCACCACCCTCAATCGTACGGACAGCCCAGTACATCGCTGGGGCAGAGCTCCGTGCCATCCAGGACATCTACATAAGGCGGTGTGAATGGAAGGCCCGGGAAATTGTTAAAGACTCCAGCCACCAAAGCCAAAGACTGTTCTCTCTGCTTCTGCACGGCAAACGGCTGCTGAACAGGCTCCAGAACAGCTTCTATCCCCAAGCCATGAGACTGCTAACTAGCTAACCAAATGGCTACTGGACTATCTGAGATGATCCCTTTATTTATTTGTATCTTTGCGTTGTCTCTAATCACACTCACAGAACTCTACACACACACTCACTTCATTTGCTCAACCACATAACATCTACACACATTTAAACTGACTCTAAACACACACCCTCACACGCAATCATTACATACACAGATTCTACTCTGTTAATCATTGTTACTGATGCCTAGTCAACTTAACCCAAAACATACAGTATCTTACAGTACCATACCACTTCAGTATCCCTGCACATTGTACATATGGTACTGGAACTGACCCTGGAACTGTCCCTGTATATAGCTACTGACCCTGGAACAGTCCCTATATATAGCTACTTACCCTGGAACTGTCCATGTATATAGCTACTGACCCTGGAACTGTCCCTATATATAGCTACTGACCCTGGAACTGTCCCTATATATAGCTACTGACCCTGGAACTGTCCATGTATATAGCTACTGACCCTGGAACTAACCTCCTGTTATTTTTAATACTTCATTGTTGGGTTTAGAGCTTGCAAGAACGGCATTTCATTGTACTTGTGCATGTGACATTAACTTTAATTGACTAAATAGGACATTGAAGGGATGGTTCAGTCAAATGACAAAATGACATATTAGTTTCCTTACCCTGTAACAGTCTATGGACAAGGTGTGACATCAATCCATGCTTTGGTTTAATTTACCTGTCTCCATTTTCACTCTTCATGTCCAAATGATCCTAATGTATCTCAAATGGATTGTGTAGCTCAATTAAGTTACTTATTGATTATTTGGACATGAAGCACAAACAAATTATAATATTGGGACTATTGACTTTGGCTGTGCTACACCTTTAAATAAAATCATTCTGTGGAAAATCTATTTACCAAATACATTTGTCTCTTTTAACATCTCTTTACAAAATACGTTTTGTTTTTGTTTTTCAGACATGGTGCAAAAGCAATTTGATCATTTGTCCGAAGAGAACTTTAAGACTTATCCTTATCTTCATCAAGTCTCAATGGTAATGACAATTGTAAACTGTTAAGCGCTCTGACATGATAATCATTCTGGGATTTTAGGCTGACATGGAAATCTCAGTTAGTGGCAGTAGCAAGAAGGCAGGAAAACATGAGGCAAAGTAGCACTTAAAAATCACAATTTTTATGAAGAAATCCAATTGACATGTTGTCCATTGTAGGATTGTAGCCTGAAATGTTCAAAATAAAACACCATAAGATACTTAGAGAATGTCCAACTGAACTTTTATCTGAAACAATAACAGTATTTCACTTCCTCCCTGCATCCAAGATTCTTTATGTCCTCATGGTATCTTAATCTTTGTTTAAACTCAGAAAAAAATTGAAACAATCCAGGAAAAGCAGTCAAACATAGTGAAGGCGAGGATCGTGGAGCAGTTTGAGATGGAGAGGCTGGTCTACACACAGGATGAAATCTTCAACAAAAGTTTTCAAGAGGAAGGGGAAATAGCAGAAGGCAAAGAGAACGACACCAGGAGCAAGTACCCTGGACTGCTCAAGTCATACTATGAGGTAAAATGCATACAACACATCTACTGTGCAGTATGTATAGAGTCTTCCAGAAATAAAATCTAATTAACTAAACCTTCATATAAAATAAAACTGGCATGTTATATAGTGTGCTTATCGACAAACTCACACACTTTATCATCAGGGCCTTCCACAAATTTGTGGAGATCTCAACGTGTATGTATGGACTACATCTAGCCTAGTTCTCCACCCCAAAGACATATTAGAGATTGGACACTGAGGTTGCTGCATCAAATCAAATCACATCTATTCATCACATACACAGTTCACAGCTGGTATAAAAGGTGTAGCAAAATGCTAATGTGTTAGCTCCCTCAACAATGCAGTACCGTGCTGATGTACCATGCGTTATAGGGAAACAATGCACGCTCTAGAATGCCCTTCAAGCCAATCAGTAACGAGTATTCAACAATGCTATGGTATAATCAATAATAGAATTATGATGCATTTACATTACACAGTATAATCAACAATGTCCATATGTCAGCCATGTTGGCAATATTGACCAATAGCAGTTCATGGCATTTACATTTTTTGAAACAATGTTGTGTAACTGAAAGTCTAGAATTAGAATCTACATACTTGTCATGACTGGATAAATGGAATGCTCAAAGGGGTAACATGGTGTCCGTTGTAAAAGTTGGCCCAACTCTCTATATACACTACCGTTCAAAAGTTTGGGGTCACTTAGAAATGTCCTTGTTTTTTAAAGAATAATAAAAAAATTGTCCATTTAAAATAACATCAAATTGATCAGAAATACAGTGTGGACATGTAAATGTTGTAATTGCCTATTGTAGCTGGAAACTGCAGATTTTTTATGGAATATCTACATAGGTGTACAGAGGCCCATTATCAGCAACGCTGTACGAGATCTTCAGTTTTTTGGCAATTCCTCTCATGGAATAGCCTTCATTTCTCTAAACAATAGAATATACTGTCAAGTTTCAGAAGAAAGATCTTTGTTTCTGGCAATTTTGAGCCTGTAATCAAACCCACAAATGCTGATGCTCCAGATACTCAGCTAGCCTATAGAAGGCCAGTTTTATTGCTTCTTTAATCAGGATAACAGTTTTCAGCTGTGCTAACATAATTGGAAACGCGTTTTCTATTGATCAATTAGCCTTTCTAAATTAGAAACTTGGGTTAGGTAACACAACGTGCCATTGGAACCCAGGAGTGACGATTGCTGATAATGGGCCTCTGTAAGCCTATGTAGATATTTCCAGCTACAATAGTAATTTACAACATTAACAATGTCTACACAATGTTTCTGATCGATTTTATGTTATTTTAATGGACAAAATTTTTGCTTTTCTTTCAAAAACAAGGACACTTCCAGGTGACCTCAAACTTTTGAACGATAATGTCCATCATATTGCTCTGCTCCAGCCTGTACAATTAATCCATGACATCATCAATGGGATGATCAGATCTCTCATTAATGCTTTTTGACAAATGTTTCAAACATACATTGTTGTGGCAGGGTTGATTTGTGGCATATTGCATCCAACTCCGAAGTCTATATGTTCACCTTACGGAGCCTTGGTTGTCATTTGGCAATCTTTTGGTTACCTTGTGTCCATCTCATCACTTCGGACCCTCACTCTCCATCCCACCTCAACTCTCTCACAGATTGTGGTGCAAAGACTGGCTGACCAGGTGCCCATGATGATCCGTTACTTCATTCTGAAGGAGTCAGCTAAGATTGTGTGCAGTGAAATGCTGGATCTGCTACACAGAGATGACGCTGATAACATCCTACAGGAGGATTCTGAGATCAGACAGTATCGTGCAAAGTTGCAGGCCCAAGTGGATCGCCTTCTACTGGCCAATGCCAAAATCAGCAGCCTCTGAGAGGGTGATGTCTTGTCAGTTACAGTATTCAGAGATGTTGCAAAAAAAATAAACCGGTTAATAGAAGTATGACCAGATTTTTGGAAAGGGCACTAATGGCCAAATGCTGTTAATTTTAAATAATTTGTCAAATAAGATATATTTGTGTTCAACAAATATATAAGATTGGCTAAGATCAGTGAGATACTGTACAGACGACACCAGTAGACAATGGTTGACAATTTGTCAATGCAGAAATTCTGAGATATAGCCAATGTCGTGTCTGTGACTTTCATTAAATGTGAAGACTGTTATTTTATCAAATCAATTCACTGTGTAATTTATTATTATTATTATTGCATTATTAAACTAATCATATTAACTTTAATTAACTAGGAAGTCGTGGCACCACGGGAAAATGTTTATGATGAGTCTCTAGTTCCCTTATTGACTCTTCAAATATTTTCATATGTTATCGATTAGTCATTCTCATTAATGTATTATTACCTCATCAGTCTCATATCTGAATGTCGCAAAACCCTTGGATATCTGCACGAACCCTAGTAGAGAGAATAAAGTAGACGGCATCCGTCAAACGTGTGATTTATGGCCCTTTATGGACTCCCCCGGGGTGTACATCCTTTCCGGAAGTTCCCACGGTAGGGGAGGGTGTTTATGGCACTATAGCTACATCTGTCCCTTTGAAGCCTTTGTAGTTTATGGCCCTATACTTACATATGTCCCTTTGAAGTGATGCTTTGTATTTTATGGCCCTATAGTTACATATGTCCCTTTGACGATATGCCTTTGATTACATTAAAGCGGTCAAGGTGATTGAAGTGACCTCTTTGAACTGGGGAAGGTGTTTGAACATTTCAAAGAGTATCCCCCCCAACCACCACCCCCAATGCTCGAGTGAGTGCTTATGCCCATACATCCTGTCCGGAAGTAGGGGGGAGGGTGTCTGAATTTTCACTCTGAATTTTCCAAAAGTGTTAACCATTTGTCTGTGAGTAAAACAGAACGCATATGGCAGGCGAAACCCCGAGGAATTTATGTCCTGGAAAAAGTGGTTTTGACACATTGCTCATTTGGAACCCCTCCCTTATGAAAATGCCCTTATAAGGGCATATGAATGCAGTACCCATCGCTTCCTCTGGATGTCAACAGTCTTGAGACAGTGTTAACCTCTTACAGCTACCCCCTCTTCTCAATTTCCGCCTGAAGACATACCCTAATCTAACTGCCTGTAGCTCAGGCCCAGAAGCAAGGATATGCATATTCTTGGTACCATTTGAAAGGAAACACTCTGAAGTTCGTGGAAATGTGAAATGAATATAGGAGAATATAACACAATAGATCTGGTAGAAGATAATACAAACAAAAAAACATACGTTTTTTTTTTATTTTTTATTGTTGTTGCATCATCTTTGAAATGAACAAGAAAAGACACACATTCAGATAGGATGCTGGGGATCATTTCAATGAAGAACATAAGAGGGCAACAGTACAAAGTTGCAAAGTTTCAGAATGTTTCAGAATGATAACTTCCGGGAATGAGCGAGCTACATGACATTTTGCATGAAGTCACCCAGGTGTCCCACACAAGTTACCCAAATGTACCCAAATGTACCCAAGTGGCCAAATTGGTGAAGTGCTACATTTTGAAGCCAATAACTATATACAAAATACCAAAATGCTATTCTAACACACCCAAAATAAAAAAATATATATTTTTTGAAAGTATTACACAATAAAGAATAATAGATCTGGTAGAAGATAATACAAACGCTTCTTTATTGCTGTCTTCACACCTCTAGATGGTGTGGAGCTGGAGACAGCAGGGGTCCATTCAGAGTCAGAGGCACTGTGAAAGACAAAAGTTCAGTAAGAATACTTTTACGCATGATCCCAGTATCAACACGTAAAATAAACAGATATGCATTTTATAGAGTAGAGGTAACACAATCACTATGGTGAAGTGCTGTTCCATTCCACTCCGGCCATTGTTGTGGGCCTGCCCTCCCTTCAACAGCCTCCAATGGCAATTTCATACGGGGGTGGGGTGGAACGGCAGACACATGCATCTCGGCGTGGTGGCCATGCTCCCTCTAATCCACACAATATGTTTTATTGAGTGGAGGAAGCATGGTCGCTGTGTTGAGGTGTGTGTTTGCTGTTACATTCTACTCAATTGCGTTTTTATTATATATATAAAAAAAAACACACACACGTTATGGGTCAATACAAATACCCCCACCCACAATGTATAGCCAATGTGTACTTACACATTTCATTACTGATTATATTTTTATATATTGCAAATAAATAAATACAAATATCGAATAATATTTGATATAATTAATTTCAAACAACGGCATTAGCATGAGAAATTACTTACCAGTCCAAAACGATGTCCTCTCCGTGTAAAAATATTCTTCCGTCTGTGAGTCATAGCTATGCTCGCTAACAGAATCTTCGTCAAGGAGAAACTCTGTCTCACTTTCCCTATCAATTTCATCTACAATTTGGTTTACATCTGTATACCTAGACTTAGATTTAGATTTTCCTGATTTAGTCGCCATATTATTTTATAAAAAAATTGCTGAAAATGCTCTTTACCGAAATAATGCTATGCGTAACGCACGTGGCTCCTTCCAGTCAGAATGGTGAATGACGAAAGACCCTCTTTACGCCGGATTTGACTACATGTGCTAGTCTTCGAACACATAAACACTACAGGTTGCCATTTACCTCAGCTCATTGGCTATCTACCAAGCTAGATTTCAAGACGATCAGTGGTCATTGGGCCAAAATACAGTCAATCAACGAAACAGCAGTCATATCATTGGTGCGCGCAATGAGGTCATTACTTGTTGTCTTCAAATCGGTTTCTTTCGGTCAGTTTGTCTCGGGGAAAAAAAGCCATCATTGTGGTTGTGACAAACAACCAGAGGATTGCAAGGAAACCAAACATGAGTGGATAAACGGACATTTAGTGTATGTGTTTACATCGAATGTTTAGTCGAAAGGTGAATGAGACGGAATTCACGGAAACAAGCGGTTTACAAAATGTTTCGTGTTAGACTATAAAAATGGATTTTATCAAACAAAAGGCCATTCACTGTGTAGGTGTGAGCCCTGGGATTGCAAACAGAGCAAGATTTCATAGGTAAGTGATTTATTTTATTGCAATTTGTGATTTTTCTGACGCCTGTGCTGGTTGAAAAATGATTTTGGTGTGGGCCGCTGTCCTCAGATAATCGTATGGTATGCTTTTGCCGTAAAGCCTTTTTGAAATCTGACAATGCAGTTGGATTACCAAGATTCTAAGCTTTTGAACCATGTAAGACACTTGTATTTTCATGATTGTTTAATATTACGATTTTTGTAGCCTCTGCATTTTCACCGGATGTTGTCGAAATTTGATCCCGCTAGCGGGATCCGTGCGCAAAGAGGTTAATTTTCATTTTGGATGCTTTAGACCAGAGAAGAAGAGGAAACCAGGAAGTATCTCACTTATGTCAACAGTAGGCATCCAAAAGTTGAATTATTAAACATCCACCAATATACAAGTGTTTCATACTCATCAAAAGCTCTGTTTCTTGGCAATATCACAGCGTTGTCAGATTTCAAAAAGGCTTTACGGCGAAAGCAGCACATTTGATTGTTTGAGGTAGCACCTCACATATTTTTCCCATAGCCATGAATCCATTAGCCATCATGGCACACACATAACACATTTCACAGCGAAAACAAATAAATTACCTGTTGAAGAACTTCTGCTGAGGTCATCCTAAGTGTCCAACAAAGACAATCCATGGTTCTTTTGTTAGAAAAAGTAATGTATTTTATCCATAAATCTCCATTTGGTTCGGGCGTTATAATCAGAAATGACAGCCTCCACTAGTCCATTGAAACGTGACGCAAACTCATTCATCTTATACCTATAAACTTGTCCAAGAACAATCAAACATAGTTTTAAATGTATCCTTAGGAACACTTTATATTTACTATTATAAATCAACCGGAATATAAACTGAGCGATAAAGACGGTAAAAAAGACACTGCGCGCCTTGTCGGGAGCGCGCACTGGGTACTGTTTACATAAAAAGGTAACTTCCTGGTTTGCTCTTATTCTCTGGTCTAAAGCATCCAAATTGAAAATGTACACTGTCTCGAGACTTGACATCTAAAGGAAGCGATGGGTACTGCATTCATATGCCCTTGTCATTTTCATGAGGGAGGGGTTCCAAATGAGCAATGTGTCAAAATCACTTTTTCCAGGACAGAAATCCCTCTGGGTTTCGCCTGCCATATGCGTTCTGTTTCACTCACAGGCAAATGGTTAACACTTTTGAAAAATTCAGAGTGTTTCCTATCCAATGGTACTAAATATGTGCATATCCTATTTTCTGAGCCTGAATGGGAGGCATTTTACTTTGCGCCATCGTAGGAATCCCGGAACATATTCCAGTCTGTGGTAGCAAAACAGTCCTGTAGTTTAGCATCTTCTTCCTCAGGCGAGAAAAATCTTGAGACTTCCTTAGATATCGTGCACCAGCTGTTGTTTACATATATACATAGACCGCCACCCCTTGTCTTACCATAGGCTGCTGTTCCAACCTGCCGGTACAGTGTATAACCTACCAGCTGTATGTTGTTCATGTGTCGTTCAGCCATGACTCGGTGAAACATAAAATATTACAGTTTTTAATGTACCGTTGGTAGGATATACGTGCTTTTAGTTTGTCTATTTTATTATTCAGCATTTGTACGTTGGCCAATAGTACCAATAGCAAAGGCAGACTAGCCACTCGTCGCCTGATCATCACAAGACACCCTGATCTCCTTCCGTGACAACTCTGTCTCTTTCTCCTGCGAAGAAAATATGCCATATTTGTTATTATTGTCTCTCAGGATCAATGGATGTGTCACTTTTTGTCTTTAAAATTAAGTATATTTCAAAATTTGGCGTAATGCCTTTAAATGACCCCTTTAAATTACAACATTTGTAGTTACTTAAAAATTCTTATATCTAATTGGTACTATAATCAAATGATGGCAAATCAGCTTTTCATTACTTATGTGGACTGTACTTTGAACAAATGCTGCACATTATTTAAGGAACATTTTATATTTTCGTTTTAACAGAATATGCAAATTAACTGTCATTTTGCAAAAATAACACTTCTTTATTGGATTTTTAGATAACGTTATTTATATATCATGATGTTTTCATAAGAATGTTGTCACATGGAATGTGAGGTTTGTTGTCACTATCAACTCCATTAAAACCATATCGTTTTGGAAAAATTGCCACTGCCAGTATACAATGAATCCGTATATAGTGAATAGGATACCATTTGGGAAGCAGACAAATGTCTCCCCTTGTTCCTAATAATCAGTGTTATGGTGGCTCTGTCACTAGCCAGCCACTCTGATAGAAGAAATATAGCCTGTGAGGACTGTACTGTGCTGTCATGTACACTTCAAGCACTCAAGATTAGCCATCATGTGAGTGGTGCACATACCCAATATGCCCCCTCCCACATGTATGGTAGTATAGAAATGCAATGTGTTTGTGTTGCCCTCTGGTGGTTGAGTTAAGTAAGTGAGGTGGAGGTGCATAGTTCAATTGAGTGTATGAGTTGTGTAGTAAAGGAGATTGTGTGAAAGTGCTGAGGATTTGAAATAGGTTTTTCTAAACCTCTCTCTAAAAGCAACACTTTTTCAAGTTTTACTTCAACCTTAAATGGTTGTCAAGCAGATTACTAAGAAAAGCTCATCCATTGTTTAAAAATGGCCTTCTTGCCTTTGCAGATTGCCATGTCTCATTTTTGAATAATTGAAAAATATACTATTCTCTATTTTTCAAACAAGCATTGCAGAGCTGGCTACAATTTCAATTTCATCCCCCTGCAAAGATATTACAAAAATATTGCAACAAAAATTATGGCTGAACTCAATCAATCAATCAAATGTTTTTATAAAGCCCTTTTTACATCAGCTGATGTCACAAAGTGCTGTACAGAAACCCAGCCTAAAACCCCAAACAGCAAGCAATGCAGGTGTAGAAGCACGGTGTCTAGGAATAACTCCCTAGAAAGGCCAGAACCTAGGAAGAAACCAAGAGAGGAACCAGGCTATGAGGGGTGGCCAGTACTCTTCTGGCTGTGCCGGGTAGAGATTATAACAGAACATGGCCATGATGTTCAAATATTTATAGATGACCAGCAGGGTCAATTAATAATATTCAGTGGTTCTCGAGGGTGCAACAGGTCAGCACCACAGGAGTAAATGTCAGTTGGCTTTTCATAGCCGCCAATAATTCAGAGTATCTCTTCCGCTCCTGCTGTCTCTAGAGAGTTGAAAACCGCAGGTCTGGGACAGGTAGCACGTCCGGTGAACAGGTCAGGGTTCCATAGCTGCAGGCAGAACAGTTGAAACTGGAGCAGCAGCAGGGCCAGGTGGACTGGAGACAGAAAGGAGTCATCAGTCCAGGTAGTCCTGAGGCATGGTCCTAGGGCTCAGGTCCTCCTCCGAGAGAAAGAAAGAGAGAAAAAGAGAGAATTAGAGAGAACATACTTAAATTCACACAGGACACCGGATAAGACAGGAGAAATACTCCAGATATAACAGACTGACCCTAGCCCCCTGACACAAACTACTGCAGCATACAGTGAGGGAAAAAAGTATTTGATCCCCTGCTGATTTTGTACGTTTGCCCAGTGACAAAGAAATGATCAGTCTATAATTTTAATGGTAGGTTTATTTGAACAGTGAGAGACAGAATAAAAAATCCAGAAAAACGCATGTGAAAAATTGTATTAAATGATTTGCATTTTAATGAGGGAAATAAGTATTTGACCCCTCTGCAAAACATGACTTAGTACTTGGTGGCAAAACCCTTGTTGGCAATCACAGAGGTCAGACGTTTCTTGTAGTTGGCCACCACGTTTGCACACATCTCAGGAGGGATTTTGTCCCACTCCTCTTTGCAGATCTTCTCCGAGTCATTAAGGTTTCGAGGCTGACGTTTGGCAACTCGAACCTTCAGCTCCCTCCACAGATTTTCTATGGGATTAAGGTCTGGAGACTGGCTAGGCCACTCCAGGACCTTAATGTGCTTCTTCTTGAGCCACTCCTTTGTTGCCTTGGCCGTGTGTTTTGGGTCATTGTCATGCTGGAATACCCATCCACGACCCATTTTCAATGCCCTGGCTGAGGTTCTCACCCAAGATTTGACGGTACATGGCCCCGTCCATCGTCCCTTTGATGCGGTGAAGTTGTCTTGTCCCCTTAGCTGAAAAACACCCCCAAAGCATCATGTTTCCACCTTCATGTTTGACGGTGGGGATGGTGTTCTTGGGGTCATAGGCAGCATTTGTCCTCCTCCAAAAACGGCGAGTTGAGTTGATGCCAAAGAGCTCCATTTTGGTCTCATCTGACCACAACACTTTCACCCAGTTGTCCTCTGAATCATTCAGATGTTCATTGGCAAACTTCATACGGGCATGTAGATGTGCTTTCTTGTGCAGGGGGACCTTGCGGGCGCTGCAGGATTTCAGTCCTTCACGACGTACTGTGTTACCAATTGTTTTCTTGGTGACTATGGTCCCAGCTGCCTTGAGATCATTGACAAGATCCTCCCGTGTAGTTCTGGGCTGATTCCTCACCGTTCTCATGATCATTGCAACTCCACGAGGTGAGATCTTGCATGGAGCCCCAGGCCAAGGGAGATTGACAGTTCTTTTGTGTTTCTTCCATTTGCGAATAATCGCACCAACTGTTGTCACCTTCTCACCAAGCTGCTTGGCGATGGTCTTGTACCCCATTCCAGCCTTGTGTAGGTCTACAATCTTGTCCTGGACATCCTTGGAGAGCTCTTTGGTCTTGGCCATGGTGGAGTGTTTGGAATCTGATTGATTGATTGCTTCTGTGGACAGGTGTCTTTTATACAGGTAACAAGCTGAGATTAGGAGCACTCCCTTTAAGAGTGTGCTCCTAATCTCAGCTCGTTACCTGTATAATAGACACCTGGGAGCCAGAAATCTTTCTGATTGAGAGGGGGTCAAATACTTATTTCCCTCATTAAAATGCAAATCATTTAATAAAAAATTTCACGTGTGTTTTTCTGGATTTTGTTTTTGTTATTCTGTCTCTCACTGTTCAAATAAACCTACCATTAAAATTATAGACGGATCATTTCTTTGTCAGTGGGCAAACATACAAAATCAGCAGGGGATCAAATACTTTTTTCCCTCACTGTAAATACTGGAGGCTGAGACAGGGTCGGGAGACACTGTGGCCCGTCTGACGATACCCCGGACAGGGCCAAACAGGCAGGATATAACCCCACCCACTTTGCCAAAGCACAGCCCCCACACCACTAGAGGGATGTCTTCAACCACCAACTTACCATCCTGAGACAAGGCCGAGTATAGCCCACAAAGATCTCCGCCACGGCACAACACAAGGGGTGGCGCCAACCCGGACAGGAAGATCACAGTGACTCAACCCACTCAAGTGACGCACCCCTCCTAAGGACGGCATGGAAGAGCACCAGTAAGCCAGTGACTCAGTCCCTGTAATAGGGTTAGAGGCAGAGAATACCAGTTGAGAGAGGGGAACCGGCCAGGTAAGAGACAGCAAGGGTGGTTCGTTGCTCCAGTGCCTTTCCTTTCACCTTCACACCCCTGGGCCAGACTACACTCAACCATAGGACCTACTGAAGAGATGTGTCTTCAATAAAGACTTAAAGATTGAGACCGAATCTGCGTCTCTCACATGGATAGACAGACCATTCCATAAAAACGGAGCTCTATAGGAGAAAGCCTTGCCTCCAGCTGTTTGCTTAGAAATTCTAGGGACAGTAAGGAGGCCTGCGTCTTGTGACCGTATAAACGGTAATTAAATAGAAAAAAACGTAAAGTTGGCAGGTAGCAAAGTAAAGTTAGCAACAAAATGCTTCGACGCAAATGGGTCTTCCAAATGGACACTCTGTCCAGTGTCTGTGTTCTTTTCCCCATCTTAATCTTTCATTTTTATTGGCCGGTCAGAGATATGGCTTTTTCTTTGCAACAATCATCCGTTTCCAACTACAGTAGTCATTTACAACATTAACAATGTCTACAATGTATTTCTGATCAATTTTATGTAATTTAAAGGACAAAAAAAATTGCATTTATTTCAAAAACAAGGACATTTCTAAGTGACCCTAAACTTTTTAACATTAATGTGTATATATTTTAATTTGTGTAAAATGAGACAAAATTAATCCAGGACATATGAAAGGTATTTCTGTGAACACTTCTGAGTCCTTGAGGTGATCACATTCCTTTTGTTAGACTTTAGCTTGAAATGTACTGATTCATGTTACCATACTAGAACGCATTAATTACTTTACATGTATATGTAATGTGTATGTTGGGGTCAATAAAGGATAGATGGGATATGGAAAGTTACTGAGAGTAGAAGCTTCATATTCTGTTCCATGTTTCTGAAAAAAGAGGTGAAAGGAGATTGTTAGTCTCTGATAAGGCAGGCCGGTTGCGTAACTAGGGAGGAGTGAGGAATGCGTCTCTGGGTCAAATCAACAGATGAAGTGAGAAGGAACCTCTGGGAGGGGGCCAGAGAGGCCCACCACAATGTCTCTCCTGCTGCAGTACTTTCTCACACATACATTCCACACCCACAAATGTTTTAGTAGCAGGCAGGGCTGTGATTACACCAGTGAGAGGAACCAATTAAATTCCTACCTAGCATCAGAGATGCATTGGTTCTCTAGATGTGTAAGGAGTTGACCTATTAAAAGGGTACAAATAGATGAGCTTGTGTAATTAGGCCTTGTCTTTGCAGCTGTATGACCCAGTGGGTGAAAACACTTGGTTTGAGCTTTTTCTAGTTGCCCGTTTGCATTTCTACTCAGTTTGTTCAGAACCTAACATTTTGTAGAAGTAAGAGCAGACCCTGGGTCCAAGCATGGGATCCTTCCTGTGGTATGGTATATGGGTCATAATAACCTGTTCTTAGACCTTGTGGGATAGGACCCCCTACTTAGTGCTTGCTGATATTTGGTCTAAGAGTTTAACCACCCATTCCAAGAAATCAGTGACTATAAGAAAACCAGTGATGCTGAGAGGCCAGGGTGTGTGCATCGCTGCCGTAAACTAACCTTATATAGACTTAGGGCTTGTGTAATAAATCACTCCGTGCTATAAATCACTGTTTCAAATGTACAGTGCAAGAACAGATATTTGATTAAAATAAAAAAAAAACTAAGTGTAAAGTAAGCATTGGTCTGAAGCCAAAATAGAAAGGAAATTCCCATGAGCAGCACAATGCCTACTCCCCCCATCTGCTTGCAGAGTTTTACAGCACACAGCAGGACTATTGCAGCTAGAAACGGCAGATTTTTTTTATGGAATATCTACATAGGGATGCTGGCCTTCTAGACAGAGTGACTGAAGCCAAAAAAGAAAGGAAATTCCCATGAGCAGCACAATGCCTACTCCACCCATCCGCTTCCAGGGTTTTACAGCAGACAGCTTTGACCTTCTAAAGTAGCTACAGCGAGGGGAAAAAAGTATTTGATCCCCTGCTGATTTTGTACGTTTGCCCACTCTTCATCTTTTATTTCAGCTCATAAAACCAACACTTTAAATGAGGCGTTTGTATTTTTGTTCAGTAGAGTAGATAGAGAGGTCTATAGAGCCCGTCTGCATTCCTGATTTCTTCAACTATTAGCTAATCGGTGTAATATTGACATAAACTCAAAACCACTTTGTCCTGTTTTATGAATTGCTGTGCATTGCTGATCAATGGACAGTTCATTACCTCTGTCAGATGAATATGGAGATGCTGTGCTGATCAATGGACAGTTAATTTCCTTTTGTCAGATGAACATGGAGCTTAAAGTCATGTTTGTATTTGTATTTATTTTTACCGTAAAGATGTTGATGCTACTATAATACACATTTACAATAGACCTATAGACACACTAATGCATACATTCTAATGATGTATAGATACTGTATATTAGTTTAATAGCAGGACACTGTAAAGTCCATTGCTCCACTGAAGAGTATGAATTTGTCTGTTTCAGAAGGTTTGAATCCCAAGCAACCTGCCAACACATTGTTTGAAGTACAATAGACCAACATAGCTACTGCAGTAGGTCAAAGCTGTGTGCTGGAAAACCTTGGTAGAGCATTGGGTGGAGAAGGCATTCAGCTTCCGACTGCCTAATTCTCACTTACAGTAGTTTTTGTTTTTCCAATTTCCATGGTTTTTGCACACGCTGATTTGTCCTTGTTTTTTTGTCTTGCTCCTCAAGAATTTCTGGCGACCATGACAGAAGCCAAACGTGAGTTGGCTTGGGGGTGAGGCTTGATGTGGGTGTTTCTTGAATGCCAAGTGCCAGGTCTCTCTCCATTCAGCGACATCAGTATCTAGGCTGTCTGTCAGAGTGCCAGGTCTCTCTCCATTCAGAGACATCAGTATCTAGGCTGTCTGTCAGAGTGCCAGGTCTCTCTCCATTCAGAGACATAAGTTTCAAGCTTGTCAGTCAGTCTGAACTTCATCACATCATCTTGCAAGTCTCCATGTGCTGGCTCCATACATGTTTCTGTGAACAAACACTCACACAGTCACTGTTCTATTGCCAGGTGCTATGTTGAAGTTTAAACAGGACAGATAAAACCTACCTAATTCTGTTCTCCCCATCGACGACCATTGGGGAGCAGGCAAGAGGTGAGGCTGGAGGTGAGAGAGCCCCATTGATGGGCATATCAGTGTAGATCAGCTCCTGGCCCCTCATCAAAGATACCGGTCGGTCACAAACACACAAATGATGCTGATGATTGCCCCCTTGCTGGTTCTCTCTATGCTGCATGTTTGGCTGCAAACTTGACGTCTCTCAAACAAGTACATCAAGCAATCTTATGAGGTGGTGTTGACTGGGAGCTTTTTGCTAATGCACTTCACAACCAAAATGACTCTGCTAGTTGTGTCTGCTTGGCTTGGGAATTAGCCTACTAGTTTATCAAACCGGGTATTTTTCAACACAACCCTTCAAATATACATAACCAGATACATAACCATCAGTCTACGGTCTAACTACCAGTATACTCACCACCACTGCACAGGGGACCAATGAACTCCAACCCCCTATTCTGCATGATAGGATCCAAACCATGTTGGTCAATATGTATTGGGCTTTTCAGTTGGGGGCGATGAAACAACAGAGCCCCTTTCAATGAAGGGAAGTGAAGTGTGCGAAGGGGCACAATAGGAGCGAAGACGCTAATATGTGTGTAAATTGTACATAGTTCTGTGAGTGTCACTGAGTAGCCTGATTTCCATTTCATGGGGCCACAATCTCTAGTTTAGACTGTACAGTCCAATCTGTATGTTCAATATGCACAATAGGCTGTGAAGTGAGCTGATTTCTCACTGTCAAAGTCCTGCAGCTAAAACACTCATATTTGTGTAAACTCTACACAATTGTGTTCTGTGAATGTCACTGAGGAGAATCCGTAGGTTAGGCTGTGCAGTATAAGTATCCCCCATTGTAAAGTCTATTACATTCACAGTGGGATTTCATCTGTAGATTGTTTTTGTCTATCAGCTGTAGTACGCACTTTGAGAAACAACCTTGATTTAATTTTACTTTCTTGGAAATCATGTGTCCTTTAAGAACCAATGAGGTTGTATCTGAACTTTGATGAGGCACTGTGTAACAGATACAGAATAACGGTATGATTTCCTAGAATAGACCATCAAAACGTTTCACTTTCATTTTGCTTCAATGAAAGGTGATAGACTCAAGCTGTAGTCCTCTACTGCTCTGTGACCCTGGCCCAACACGCAACCTGCTTGTCTGAAAGTGTCAACCATTTCAAAGTAAGTGTGCATCTGTACTTTACTTTACTATTCATATTTTTGACAACTTTTACTTTTACTTCACTACATTCCTAAAGAAAATAATGTGCTTTTTACTCCATACATTTTACATGACACCCAAAAGTACTTGTTACATTCTGAATGCTTAGCAGGACAGGAAAATTGTCAAATTCAGGCACTTATCAAGACAACACGTGACCATCTCAACTGCCTCTGATCTGGCAGACTCACTAAACACAAATGCATCTTTTGTGAATTATGTCTGAATGTTGGAGTGTGCCCCTGGCTATCCATACATTTTAAAAACATGAAAATAGTGCCATCTGTTTTGCTTAAAATAAGGATTTTTTTATTATTCATACTTCTACTTTTACTTTTGATACTAAAGTATATTTTAGCAATGACATTGACTTTTAATACTTAGGTATATATAGAACCAAATACTTTCAGACTATTACTCAAGTAGTATTTTACTGGGTGACTTACTTTTACTTGAGAAACTTTCTATTAAGGTATCCAAACTTTTACTCAAGTATGACAATTGGGTACTTTTTCCACCACTGATGGTTTCCAAACTGTGGGGCGTGCGGTTGGTGGAGGAGTGTATTTTACTAGCTTTCGACTTATTCTTGAAAGTTGTAATAGCAGAATAATATTGGAGAGTGCATCACCAGTTTTCTTCTTGTTTTGTGAGTCATTTTATACCTTAGAGAGCTATTTATAAATGTCCAGATCAACTAGCCCATGTCAGCTAACGTTATTTTAGCTAGTATTTAAATGAAAGTATTGAATATTTGTCATTTTCTGACAGAAATGTATTTTCTGAACAAGAGAGATGATAAGTTAAAGGCGGGGTCTCCTTTTGAAATAATAAAGACACTTCTTTAGAACTATTGCAGCTCTGTAATACATTGTGAGCTCTGACATATGGTCCAACGTTGTACATTTGATTACTGGTAATTGAGGAAATTGTTTACCAACATTTTTGGTAACAATTTGTTTGAACATTTCATAAGTTTACATAAATATGTAATCATCGTCTTATGACAAAGATATTGCTGTATTTTCTAACCTTATGACAGCTTATGACACACCCACAGCCTGATACTGTATAACGCAGCATAATAGTGGACGTATTATGATGTTAAGAAAGTGTTACGACAGTGTTACTGTCACGATCTTCAAGAGTGACGGACCAAGGCGCAGCGAGGTATCCAGTATACATACTTTATTAACGTAACGTAACTGGTAAAAAACAATAAACGAACGAAGATCGAAACAACGGAACATAACATAGACTAAACACTTAAGCCATGAATCAAACATCAAACAATAACCCACATAACCCTAGTGCGAAACCACAAACATATATATGGTTCCCAATTAGAGGTAACGACACTCAGCTGCCTCTAATTGGGAACCATTAACCCAACATAGAAATAGCACACCTAGAACCAAAAACCCTACACCAAAAACGAAACTAAACACGCCAGCCTGAAAACTCAGGCCTGGACGTGACAGTTACAATGCAGAACATTTTATGGCTGTCTGAAATTCAGTGAAACCCATGGCCCTTATATAAGCCTTGTTATTATAGTCACGTACGTCTATGTTAGCTTTTCATCGGCCAATGCATGTTAAAGTGAGTCTTCCCCACTTTTCTCCATCAATACTCCATATTCCTTAACAACATTTGTGACCTTGGGTCTTTGGCAATGGACAGGGGCAGACCTGTCACTGGGGATGGGGGGACATGTCCCAAAACACATTCTGAATTTGCATTTTTGTCCAACCCCCTATGGATATTAAAGATAATTTATAAAGTTATTACTGGAGTAATTAATTGATCTAATTTATCGTAATTAATGTGGTTATCCTATCCAAATTAATCAAGTAGGGGAACTTTTTTTTAGAGGACCCTTGAATTAACTCTACCATAGTTATCATTAAATATCTCTACCTTAATTAACTCTACCATAGTTATCATTACATATTTCTACCTTAATTAACTCTACCATAGATATCATTAAATATTTCTACCTTAATTAACTCTACCATAGTTATCATTAAATATTTCTACCTTAATTAACTCTACCATAGTTATCATTAAATATCTCTACCTTAATTAACTCTACCATAGTTATCATTAAATATTTCTACCTTAATTAACTCTACCATAGATATCATTAAATATTTCTACCTTAATTAACTCTACCATAGTTATCATTAAATATTTCTACCTTAATTAACTCTACCAAAGTTATCATTAAATAGTTCTACTTTAATTAACTCTACCATAGATATCATTAAATATTTCTACCTTTATTAACTCTACCATAGTTATCATTAAATATCTCTACCTTAATTAACTCTACCATAGTTATCATTAAATAGTTTTACCTTTAATAACTCTACCATAGTTATCATTAAATAGTTCTGCCTTTCAATGTCCATTTTAGTTTTTTTGACTGCTATGATTAAGCAGTAAGACCTCATTAGGTGTGGTTCATGGTTAATATACCATGGATATTGGCTGTTCTTAAGATACAACTTTGACGAACTGATTTGTTCTTGACTTGTTGGAAAGGTGGCATCCTATGACGGTGCCACGTTGAAAGTCACTGAGCTCTTCAGTAAGGCCATTCTTCTGCCAATGTTTGTCTATGGAGATTGTATGGCTGTGTGCTTGATTGTATAAACCCATCAGCAATGGGTGTGGCTGAAATAGCTGAATCCACTAATTTGAAGGGGTGTCCACAAACTTTTATATATATATATATAGTGTACCAAGTTATGCTCCAATAGACATTGACCTAGGGAATAAAGACATTCTAATCTAATAGTCTAGTCTAATCTTTATCATCATGAAAGGATTTTACTTATTCAGTTACTACCCTACACTTAAATTTTTTCAAGATTCTCATCTAGCAACTCAACATTATGAAGGTATTCTTAATGTTTGCTATACCCAGTGTATTACAGTTGGCAAATTGTAAAGTTCTGAAATGGGCACGTGAGACTGTATCTCCTCTTATGTTATAGTTATGTTATGATTTCGATTATAATAACTTTACTTCAAAATACAGATGCATTGATGTTATTGTGTATTTTCTATCTAAATTGTTTAGCTTTCATTTTCTTTCATTTCAGGGGGAGAAAGAAATGTCGTCGTATGAAGATGGACCGAGGTGGGACAACATTACTTCAGTTTTTGGTTTTGAAATGATGAAGGCCTCCATTTTCCACTTGTTATTGCACCCTTGCAGTACTACTCTGTACTACACTGTACATTAATACTATAATCCTAATGTTTTGAATTTTATGGTGATGGTGATTATTTATACAGTAAATAGTGGGACATTTTGTTACACATGGTGCAGTGTATATTTTTTGGGGGGGAATACATTTTATCGTCCCATGTACGCCAAATTATAGTTAGTTGCTAACTAAAAAAAATGTGTAAAATAATCAATTTAGCCATGGATAAGCCTATCAACAATCTAACAATTAAGAATTGCATCGTTTTGTACACCTGACATACCCCCAGGATGTTCCAAGACCAGCTGTCGGAGAAGGTCCGGCCCTTCATAGACTTAATAGATGACATGAGATCCATAGGAATAGATAAGGAGCTGCCACTGCCAACCATTGCTGTGGTGGGAGACCAGAGTTCAGGAAAGAGCTCTGTGCTTGAGACCCTTTCTGGGGTGGCGCTGCCCAGAGGGACTGGTGAGATTCTGTATTGTTTTCTGAACATCCAAAAAACAATTGAAATCAATTTTAGCATTTTAAATGTCATGCCCAAATCACCCAAAGTCTGTGAAAGTGGTTGTGTAACTTAGACATGATTTGGGCATTAACTAGTTTTTGGTTTGAAAATGCTGAAGTTGGCGATTGATGCCAGTGGCTAGGTAAACAACCCTGAAGCAGGTTTTCACACAGTCCTTGTCCATAGACGAGGTCAGGAAACAGAGAGTACCATAGCACCACAGAGACACGGACATTGCTGAAATGTTTAGAACCTTCAAATTAACTTCATAACCGCAGCAAAACTTTTCAGAAAATGTTAACTGTACATGAGTTTTCTAACCATTTATTCAGACACTGTAAATGTCTGACATGCTTTCTGAACATTAGAGCAACCTTGTTGTCTGTAGCCTGCAGAAGTTAAATATTTATCATGAAATTCATGTCCCGGTCCATTGTTGACAGTACTGTCATATTGATTGATGTATTGATTGTTCTATAATACAGTATATAAGGACCTGTCATTGGTACTTCCTTGTTTCCAGGTATTGTCACCAGGTGCCCACTGCTACTTAAACTCTGTAATGACAGGACAGTGAAATGGGAGGCTGTCATCTCATATGGAGGGAAAGACGTTGAATTTGACGAACCCTCAGAAGTCGTGAGATACGTTGAACAAGGTCAGATGGGAACAAACACACACAAACACACACACAGACATATTATTCCATACTGTACATTAACCAGTGGAGGCTCCTCAGAGGAGGAAGTGAAGGACCATCCTCCTCAGTGAGAAAAAAGGAAAACAATAAAAATATATATTTTTTAAATAAAACGATACTAAATATGTTCACATCACCCAATAATTGAATAAAACTCACTGTTTTACAATGAAGGTCTACAGTAGCCTCAACAGCACTCTGTTAGGTAGCCCCATGGTGTAGCCGGAGGACAGCTAGATAACATCTTCTTCATGGTATATTGACTTCAATACAAAATCTAAGAGGCTCGCGTTTCTCCCTGCTTTCCATTGACTTACACAGAAATGATGACAACTTCTGGAGGACGTCCTCCAACCTATCAGAGCTCTTGCAGCATGAACTGACAAGTTGTCCACCCAGTCAAAGAATCAGAGAAAGAATCAAGTACGGAAACATAAGCTACAGCTAGCTAGCACTGCAAGACATAACATGTGGTGAGCAGGTTACCCAAATAGAGAGAAAGACAATAGAAAGATGTCATTATCCGTGTGTAGCTGGTGCATGAAGAGTCAGACACAGGAGAACATGACTGAGTGAGCAAAGCACTACTCAAAGAACCAAACAAACAAACGCTAACCGCGTAATACAACAACACTTTTCCAAACGCAAAACAAGCGAGACAGAAAATATAACGCACCAGCAGGAATGAAAACGGCTGAACAATAAACAATCACACACAAAGACATGGGGGAAAACAGAGGGTTAAATACAGAACAGATAATGATGGGGAATGCAAACCAGGTGTGTGAAAAACAAGACAGTACAAATGGAAAATGAAAAGTGGATCGGTGATGATTAGAAGACCGGTGACGTCGGCCGCCGAATGCCGCCCGAACCAGTAGAAGTCGTGACAAAAGACAATAAAAAATTAAGGACACTTTCAGTTACTGAGCTAGCGAAGTTAGCTAGCTAGTTTAGCCTTCTCAGACACCAGGCTCAAACAGAGAGGGAAACTATGTTAGCTAGCTGGCTATGGCTATCAAACAAAGGAACTCTTCCAAGTCAAGGTAAGTTTTTAGGTTTTATAAATTGTTAGCCACTGGGGCCCGCCGGTGTAACTGCTAAACTGCTTGCTGCTGACTGAACACTGTACTGCATGATTGTAGCAGGTTTACTAACGTGTTCGCTCTAGTAGCCATGTTGACTATGATGATATAATATGGTGACAACGATGTAGGCTGTGTGTAGAGGTGATATGAAGGTTTTGCTTGGAAAGTTTTTTTCATTTTGTCACAGGCAGCTGATGTGTTGTGCACTGAAGTCCACAAGCTAAGGGAAACGTGAGAGGAGGGGAGCTTGTAGATGGAAGAAGGAATTATCTATACAATGATCAAAGGGATCATGCTGTTTGTATTTGGCTGCTATGAAAGTGAACTGTGATTGCGTGTGATCAGGGGTGCATTCATTCCACCAATTCTGTTCAAAAATGTTTCTTAAACGGACGCAAACGGAACAAAACAAGGATAAACATACCTGAATTTGTCTGTCACCTTGATTACTAAAAGTTCTCTCAACTTTTGCACCTGCGTTGTAAACGCATAGGCTAGGTTGTAGTATGATGAGTATCATGTAGTAGCCTAAACCTATCGATGTTACAGTGAACTGGTTGAATGGAATGTGAATGATAGTCATCCAATATGAAGTAATAGAAATAAGGCCATGCTCATAAAAAAATATATATTGTTCTCCTTTATCTTAAACGGTACCGACCGCTATTGACATATCTATTATCATTTACTGTGGAAAAGTTTATATGGTATTTACCACAGACAACTACAGAATACATAATATATTATGATAAGAAGAGTTCTGTCTGGGTATAAGACAGACAAACAAACATTAATAACCACATGTGTTATTTCATCAATATTTTCCCATTGATTTAACAGCTCAGAATGTGTTAGCTGGAAAGGGAGTGGGGATATGTGAAGACCTGATCACTCTAAAGATCACATCCTCCACGGTGTGTGACCTCAGTCTGATTGACTTACCAGGGATCACCAGGGTAGCTGTGAAAGGACAACCAGAGGACATTGGAGCCCAAGTAAGTCTAACGTTAGAGTGTGTGGCTTTTGGACTTTGTCATCTCATGACTCCTGATTCTCATTTTATGATTCACTAATGATGAATTGTTTTAGTCAGGTGTAAAGACTATTTACCATAATTGCTAGCAAGGTACTACATCTATCTATGATGGTTGATTCTGGTAAAAGGCACTTTGAATGTGTTGACTTTGAGGAAGGTTGAGCTTCAGATCCATGAAGAACAGAGTGCCCCACACAGGGCGATATCACGTTAACAAGCGGTCTGATACCCTCTCGTAGATTAATCAAATAACTCAATCAAATGCAACCTGACTGCTTTGTCACATTCTTCTTCCTTTTTTACTAGATCAAGAATCTCATTACGAAATTCATAAAGAAGAAGACAACCATTATTTTGGTGGTGGTACCATGTAATGTTGACATAGCAACAACAGAGGCCCTGAAAATGGCACAAGAAATTGATCCTGAAGGCACAAGAACTCTGGGTAAAGAAATTATATAGATGAATGTATTTTTCATACGGTTTTTGTATTAGCAGTTATCATAATGCTTTTCATTTGTCTTCAAGCCATTCTGACAAAGCCAGACCTGATAGACCAGGGAGCAGAGAAGAATGTGTTGGAAATTGTCCACAATAGAGTCATCTTTCTCAACATGGGTTATGTCATTGTGAAATGTCGTGGTCAGAAGCAAATTGATGAAAACATGTCAATAACTCGTGCTATGGAGGAGGAGTTGGAATTTTTCAGAAATCATGAGCACTTCAGGTAAAATGTGTTCTTGCCATGTGATAAGTGAACTGGCATCTTGTTTTTGATGGCTTCACATCTGAAAATGTCCAGGGCCCCAAACTGTTGGTTTCAGGATTTTATGAAAGCAGTATATTTTTCCAGATATCCTTTGAGAGTAGTTCCATATAGTGTTGATGAATGTTTTTTTCTTATGAGTCCCTCCCCTCCCTTCTCTGACATTTTTGTGTATTGTACTTTTTAACATTCAAAATCAAATAGCTAAATGATCCTTGTTATGATCATAAAACAATTCTATATGTTAGCACAGTACATATCTCTAGCTTAAACATATGGATTTTTATGTTTTTCTTGTATTATGTTAATTAGATATATGTGGGGGCCAATGGTTATACCATTTTTAGGTGTAAAATTTTTTGGGGATGAAATACTGTGTTTGTTATATTTCTCTCCCTTTCAATGTATAGATCCCTCTTGCGTGAGGAGAAGGCAACCACCAAGTGCCTAGCCACTAAGCTCAGCAATGCCCTGGTCAAACAGATCAAGGTTAGTCCAACCACATACCCAATGTTTATCTGTTCTCCCTACACTCAGTGCATGCTGGAAAACATTTGGTCTGGTACCTATTATTAACTTGTTGTATGTTTGCTCCTGGTCAGAAATACCTGCCCCAGATGTCAGAGAAGATAAAGGAGCATCTTGGGGAGGTAAAGCATTTATTAAGTAAACTAGAGGGTGGGCCTCCCCTGGAACCTGCAGAGAAGAGGAAGTACCTCATTCAGGTGAGTACATCTTTCACCTTTCCATCTTTCAGCTTCATAAACTTCTTATTTTGTACAACATTTCTATAAAAAGGTCTGATGTAGGGTTGGAAGCCATACTATTCCACAGTAGTCCAGGTGTGTTATTGTCATGGTTTGGTAAATTGTCAGGAGCATGTCCTATAGAGAGTTTGGGCAATGGTACCTGGTGTAAAGGCATCAGCTCTGGTGCTCATCCTCTGCCATTTGGATTGGTCAGATTTGCAGGTGTCCAGAAAGAGAAATAAAACAGCATAATCATTTTCTCTACACTCCCACTTCCTCCACTCTCCTTCCTTAATTTCCAGCTGATTATGTTTGTCACCAGGTTAAACAATACTTTGCCTTGACAGCTGATTTGACAAAAACACTTGGACACGCCACTGTAAGATAGTTCTTCTTTAATTATCTGTAGAAAACGTAAGGATGGATGGGTCTTGTGGAGCCATTTCATTAAACAGTAATCTAAAAGGACTAAATATTAAACACTTAAACAGGTACGTTTTATTATGTTTTTATTGTTCTATGTTTCCTTCTTCAGGTCATAACAGATTTCAATGAGCAGATTACCCAACTGTCCAAAGGGGATATTATCGTTGTGGAGAATCTATTTGTGCTTATGCGAAAGGAATTTACGGTGTGGATGAAATGTCTGGAAAATGCCAAATCAAATTGTAGGTACAATTTTGAATAGCCCGGGTATTGTTCATCATAATACCATGTCTAACCAATGAATATTTATGTTTCCAAGTATCCCTAATATTTACTGATATAATTATTATACTACTAATAGTTATGTCATTCAACAGTGATTATAATCTCCAATAAATAATTAACATTGTTTTCCTGAATTTAGACCACAAAGTAGTGCACCAAGTGGTTGATGAATATGATCAGGAGCACAGGGGAAGTGAGCTCCCAGGATTCAGCAACTACAGGGTCTTTCAACATGTTGTTCAGAAACTAGTGGCTGAACTTAAGAGACCAGCTATGATGACACTACAGACAATCAGAGGTAAGTGACCAAAACCCCTTGTCTCGTCTACTCCCGCTCCCCCCCTCTGGCGCTTGTTGTTGCCAGTTTATTCATCATTACGCACACCTGCCACCATCGTTGCGCTCACCTGCACCTCATGAGACTCACCTGGACTCCATCACCTTTTGATTACCTCCCCTATATCTGTCACTTCCTTTGGTTCTTTCCCCAGGCGTTAATGTTTCTGTTCTTGTGTTTCTGTTGTATGCGGCTCTTGTTTCTTGTTTTGTTCCAAGTTTGTTTATTTATGAAATTCACTCCCTGTACTTGCTTCCTGATTATTACCGTACACGTTATAGAAATACACCTCACCAAAAGGAAGCAACAGGTTGTTTGGGTGCTTTTTTACTGGTGACATCGGGTACAAGTGCGGCTGCCAAAACAACCAGGGATGCCTCTGCTGGCTCAACAGGTTCACAAGCCTTGGTTGACTCATCGGGCTTCCATGCGTCAGCCGGCTCGTCAGGCTCCCAAGTCTCAGGCGGCTCGTCAGGCTCTGATGCCTCTGGTCAGGTCGTCACGCTCCCATGCCTCAGCCGACTAGACAGGTTCCCGCGCCTCAGCCAGCTGTACAGGTTCCCGCTCCTCAGGTTTCTGGTTTCTGTGCCTCAGCAGAAGCGACCGGCCTATTCCCAGGTGGCGTCCTGCAGCTGTAGCCGCGCGTCAGGGAGGGGGTCCTGCATGTCTACTCCCGCTCCCCCATTCTGGTGCTCGCTGTCGCCAGTTTTTTCATTATTACGCACACCTGTCACAATCGTTACACACACCTTATTGTTTCTGTTCTGTGTTTCATGTCTGTACGCTACTCGTGTTTCTTGTTTTGTTTCATTTTTGTTTATTCATTAAAACCTGTTTGAGCTAGGGGGCAGTATTTTTAAGTTCGGATGAAAAAACGTGCCCAAAGTGAACTGCCTGTTACTCAGGCCCAGAAGCTAGGATATCTTTGAATAGAAAACACTCTGAAGTTTCTAAAACTGTTAAAATAATGTCTGTGAGTATAACAGAACTGATATGGCAGGCAAAAAACGAGCCAAATCTATTTAGGAAGTGAGATTTTTTGAGGTTACCAGTTTTCAGTTGAAGGCCTATTGGGTATATAGGGGAATAGCTCCAAGTTCCTATGGCTTCCACTAGATGTCAACAGTCTTTAGAAAAAGGTTTCAAGCTTTTATCTTGAAAAACCAAGGAATTAGTTCTTCACGTCAAGTGTCCTATTATGGATTTCGCACGTAACAGTCAGCGCGCTTTCAGCTCTTTTTCTCTTCTATTCATCAGGCTATATTCCGTCTGAATTGTTATAGTTTATATTCATTTTAGGGCATCTGAGTATTGATTAGAAATGCTCTTTGACTTGACTTGTTTCGACAAACTTTACCGGTACTTTTTGGATATTGTTTGTCTGCATGGATGAATGCCTTTGGGTAGGTGGATTACTGAACAAAACGCGCCAACCAAACAGAGCTTTATGGATATAAAGAGGGACTTTATCGAACAAAAGGACCTTTTATTGTGTAACAGGGACGCTTGGGTATGCCATCAGATGAAGATCTTCAAAGGTAAACTATTTATGCTATTTTTGAGTTTTTATGACACCTCTACTGGTTATGTTATTATGCTAATTGGATATGTGTGCGGGGCGCTGTCCTCAGACAATCAAATGTTCTGCTTTCACCGTAAAGCCGTTAGATTAACAAGATTCTAAGCTTTTGAATGGTGTGCAACACTTGTATTTTCATGAATGTTTGAAATGAGTATTTCTGTCATTTGAATTTGGCTCTCTGCAATTTCACCGGAAGTTGTAGATGCACCTAGCGCAGAGAGGTTAAATTCACTCCCTGTACTTGCTTCTTGATTTATTGGCGTACATGTTACAGCCCGAGATTCAATGTGATTTTCCAAAAGCCCCTTTATTGAACATTATGCATGGGTCTCTATGGTAGTAACGACAAGACAAACATGCCTATTATATTAAACAGTAAGCACCCAAGAAACCAGGTGTTGGTGAATCACACCCCCATCCACATCATCAGGGCTGAAGTGGAGCGGGTCGAGAGCATTAAGTTCCTCCGTGTCCAAATCGCTAATGAGTTAAAATGGTCCACACATGCGCACAGTCGTGAAGAAGGCGAAGACAGCGCCTCTTCCCCCTCAGGAGGTTGAAAGGCTTTAGCATGGGCCCTCAAATCCAGCTGCACCATTGAGTATGCTTGGTACTGCTTGGTATGGCAAGGGCACCACCCTCGATTATATGGCTTTACAGAGGGTGGTGCGGAATGCCCAGTACATCACTGGGGCCGAGCTCCATGCCATCCTGCCATCCAGGACATCTATATAAGGAAGGCCCGGAAAATTGTTAAAGACCCCAGTCACCCAAGCCATAGACTGTTCTCTCTGCTTCTGCACGGCAAACGGCTGCTGAACAGGCTCCAGAACAGCTTCTATCCCCAAGCCATGAGACTGCTAACTAGCTAACCAAATGGCTACTGGATTATCTGAGATGATCCCTTTATTTATTTGTATCTTTGCGTTGTCTCTAATCACACTCACAGAACTCTACACACACACTCACTTCATTTGCTCAACCACATAACATCTACACACATTTAAACTGACTCTAAACACACACTCACACGAAATCATCATATACACAGATGCTACTCTGCTTATCATATATACTGATGCCTAGTCAAGTTACCGCAAAAGATACAGTATCTTACAGTACAGTACAATACCACTTCAGTATCCCTGCTCATTGTACATATGGTACTGGAACTCACCCTGGAACTGTCCCTATATATAGCGACTGACCCTGAAACATACCCTGTATATAGCTACTGACCCTGGAACTGTCTCTGTATACAGCTACTGACCCTGGAACTGTTCATGAATATAGCTACTGTCCCTTGAAGTGTGCATGTTAATAGCTACTGACCCTGGAACTGTTCATGTATATAGCTACTGACCTTGGAACTGTCCCTATATATAGCTACTAACCCTGGAACTGTCCCTATATATAGCTACTAACCCTGGAACTGTCCCATTACGTACAGTAGCTACTGACCCTGGAACTGTCCCTATATATAGCTACTAACCCTGGAACTGCCCCTATATATAGCTACTGACCCTGGAACTGACCATGTATATAGCTTACTTACGTTCTCGCGTTCTTCTTATTTCTCTAGTGTTTTTGTTCTACCTTGTGTTATTTTTAATACTTCATTGTTGGTTTTAGAGCTTGCAAGAACGGCATTTCATTGTACTTCTGCACGTGACATTAACTTTAATTGACTAAATAGGACATGTTGAAGGGATGGTTCACTCAAATTACAAAATGACATATTGGTTTCCTTACCCTGTAAGCAGTCTATGGACAAGGTATGACATCAATCCATGTTTTGGTTTAATTTACCTGTCTCCATTTTCACTCTTCATGTCCAAATGATCCTAATGTATCTCAAATTGATTGTGTAGCTCAATTAAGTTACTTATTGATTATTTGGACATGAAGCACAAACACATTTTAATATTGGGACTATTGACTTTTAATTTGACTGAACTACACCTTTAAATATTTTTTTTTTGTCTCTTTACCAAATACATTTTGATTTTGTTTTTCAGACATGGTGCAGAAGCAATTTGATCATTTGTCCAAAGAGAACTTCAAGAATTATCCTTATCTTCAAAAGGTCTCCAAGGTAATGACAATTGTAAACTGTTAAGCGCTCTGACATGATAATCATACAATTCTTTATTCTGTGACTTTTGGCTGACATAGGAATCTCAGTTAGTGGCACTAGCAAGAAGGCAGGAAAACATGAGGCAAAGTAGCACTTAAAAATCCCAATATATTTGTATGAAGAAGTCCAATTTGCAGGTTGTCCATTGTAGGATTGTAGCCTGGAATGTTCAAAATAAAACACCATAAGATACTTAGAGCATGTCCAACTGATCTTTTATCTGAAACAGTAACAGTATTTCACTTCCTCCCTGCATCCAAGATTCTTTATGTCCTCATGGTATCTTCATCTTTGTTTAAACTCAGAAAAACATTGAAACAATCCAGGAGCAGCAGTCAAACATAGTGAAGGCGAGGATCGTGGAGCAGTTTGAGATGGAGATGCAGGTCTACACACAGGATGAAATCTTCAACAAAATTTTTCAAGAGGAAGGGGAAATAGCAGAAGGCAAAGATCACGACACCAGGAGCAAGTACCCTGGACTGCTCAAGTCATACTATGAGGTACAATGCTACACATCTACTGTGCAGTATGTATAGAGTCTTCCAGAAATAAAATCGAATTAACTAAACCTTCAGCTAACATAAAACTGGCATGTTATGTAGTGTGCTTATCGACAAACGCACACACTTTCTCATCAGGGCCTTCCACAAATTTGTGGAGATCTCAATGTGTATGTATGGACTACATCTAGCCTAGTTCTCCACCCCAGAGATGTACTAGAGATTTGACACAGGTTTTTGCATCAAATCTAATGTGTCCGTCACATACACAGTTAACAGCTGGTATAAAAGGTGTAGCAAAATGCTAACGTGCATAGCTCCTCAACAATGCAGTACCATGCTGATGTACCGTGCATTATAGGAAATAATGCACGCTCTAGAATGCCCTTCAAGCCAATCAGTAACGAGTATTCAACAATGCTATGGTATAATCAATAATAGAATTATGATGCATTTACATCATAATCAACAATGTCCATATGTCAGCCATGTTGGCTATATTGACCAATAGCAGTTCATGGCATTTAAATTTTTTTTAAACAATGCTGTGTAACTGAAAGTCTAGAATTAGATTCTACGTACTTGTCATGACTGGATAAATTGAATGCTCAAAAGGGTAACATGGTGTCCGTTGTAAAAGTTGGCCCAACTCTCTATATACAGTGTTGAGCTCTGTCCCAGCCTGTACAATGAATCCATGACATCATCAACGGGATGATCAGATTTCTCATTAATGCTTTTTGACCAATTTTTCAAACATGCATTGTTGTGGCAGGGTTGATTTGTGGTAATTTGAATTTTGGTTCACTTGTGGCCATTTCATCACTTCGGGCCCTCACTCTCCCTCCCTCACAGATTGTGGTGCAAAGACTGGCTGACCAGGTGCCCATGATGATCTGTTACTTCATCCTGAAGGAGTCAGCTAAGATTGTGTGCAGTGAAATGCTGGATCTGCTGCACAGAGATGACGCTGATAACATCCTACAGGAGGATTCCGAGATCGGACAGTATCGTGCAAAGTTGCAGGCCCAAGCGGATCGCCTTCTACTGGCCAATGACAAAATCAGCAGACTCTGAGAGGGTGATGTCTTGTCAGTTACAGTATTCAGAGATGTTGCCAAAAAAATAAACCGGTTATGGCCAAATGCAATTTATTTTAAATAATGAGTTAAAAAAGCTATATTTTGTATATTTGTATTCAACAAATGTATAAGATCGGCTACGATCAGTGAGATGTTGTACAGACAACCCCAGTGAAATCCTACAGGAGGAACCAGAGGTCGGCCAGAAACGTAAAAGGTTGCGGGACCAAGCGGATCGCCTTAGACTGGCCAATGACAAGATTAGTAGACTGTGGTTGACAATTTGTCAATGCAGAAATTCTGAGATGTTGCCAACAAAGCCTGCAATAATTTTACCTACATTTGATCAGCATACAGAACGTTTTATACGATGGGCAGCTCTACATTTAGTTAAAATTGGGATTCCGGTAAAATGATGTGACAGTTGTATCATCACATATCTGCAATTTGATTTTATGTTTTCATCTCAAAATGTACTGAGGAAATATGTGAAGATGGTTGATTATATTACTTAAAGTGACAAATGAAATGAAGGTTGTATCCATTTTCTGATTGGTCAGAGCGCATCAATGTAGAGAATATTTTTATGATGGCATTATAATAACTTGGTGTTTTATTAAACGTGTTGAGGATCAGTATGGCGTATGTGTTGTTACCTACCCTTACCACCTGGGGACGGCCCGTCAGGAAGTCCAGGATCCAAGTTGCAGAGGGAGGTGTTTAGTCACAGGGTCCTTAGCTTAGTGATGCGTTTTGAAGGCACAATGTGTATTGATAATATCAGGTTCCTCTTTAAAACTGGAATGGTTTAGTTATAAATGATGTTTAAGGAAATGTGTTTAGTACTTTTATTAAATGAAGGAGATAAAGACCTAATCAAAAGAGATATTAATCAGAGAAGACCATAACAGTCCCTTACACTGCCCTACGTCTTTATTTGGACATTGAAGTGAAATTGTGTTTTTTTTTACGAAGTCAAATGAATATATTGTGTTTGAGGTTTCATGATGCTTGTCTGTAAACCAAAGTAGATCATTTTAAGATTGTTCCCGATCGAACATCTCTGGAGAGACCTGAAAATAGCTTTGCAGCTACGCTCCCCGTCCAACCTGACAGAGGGGATCTGCAGAGAAGAATGGGGAAAAAGTCCCCAAATACAGGTGTGCCAAGCTTAGTTCAATGTTCACACCAGATTAGAATTTCTTATTCATTCAAGGCAAATTGCAAACTTTTTGGCACGTGTGCAAAGGAGTAAGTAAAATTGTCTACAATTTGCACAATAACTACATACACACGACAAATCAAAACTGATGAGTTGGTTCTCAGTGAAATTGTCTTCACAACTTCACAACATTCTTTCATCGTGTGAGCCGTCAAATGCAAAATGATTCATTCAATTGTCAAAATCTGTCAGACATAGTGATGACATAGTAATTACATAGGGATGACACAGTAATGTACTAGGAATCACAATCTTACCGATCAACCAATCAAGTTTGGAAACCTATATATATATATATATGGAGCATGCCCGCAGCACAATCACTACCATTTATGAACATAGAGGAACATCACAACCAGGAACAGCAGCTAAATGCTCAGGGAAGAGAAATAAGAAGATGTGTTAGAATGTGTGGTGGTGGTGGTGGTGTTAGAGGATGACATCATAGCGGAAGATGTGTTAGAATGCGTGGTGGTGGTGGTGTTAGAGGATGACATCATAGAGGAAGATGTGTTAGAATGCGTGGTGGTGGTGGTGGTGTTAGAGGAAGACATCATAGAGGAAGAGGTGTTAGAACGCGTGGTGGTGGTGGTGGTGTTAGAGGATGACATCATAGCAGAAGATGTGTTAGAATGCGTGGTGGTGGTGGTGGTGTTAGAGGATGACATCATAGAGGAAGATGTGTTAGAATGCGTGGTGGTGGTGGTGGTGTTAGAGGAAGATATCATAGAGGAAGAGGTGTTAGAATGCGTGGTGGTGGTGGTGTTAGAGGATGACATCATAGAGGAAGATGTGTTAGAATGCGTGGTGGTGGTGGTGTTAGAGGATGACATCATAGAGGAAGAGGTGTTAGAATGCGTGGTGGTGGTGGTGTTAGAGGATGACATCATAGAGGAAGAGGTGTTAGAATGCGTGGTGGTGGTGGTGGTGTTAGAGGATGACATCATAGAGGAAGAGGTGTTAGAATGCGTGGTGGTGGTGGTGGTGTTAGAGGATGACATCATAGCGGAAGGTGTTAGAATGCGTGGTGTTGGTGGTGGTGTTAGAGGATGACATCATAGAGGAAGATGTGTTAGAATGCGTGGTGGTGGTGGTGGTGTTAGAGGATGACATCATAGAGGAAGAGGTGTTAGAATGCGTGGTGGTGGTGTTACATCATAGAGGAAGAGGTAGAAGGCAAAGAATAAGAGTCTCTGAGGAAATCAGAGCCACAATTGTGGACCATGTCATAAACCTTGGTCTTCCAATGGAAGAGGCTGGTCGGAGAGATGCAAAATTGAGAGCATCCTGTTGGGCTGTATCCTGTCAGGCTTGGTACGGCAACTGCACCGCCTCAACCGCAGGGCTCTCCAGAGGGTGGTGCGGTCTGCACAACGCATCACTGGGGGCAAACTACCTGCCCTCCATGACACCTACAGCACCCAATGTCACAGGAAGGCCAAAAAGATCATCAAGGACAATAACCACCCGAGCCACTGCCTGTTCACCTCGCTATCATCCAGAAGGTGAGGTCAGTACAGGTGCATCAAAGCTGGGACCGAGAGACTGAAAAACAGCTTCTATCTCAAGGCTCATCAGACTGTTAAACAGCAATCACTTACTCAGAGATGCTGCTGCCTACATTGAGACCCAATCACTGGCCACTTTAAACAATGGATCACTAGGTACTTTAAACAATGCTACTTTAAATAATGCCACTTTAATAATGTTTACATATCTTACATTACTCATATCACATGTATATACTGTATTTTATACCATCTATTGCACCTTGCTTATGCCGCTCGCCATCACTCATCCATATATTTATTGTACATATTCTCATTCACCCCTTTAGATTTGTGTGTATTAGGTAGTTGTTGGGGAATTGTTAGATTACTTGTTAGATACTACTGCACTGTCGGAACTAAAAGCGCAAGCATCTAAAAGTGCAAGCATTTTGCTACTCGCATTAACATCTGCTAACCATGTGTATGTGACCAATAACATTTTATTTGAATTTGATTTGATTTGACTTTACAGAATTTAAAATTACAATTCTTGTCTTTCATAATTTGGTCAGATATACTTGGATGTGTAGTGTCAGCGTTTGTTGCTGGTATGTCATGCCTAAATTTGCTAATCTTGTCAATAAATAAAAAATTAAAAATAATTAAAGTAGTTGTCAATATCTGTTGGTTTTGTGATGAATGAGCCTCCTGATTCAATGAATGATGGAACTGTTTGTCTTTTCTCCCAAAATGTCATTTAAGGTGCTCCAGTTTTTTACTATCAATCTGTGTCATTTATCTTTGTTTCATAGTGTTGTTTCTTCCTCCTTTCATTCAGTTTATTCACATGATTTCTCAATTTGCAGTACATTTGGCAATCGGTTGTGCAGCCAGACTTACTAGCCATTCCTTTTGCCTCATCCCTCTCAACCATATATATATATATATATTTTAATTCCTCATCAACCCAAAGGGATTCAACAGTTTTTACAGTCATTTTCTTAATGGGTGCATGCTTATTAGTAACTGGATTAAGCAATTTCATGAAAGGTGTCAGCTTCTGGTTGCTCCTCATTACACACCACAGACCAACAAATATGAATTACACCAACAATATAGGTATTAACACAAAACGTATTGTATGAACTCTTATACTGTCACGACTTCCTTCGAGGTCGGTCCCTCTCATTGTTCGGGCAGCGTTTGGCGGTCGACGTCACCGGTCTTCTAGCTACCGCCGATCTACTTTAAATTTTCTATGTTTTTTGTCTTCATTATACACACCTGGTTTTTATCCCATAATTATATGTTCCTTATTTAAACCCTCTGTTTCCCCCCATGGTTTTGTGCGTGTTTGTTCCATGTTAGATGGTCTGTATTTTATGAGCTTGATTTTTACTACCTTTTGGTAGTTTGTATTTTTGAGTAAACATAATTGATTACTCATCTCTGTTGTCCTGCGCCTGACTCTGCTTACATGCTACACCCAGACCTTTGACATATACACTATATGAGGCCCTTTGGTTTTCCTAAATTTGGCTACAATATTGTGATCACTATATATGATAGATGTAGATACTGCTTTCAAGCAAGTTTCTGCAGCATTAGTAAAGACGTGATCAATACATGTTGATGATTTCATTCCTGTGCTGTGTGTAACTACCCTGGTAGGTTGACTGATAACCTGAAGCCTTTTCTTGAGTGGGCAGCTTGATGAAAGCCCGTCAATATTTAAATCACCCAGAAAATATACCTCTCTGTTGATATCACATACATTATCAAGCATTTCACACATGTTATCCAGATACTGACTGTTAGCACTTGGTGGTCTATAGCAGCTTCCCTCCAGAATGGGCTTTAGGTGAAGCAGATGAACCTGTAGCCATATTACTTCAACAGTATTTAACATGAGATCCTCTCTAATATTTACTGGAATGTGGTTCTGAATATAAACAGCAACACCTCCACCATTGGCATGTCTGATAAGGAAATTTGTATGTTTAAGTAATGACTAAGAATATTGTCCTCTGAAAATGTATGCAATGATGATCCAATCCAATGTTTCTAGAACTTTTTAGAGACTAGGACATTATGTTACTATCTTGCAATGTAAGAAGGGGGTATCTGGGAGAACAAAGAATTCTTTGTGAAACCAAATTGCAGAAGAGAGGCCTTCTCATCCTCAGGAAGGGAGGCACGGCTAGGAACTGTCCAGTTTGAATTATGTTGGTGGGCGGGTGGAGCGGGTGGAGTTTATTTGTATGTACAATATAAAAGACTGTGTTCCCATTTTGAGATCAGAGCTCTCATGAATAAAAAAACAGAACTATTGCAGATTTGGGAATTTGTCTAATTCTTCCTTAACCAGAGCCTTACAACCTCTGGGAATTATTCAAAACCATTGAGAGAGCAAAATTCTCGTGACAATGTCTATCTATTCTGTAAATGTTATAACCTTGTATTGCAACCACTGTATCAGCAAAGGTATTATCTAAGTGAGTTTCAGAGAGAGTCAGAATATGAATGTCATCTGTTATTAGCAAATGATTGATTTTATGAACCTTGTTTCTTTACCTAGATATGTTCAAACTTCCTAGGGACCCAATCCCGTGAGCGGAATCGTTTTCGGAGCAAACAAAGCGCGGCAAATTCAAAATAATAATTTGTAATGTTTAACATTCATGGATATACAATTGTTGCATATGGTTGCAAAGATTAGAGTCTTGTTAATATCACAGCGTTGTCAGATTTCAAACAGGCTTAACGGCGAAAGCACAACATTTGATTGTTTGAGGATAGCACCTCTCATATTTTCCTCATTAGCATAATTCCATAACCAGCGCGGGTCTCACAAAACGCATAAAAGAGCTAAAATAAATCGCTTATCTTTTGATGATCTTCTGCTGAGGGCATCCGAAGTGTCCAAGCAAGACAATCCATGGTTCTTTTGTTAGAAAAAGTCATTGTTTTTATCCATAAATCTCTGTTTGGTTGGCGCGTAATGTTCAGATAATCCACCAAGCATTCACAGTCTACTCGCCCATTGAACAGTGAAGAGAAAGCGTTCAATTTATTCCTATCAACTTTGCCCAAACAAATCAAACATAATTTATAATTTATCCTTAGGTATCCTTTTATCAATATTAGCTATTATTTTTCACACGGATAATAACCTAAACTATAGAAAAGGTAAATACCAAGCTGCGCGCTCCCGGGTCTCTCGCGCACAAGACAGAAATTATTTCCTGGCTTGTCATACCAAATCTTCTTCTATTCGGCTCTGTTCCATGATAAACGCTTGAAACACTGTCTAGAGACTGTTCGCATCTAGTGGAAGCCATAGGTACTGCAATCTGGGAGCTATTTCCCTGGAAATTCAATAAAGAGGCATCCAAAGTGAGAGAAGGTAAAATAAAATAAAGATTTCCGGACAGAAATTCCTCGGGTTTTTGCCTGCTATATCAGTTCTGTTATACTCACATACATTAGAAACTTCAGAGTGTTTCCTATCCAATAGGACTAATTATGTGCATATCCTAGTTTCTTGACCTGAGTGGCAGGCATTTTACTTTGGGCACGTCAGACAGGCAAATATTCGGAAAATGGGACCCTAGCCCTAAAGAGTTAACATGGGCTATTTTGAGCACTTTTCTTCTGAGGTGCTTACTTGTTTTCATTGCTTTACTGGGAAGCTTAGCAGAAGTAGATATGGTCATGTTATTTATGTTAGCTGCACACTGTGGTCTTCCTCGTAGGGCACACTGCCTCAGTATAAATGTAGTTGATAGGCACATGTTTACCGCATAGAATAGCTGTTGGATAAGCAGAAGCATTCAGGGCAGTTAGAGAGACAGAAATTACCGTAGGTTCCATCACACCCTGATCTGTTTCACCCGGACTGTTTTAACTTTTGCCTGTCCTCGACCTGACTCTTGCCTGCCCGTTGTTGTTTAATAAATATCAGAGACTCTAACCATTGGCCTCCAATGTCTGGGTCTGGGTCTCACCCTGTGACGTTATAGGTTACTTACATTGTGTCTACGAACGCCCCTGATGTGATGTCGTTTGCTGAACAATTATGACAACTCTGCGTCACAATGGTAGGGATTAGCTGAGCTGGGCTTTTGTCATTGATAAGTCATTGTCTCAACGTAGCCTTATAATGGCTGTGAAAGGTTCCAGGAACCCAAATGATTTGGGTGGATCTCATCCTCCTCATGAAACGTGTTTTGTTTCCAAAAGGTATGGAAATTACCAACAAAAGTTGCACCCATTTAGCTGCAATAATCACGTAGCTAGTGGTGAAGAGAAAGAATCCTACTAAAGCGTTCAATGACAATTCAGAGAGGTCACAGGGCCAGATATGACAGGTCTTTTTATTAGTGTCTAGCAGAGAGGCAATCAGCGCTTTAAATCCAGTTTCAAATGTTCAGAGCTGTTCTTCATAATGTCATTAACCTCTCAGGGATTGCTGGGGCGCTAGTTTGGCCCATTCCTCCTGACCGAGCTGGTGTAACTGGAGTCAGGTTTGTAGGCCTCCTTGCTCGCACACGCTTTTTCAGTTCTGCCCACAAGTCTTCTATAGGATTGAGGTAAGGGCTTTGTGATGGCCACTCCAATACCTTGACTTTGTTGTCCTTAAGCCATTTTTCCACAACTTTGGAAGTATGCTTGGGGTCATTGTCCATATGGAAGACCCATTTGCGACCAAGATTTAACTTCCTGACTGATGTCTTGAGATGTTGCTTCAATATATCCACATAATTTATCCACATATATATATATCCACATAGGTACTGCAGTCTCAGTCCTAGTTAAAATAGAAATGAATAGGCACCCTGGAGAAGGTCATGTACAAAAGAAACTGAAAAACACGGATGGATTTTCCTCTGGTTTTCGCCTGCTATATCAGTTCTGTTATACTCACATACATTATTTTAACACTTTTAGAAACTTCAGAGTGTTACCTATCCAATAGTACTAATTATGTGCATATCCTATTTTCTGGGCCTGAGTGGCATGCATTTTACTATGGGCATGCGAGACTCTCCAAAACCGTCACCTCTGCTGCCGCTCCCTAAGAAGTTAACAAGAAAATTGTGGAGTGGTTGAAAAACGAGTTTTAATGACTCCAACCTACGTTTATGTAAACCTCCGACTTCAACGGTACATCCTAATGATGTATAGATATATTAGTTTAATAGCAGGACACTGTAAAGTCCATTACCCCACTGAAGAGTATGAATTTGGCAGTTTGCGAAGGTTTGAATCCCAAGCAACCTGCCTTCACATTGTTTGAAGTACAATAGACCAACATAGCTGTAGTAGTAGGTCAAAGCTGTGCTGGAAAACCTTGGTAGAGCATTGGGTGGAGAAGGCATTCAGCTTCAGACTGCCTAATTCTCACTCATAGTCATTTTTTGTTTGTTCAATTTCCATGTTTTTTGCACACGCTGATTTGTCTTTGTTTTTAGCAGGCTCCTCAAGAAATGCTGAAGCCAAATGTGAGTTGGCTTGGGGTGTGGTTTGATGTGGGTGTTTCTTGATTACCCAAGTGCCAGGTCTCTCTCCATTCAGAGACAACAGTAACCTGGCTGTCTGTCAGAGTGCCAGGTCTCTCTCCATTCAGATACATCAGTTTCAAGCTTGTCAGTCAGTCTGAACTTCATCACATCATCTTGCAAGTCTCCATGTGCTGGCTCCATACATGTTTCTTTGAACAAACACTCACACAGTCACTGTTCTATTACCAATGGCAGTTAGGATAGGTGATATCTGACACACTAACAGGTGCTATGTTGAAGTTTGAACAGGACAGACAAAATCTACCCAATTATGGTCTCCCCATCGACGACCGTTGGTGAGCAGGCAAGAGGTGAGGCTGGAGGTGAGAGAGCCCCATTGATGGGCATATCAGTGTAGATCAGCTCCTGGCCCCTCATCAAAGATACTGGTCGGTCACAAACACACAAATGATGCTGATGATTGCCCACTTGCTGGTTCTCTCTATGCTGCATGTCTATGCTGACTCTGCTAGTTGTATCTGCTTGGCTGGTAATTAGTTCATCAAACCGGGTATTTTTCAACACAACCTTTAAAATGTACATAACCAGATACACAACCATCAGTCTACGGTCTAGTGAGTGTCACTGAGGAGGCTGAAACCCATTTCATGGGTGCACAATCTGTAGTTTAGACTGTACAGTCCAATATGTATGTTCAATATGCACAATAGGCTGTGTAGTGAGCTGATTTCTCACTGTCAAAGTCCTGCAATGACAGCTAAAACGCTAATATTTGTGTAAACTCTACACAATTGTGTTCTGTGAATGTCACTGAGGAGATAGCCCATTTCATGGGGACACAATCCGTAGTTTAGGCTGTGCCGTATAAGTATCCCCCATTGTAAAGTCAATTACATCCACAGTGGGATTTCATCTGTAGATTTATTTTGTCTATCAGCTGTAGTACGCACTTTGAGAAACAACCTTGATTTAATTTTACTTTCTTGGAAATCATGTGACCTTTAAGAACCAATGAGGTTGTACCTGAACTTTGATGAGGCACTGTGTAACAGATGCAGAATAACGGTATGATTTCCTAGAATGGACCATCAAAACGTTTCACTTTCATTTTGCTTTCATGAAAGGTGTTAGACTCAAGCTGTAGTCCTCTACTGCTCTGTGACCCTGGCTCATCACTCAACCTGCTTGTCTGAAAGTGTCAACCATTTCCAAAGTAAGTGTACATTTAAATGGACAAGATCAGGGTTTCTTAAACTATGGGTCGGGACCCAAAGTGGGCCGTGAGCGAGTGAGAGGTGAGTCGCAAGATATTAAAATAAATATATAATCGCACACTATTTCTTCCTAATTTGAGTCGTTGGAGGATTGATTTGGGTCATGGGATGACGGTCAATTTCTAATTTGGGTCTGGAGCTGAAAAGGTTTAAGATCCCAGGAATAGATCCTTAGCTCTGTCCAGTTCCATTAGAAGTGGTGTTGTTATAATCTAAGGCAGGGGTTACCACAGTCTACATTGAAAGGATAAAACCAAATTGAAACTGTAAAAATAATGGACTACATTTATTCTAGTTGTTTCCAGAGATGTAAAGTACTTAAGTAGTACTTTTTACATACGTCGTTTTCTGTATTTTACTTTGCTATTTATATTTTTGACAACTTTTACTTTTACTTCACTACATTCCTCAAGAAAATAATGTACTTTTTACTCCATACATTTTACCTGACACCCAAAAGTACTCGTTACATTTTGAATGCTTAGCAGGACAGGAAAATGGTCCAACTCACTTATCAAGACAACACATGGTCATCCCTTCTGCCTCTGATCTGGGGGAGTCACTAATCACAAATGCATCTTCTGTAAATTATGTCTGAATGTTGGAGTGTGCCCCTGGCTATCCGTACATTTTAAAAACATCTGCTTTGCTTAAAATAAGGTTTTTAAATTATTCATACTTCTAGTTTTACTTTTGATACTTAAGTATATTTTAGCAATTACATTCACTTTTGATACTTTAGTATATATAGAACCAAATACTTTTAGACTATTCCTCAAGTAGTATTTTACTTAAGTAACTTTCTATTAAGGTATCTAAACTTTTACTCAACTATGAAAATTGGGTACTTTTTCCACCACTGGTGGTTTCCAAACTGTGTGGTGCGCGGTCGACGGAGGAGTGTATTTCTTTTTATTAACTCAGTCCGGCTTTTAACTTATTCTTGAAAGTTGTAATAGTAGAATAATATTGGAGAGTGCATCACCAGTTTTCCTCTGGTTATGTCAGTTATTTTATACCTTATAGGGCCATTTATAACTTGTCAGAAATGTCCAGATCAACTAGCCCATGTATTGAATAGCTGTCTTTTTTTTTTATCTGAAAATGTTTTTTCTGAACACGAGAGCTGAGAAGTTAAAGGTGGGGTCTGCATTCAAATGATGAAGACACTTCTTTAGAACTATTGCAGCTCTGTAAATCATTGTGAGCTCTGTCATTTGGTCCAACGCTGTACATTTGATTATTGGTAATTGAAGAAATTGTTTACCATCATTTTGGGTAACAATTTCTTTGAAAGTGTCATAAAGGTTCATAACACATGTCATAAGCTGACAGAAATATGTAATGATCGTGTTATGACAAAGATATTGTCTTATGACAGCTTAAGACACACCCACAGCCTGATAGCGTATAACGCAGTATAATAGTGGACGTATTATGATGTTAAGAAAGTGTTATGACAGTGTCTGAAATTGTCTGAAATGCCTGAAATTCAGTGAAACCCATATGCCTTTTATAACCCTATAATAGCTATTGATCGGCCAATGCAAGTTAAAGGGAGTCTTCCCCACTTTTTTCCATCAATACATATTCCTTCATATTTGGGACCTTGGCTGTGGTGTGGGTCTTTGGCAATGCACAGGGGCAGAACTGTCACTGGGGATGGGGGGGACATTCTGAAATTGCATTTTTGACCCCCCCGTTTTTATTTAACCTTTATTTAACTAGGCAAGTCAGTTAGGAACAAATTCATATTTACAATGACGGCCTACCCCGGCCAAACCCGGACGACGCTGGGCCAATTGTGCGACACCCTATGGGACTCCCAGTCACGGCCAGATGTAATGCAACCTGGATTCGAACGAGGGCAGTATTGCCTTGCGATGCTTTAGACCGCTGCAACAACTCATTGGTATTTGATAGAAAACTAGGCAACGGTGTGCTTTAGGAAAATGCGGACACCTCCTAGCGGTCGGGTAGGCTGTTTGGAGTGTTTATCCAACTGGATAAAAAAACATGAAACAAAGTTGCGCCCCTGGCTATTCAATATAATTTATGAAGTAATTACTGGAGTAATTAATTGATATAATTTATCGTAGTTAATTTGCAAGTTAGCTTAAGACATGAAGCTAGCTAGGTTGGTAAACAATGAACCTAGCCATGTAAATAACGTTTAAAATCACACATGTCATGTTAGCTAAAGAGCCAGCCAGCTAACGTTAGCTAGTTAAACAGCAATGAACAACGTGCCAACAATGCCACAGTGCTAGGAGCTAAGCAAACCATGTTCAATGTTAGCTAGCCAACATTAGGCTCTAACTGGAAAAGCAAATGGCTCTGGGAAACAAATAACATCTACTAGATAGCCAGCCAGCTAACGTTAGCTAGCTAGCTAAAGTACACTTTAGTTTGAAATGAAACCACTTTGTCAAAATTAGAAATGTAATAACTGAAATTAGTGATGCACCGATATGAAATTTTTGGCCGATACCGATATCCAATATTTTCCTTGCCCAAAAACAATGTATATATATAAAAAAAAGATTGCGGCCTTTTAAGCATTCTAGTACGGTTAAATAGTTAACACACACACATGGACGCAGCGGTCTGAGGCACTGCATCTCAGTGGAAGAGGCATCACTACAGTCCCTGGTACGAATCCAGGCTGTATCACATCCGGACGTGATTGGGAGCCCCATTGTAAATAAGAGTTTGTTCTTAACTGACTGAAGGTTACACACACACACACACAAGACACTGACCAAAAAAGTTATTTTTTGGGCATTTACGTATGTCCCCATTATCAGTAAAACATAATCAAAACCTATTTCTTTCACTTACTTGCTGTGCTGTTTCGTTGTTCATTTGTTCAGTCGTTTCATTCTCAAAAGGATTTCTATGGAACTAGTTAGCTAGCTAACTATATAGCTAGGTGTCATCATCTAAAATAACCCTAATTTATAAGACAGTTATTATTTGGTTAATGGTGGTCGAGCCCATCTATGTGAAGATAGCTACAATAAGGATTAGGCACAATAGTGGAATTTGCGGTTAGCCTTAAAAATAAAAGTATGGCATAATTCTACTATTTGAATTCATTTGCATCACTGTCAATGACATACTTTTATGTCTAATCCTTATTGTGGCTAGCTTCACAACACAACCCAGTCCGGTCGAGCATCACTAGCCAGATGAAGCTAGCTGGCTGCTTATAATGTTCAATTTCAATAGGCGAACAACAAGTGGCAACCTAGCTAATACTTACAAGGATTTCTAAATCATTGCTAAGAATAATGAAAATGATTGTGGTTGTATTGGTTGTATTGGTGCTAGCTAGATACCAAGCTAAAGCTAGCTACCCCAGAAGTTGCGGTCGAACAAACTTTTTTGAATAGTGTTGACAGTGCTACTGTATTACTCTACTTCCACTGATTTCAAAACGATCCTACAGAAAGTGGAGAGCAAAACTTTTGCAGCTCCACTATACAATAAAAAAAAATTAAAAGCTGCATTTGACAGGATTGCCAACACAGACTGATGAGCTCAAATACAGAAGCCTTCAATATGGCAGACTAATCCGAAATCCTCTCTCGGCACGTCCAGCCACATCTTCTGTGGCTTAACCAACAAAGCATATTATTCCCATAGAAACGCATTGGGCTTATACTGGTCAGATTTTAGATAGATAGATGCATCTTTTTGTCAGTGTGCGACTCAGTCAAATAAACAGTCAATATTTGTATATTTTGTTTGGACAGGCAAGGAGGTACAGTAGGGCAGGCCAGGCCCCCTAAGACTGGCCCATATCGACGGCTCTGGAATAAACTTCTTTAATCTCTTCTCAAACAGCAAAATCACCATGCTTATCACATTTCCATGGCTTGGTAATTAAAAAAATTATAATTTTACCACTAACCTGTCGATAAAAGCTTGTGAGAAGCTTATCCATCAAGTCAATTGATTAAGGAATAATTATAATGTCATATAGTATATAATGTTAAAACATTGTCACTTGTTGATATATTGAAAGCAATATGAACAAGAGGAGATTGTGCTTAAACTTTCCAATGTTTTATTCCAGGTTATCAGTTTACATTGTGTTGCTTCGTCTACCTGTCTCTCCTGTAACTTCTCCAAGACTAACACCCAAGACTATCTAGCATAATACTTGAAATGTATGCTGTCATTTAGTTACTCTATGGGTTAAGAAAATGACACATTTTTGGAACCTTAAACAACTACAACCCATGTTTTTTTTCATAAATCGCTCAAAAACAAATTGTTTTGATATCTCGGCAAAACATGGTCAGACTGGGCTGTTTTCTGCAGGTACGCCACATTAGGAACGTGGTGATTTCACTAGCATCTGTGTTATGTGAGGAAACGGGCGTGTTACTTTCGCCCTGTTACTTTCGTCGGCTCTCCCTAGTGACAGTTGTCTTAATTATTAGACAAGATACACATGTAATGCAGTAAAATCATTGGCATGGGAAACACTGCAGATCAACTGAATAGACTTACGGACTCATCTGCAGATATGGCGACACTTTAACTGGATTTTGGAAGAGTGGGAAAATCTTCTTTGTGCAAACAGGATCTATTAAAGAGAGGCTACATTAGTAAGATTACACCAGGAGTCGCCAGTGGCTATCTGTTCAAATACGAATGGGTGCAATGCAATATTTATTGTGATATATAATTAAGACTAACAGTCTTTTACAATACTCAGTTACTTCCACCACGTGTACACAGACACAGTGTCACACAAATGGGGACATTTATTGCAATCTTCTTTTTCGGTTCACATGAATAAAGTTTGTTCAGGGGTTTGATATAAAGTTTGGGGCCCTTGTGGGAGAGGTAAGTCTCAGCAGTTCATCGTGTGTTGTTCAGAAAAAGTTCGTCTCTGGTGATTGTGAGTAGCTGATCAAAACGAGTATCGTAACGGATATAAACAATTTTCTGGATACGATTAAGATCAAAGTATTTTTTGTCATAATCTGTGATCCCCCCAAAAAAGCTATTCAGGTGCCAGCACGCATCTTTCTCATGCCAGTCTGTCATGTGCGAGGTGGTCTTAATAACTTCACTGCCTGTGTAAAGAGAAGGGCGGCCTGTACGGTTTTCCCGCTGCTCTGACTGGATATAGCTTGAAGCTGTAGTTCTCCATCCCTTTCACTTGATCAATTTTCCTCACATGTTTTCTGTCAGATCTTTTAGATTGCTGCTGCCTGCTACTATGATCAATCACACGGCGAGGACGTTTGCTATCAATCTATCAATGTGCATAATATTTAACAACTGGGGCAAGGGTATGGGAAAAAGAAATATGAAACGCTGATGCACAAAGTGAAAGCAAATTTGGCTGCCAGCTGCAAATTGAGGACACACACATCCCTCCAGCGCGTTGCTGCTAATCTGCAGCTTTTTCGCAGTGAGAATGTGCATGTCTATTTAGGCATAATAAAAAACGTTTTTTCCGATCACGACTATCATACAGTCCAATCCGACTATGAACTGTCAATATACGGATATGATTACGAGTGTGGCCATGTTGGCACACCACTAGTTTAAATGTGATTTTAAACAGCACAGGTACAGTAGTACAAACATCTGATTCTGGCATGCCAGATTTAAAACAAACATCTGGCCCACATCTGGCCTGATTCCGTCATGCCAGATCTAAAACCGCTATCTGGCAGCCGAAATGAATGATGGTACGGACTAATCCCGAGTCATTTGGCCCAGATCTGGCAACCTGAACTGAGCCAGAGCTGCCATTTTAGCGCCAGAATCGAACGAGCAATGGCCCAAATCCACTCGATCCTATCCCTCCCCCCTCCCCCCACCACCACAAAATAAATATTTATATTAAATGTAGGTAGTAATTGTAATATATGGAGCTATACACCTTTAATGATGGTCCATAATTCCCTTGTGTTTAATAGCAAATCAGTATCCCCCTTTAGTTGAAGGTCAAGGGCATATGTAAATGAGCAACAGCGACAGCGCCCCACTGCTCCCTAAGAAGTTTATAAGCTGTTTAAAAGCCTCTTTGACCTAGAATTGGCGCTCCGGTACTGCTTGCCGTGAGGTAGCAGAGAAAACAGACTATGACTAGGGTGGCTGGAGTCTTTCACAATTTTCAGGGCCTTCCTCTGACACCGCCTGGAATAGAGGTCCTGGATTTCAGGAAGCTTGTCCCCAGTGATGTACTGGGCCGTTCTCACTACCCCCTTCATGGCTACAGACGTGAGTGCTGCAGGTCAGTAGTCATTTAGGCAGGTTACCTTAGTGTTCTTGGGCACAGGGACTATGGTGGTCTGCTTAAAACATGTTGGTATTACAGACTCAGACAGGGAGAGGTTGAACATGTCAGTGAAGACACATGCCAGTTGGTCAGCGCATGCTCACGGTACTCGTCCTGGTAATCCGTCTGGCCCTGCGGCCTTGTGAATGTTGGCCTGTTTAACTACTTAGGTTGCACATTTAACATGATGATTGAAATTTGGTCAAACAAATTTAAGTTTCCCTGCATTGACAACTTAGGGAGCAGTGGGGCGCTACACGGTGAAATGTAAGGCGCAAAATTCAAAATCCAAAAGTTGAATTATTAAACATTCATCAATATACAAGTGTTGCATAGTCATCAAAAGCTCTGCTTCTTGGCAATATCACAGCATTGTCAGATTTCAAGAAGGCTTTATGGCGAAAGCACAACATTTGATTGTTTGAGGATAGCACCTCTAATATTTCTGCATCAGCATGAATTCATAAACCAGCGCGGTTCACACAAAACCCATTTCACAGCGAAAACAAATCCCTTACCTTTCGAAGAACTTCTGCTGAGGGCTTCCCAAGTGTCCAATGAAGACATACAATGGTTCTTTTGTTAGAAAAAGTAATTTATTATATCCATAAATCTACGTTTGGTTGGCACGTTATGCTCAGAAAATCCATCGTCGAATCGCTCATTGAAAGCGTGAAGAGAACGCAGCGTTCAAATATACCTATAAACTTTTCCTAAACAAATCAAAGACCAGTTATAATGCATCCTTAGCTATCCTTTTATGAATATTAGCGATAATATTTCACTCGGATGGTCACCTAAACGTTATATAAGTAAAATAAAGTGGGCGCGCATCCAGTCTCGCCCAAGAAATCTTGTTGACATCTGAGCTCCCTTGACCATTTCCTGTTTCTATCCATTTTGCTTACTCCTAGAACTCCCAATCTTTGAATAGACTGCTGACATCTAGTGGAAGCCATAGGTACTGCAGTCTCAGTCCTGGTTAAAATAAAAATGAATAGGCAGCCTGGAGGAGAACGTCAAGTACAAAAAAATCTGCAAATCAGGATGGATTTTGCCTGCTATATCAGTTCTGTTATACTCACATACATTATTTTAACACTCTTAGAAACTTCAGAGTGTTATAGTACTAATTATATATATCCTATCCTATTTTCTGGGCCTGAGTGGCAGGCATTTTACTTTGGACACGCCAGACTCTCCAAAACTGTCACCTATGCAGCCGCTCCTAAGAATTTAAAGTCCCCAGCTACTAGAGCGCAGCCTCTGGGTGAGCGTTTTCTTGTTTTCTTATGGCGGAATACAGTTCATTCAATGCGGTCTTAGTGCCACCCTCTGTCTGTGGTGGTACAGTGGGGCAAAAGTATTTAGTCAGCCACCAATTGTGCAAGTTCTCCAACTTAAAAAGATAGAGAGAGGCCTGTAATTTTCATCATAGGTACACTTCAACTATGACAGACAAAATGAAATCCAGAAAATCACATTGTAGGATTTTTAATTAATTTATTTGCAAATTATGGTGGAAAATAAGTATTTGGTCAATAACAAAAGTTTCTCAATACTTTGTTATATACCCTTTGTTGGCAATGACAGAGGTCAAACGTTTTCTGTAAGTCTTCACAAGGTTTTCACACACTGTTGCTGGTATTTTGGCCCATTCCTCCATGCAGATCTCCTCTAGAGCAGTGATGTTTTGGGGCTGTCGCTGGGCAACACGGACTTTCAACTCCCTCCAAAGATTTTCTATGGGGTTGAGATCTGGAGACTGGCTAGGCCACTCCAGGACCTTGAAATGCTTCTTCTGAAGCCACTCCTTCGTTGCCCGGGCGGTGTGTTTGGGATCATTGTCATGCTGAAAGACCCAGCCACGTTTCATCTTCAATGCCCTTGCTGATGGAAGGAGGTTTTCACTCAAAATCTCACGATACATGGCCCCATTCATTCTTTCCTTTACACGGATCAGTCGTCCTGGTCCCTTTGCAGAAAAACAGCCCCAAAGCATGATGTTTCCACCCCCATGCTTCACAGTAGGTATGGTGTTCTTTGGATGCAACTCAGCATTCTTTGTCCTCCAAACACGACGAGTTGAGTTTTTACCAAAAAGTTATATTTTGGTTTCATCTGACCATATGACATTCTCCCAATCCTCATCTGGATCATCCAAATGCTCTCTAGCAAACTTCAGACGGGCCTGAACATTTACTGGCTTAAGCAGGGGGACACGTCTGGCACTGCAGGATTTGAGTCCCTGGCGGCGTAGTGTGTTACCAGATCGAGGAAGATTATCAGTGGTCTTGTATGTCTTCCATTTCCTAATAATTGCTCCCACAGTTGATTTCTTCAAACCAAGCTGCTTACCTATTGCAGATTCAGTCTTCCCAACCTGGTGCAGGTCTACAATTTTGTTTCTGGTGTCCTTTGACAGCTCTTTGGTCTTGGCCATAGTGGAGTTTGGAGTGTGACTGTTTGAGGTTGTGGACAGGTGTCTTTTATACTGATAACAAGTTCAAACAGGTGCCATTAATACAGGTAACGAGTGGAGGACAGAGGAGCCTCTTAAAGAAGAAGTTACAGGTCTGTGAGAGCCAGAAGTCTTGCTTGTTTGTATGTGACCAAATACTTATTTTCCACCATAATTTGCAAATAAATTCATAAAAAATCCTACAATGTGATTTTCTGGATTTCTTTTCCTCATTTTGTCTGTCATAGTTGAAGTGTACCTATGATGAAAATTACAGGCCTCTCTCATCTTTTTAAGTGAGAGAACCTGCACAATTGGTGGCTGACTAAATACTTTTTTTCCCCACTGTATGTAAACAGCTACGAAAAAATACAGTAGGTAGATAGTGTGGTCTACAGCTTATCATGAGATACTCTACCTCAGGCGAGCAATAACTCGAGACATTCTTGCACCAGCTGTTCGTGCACCAGCTGTTATTTACAAAAATACATAGTCCGCAGCCCCTTGTCTTACCAGACGCCGGTGTTCTTTCCTGCCGGTACAGCGTATAACCAGCCAGCTGTATGTTGACAGTGTCGTCGTTCAGCCACTACTCCGTGAAGCATAAGATTTTAAAGTTTTGAATGGGTCTGGGTCTGTTCCTGGGAGAGCAGTATATCATTCAGTATATCATTCAGAAAGGTGTTCTTAATGTTTGGTATACCTAGGGTATTACAGATGGCAAATTCTAAGCTTTCGAACTGGGCATGTGAGACTATATCTCCTCTTATGTTATAGTTATGTTATGATTTAGATTATAATAACTTTACTTCAAAATACAGATGCATTGATGTTATTGTGTATTTTTCATCTAAATTGTTTAGCTTTCATTTTCTTTCATTCCAGGGGGAGAAAGAAATGTCGTATGAAGATGGACCGAGGTGGGACAACATTACTTCAGTTTTCGGTTTTGAAATGATGAAGGCCTCCATTTTCCACTTGTTTTTGCAGTACTACTCTGTACTATAATGTACCACAATACTATAATCCTAATGTTCTGAATTTTATGGTGATGGGGATTATTTATACAGTAAATCGTGGGACATTTTGCTACACATGGTGGAGTATTAATATTTTGGGGGGTATACTTTTTCTTGTCCCATTTAGTTCAAATTATAGTAAGCTACTAACTATAAAAATTTTGTAAAATAATGAATTTAGCCATGCATGTCTATCAACAAATTAACCAATCATAATGGCATTGTTTTGTACCCCTGACATACCCCCAGGATGTTCCAAGATCAGCTGGCGGAGAAGGTCCGGCCCTTCATAGACTTAATAGATGACATGAGATCCATAGGGATAGATAAGGAGCTGCCACTGCCAACCATTGCTGTGGTGGGAGACCAGAGTTCAGGAAAGAGCTCTGTGCTTGAGACCCTTTCTGGGGTGGCGCTGCCCAGAGGGACTGGTGAGATTCTGTATTGTTTTCTGAACATCCAAAAAACAATTGAAATCAATTTTAGCATTTTAAATGTTATGCCCAAATCACCCAAAGTCTCTGAAAGTGGTTGTGTAACTTAGACATGATTTGGGCATTGACTAGTTTTGGTTTGAAAATGCTGAAGTTGGCGACTGATGCCAGTGGCTAGGTAAACAACCCTGAAGCAGGTTCTCACACAGTCCTTGTCCATAAACGAGGTCAGGAATCAGACAGTACAATAGCACCACAGAGACACGGACATTGCTGAAATGTTTAGAACCTTCAAAATAACTTGATAACCGCAGGAAAACTTTTCAGAAAATGTTAACTGTACATGAGTTTTCTAACCATTTATTCAGACACTGTAAATGTCCGACATGCTTTCTGAACATTAGAGCAACCTTGTTGTCTGTAGCCTGCAGAAGTTATATATTTATCATGAAATTCATGTCCCGGTCCATTGTTGACAGTACTGTCATATTGATTGTTGTATTGATTGTTCTGTAATAGAGTATAATGATCTGTCATTGGTACTTCCTTGTTTCCAGGTATTGTCACCAGGTGCCCACTGCTACTTAAACTCTGTAATGACAGGACAGTGAAATGGGAGGCTGTCATCTCATACGGAGGGAAATTCAGATATGAATTTGACGAACCCTCAGAAGTCGTGAGATACGTTGAACAAGGTCAGATGGGAACAAACATACACACAGACACACAAGGACATATCATTCCATACTGTACATTAACCAGTGGAGGCTCCTCAAAGGAGGAAGTGAAGGACCATCCTCCTCAGTGAAAAAACAGGAAAACAATAAAAATATATATTTTTAAATAAAACTAAATATGTTCACATCACCCAATAATTGATTTAAACTCACTGTTTTACAATGAAGGTCTACAGTAGCCTCAACAGCACTCTGTTAGGTAGCCCCATGGTGTAGCCGGAGGACAGCTAGATAACATCTTCTTCTTGGTATATTGACTTCAATACAAAATCTAAGAGGCTCGCGTTTCTCCCTGCCTTCCATTGACTTACACAGAAATGATGACAACTTCTGGAGGACGTCCTCCAACCTATCAGAGCTCTTGCAGCATGAACTGACAAGTTGTCCACCCAGTCAAAGAATCAGAGAAAGAATCAAGTACAGAAACATAAGCTACAGCTAGCTAGCACTGCAAGACATAACATGTGGTGAGCAGGTTACCCAAATAGAGAGAAAGACAATAGAAAGATGTCATGGTCCGTGTGTAGCTGGTGCATGAAGAGTCAGGCGCAGGAGAACATGACTGAGTGAGCAAAGCACTTTACTCAAAGATCCAAACAAACAAACGCTAACCGCGTAATACAACAACACTTTGCCAAACGCAAAACAAGCGAGGCAGAAAATATAACGCACCAGCAGGAAAGACATGGGGGAAAACAGAGGGTTAAATACACCACAGATAATGATGGGGAATGCAAACCAGGTGTGTGAAAAACAAGACAAGACAAATGGAAAATGAAAAGTGGATCGGTGATGATTGGAAGACCGGTGACGTCGACCGCCGAATGCCGCCCGAACGAGTAGAAGTCATAAACAAAAGACAATAAAAAATGAAGGATACTTTCAGTTACTGAGCTAGCGAAGTTAGCTAGCTAGTTTAGCCTTCTCAGACACCAGGCTCAAACAGAGAGGGAAGCTATTTTAGCTAGCTGGCTATGGCTATCAAACAAAGGAACTCTTCCAAGTCAATGGAAAGTTTTTAGGTTTTATAAATTGTTAGCCACTGGTGCCCGCCGGTGTAACTGCTAAACTGCTTGCTGCTGACTGAACACTGTACTGCATGAATGTAGCAGGTTTACTAACGTGTTAGCTCTAGTAGCCATGTTGACTATGATGATATAATATGGTGACAACGATGTAGGCTGTGTGTAGCGGTTATATAAAGGTTTTGCTTGGAAAGTTTTTTTCATTTTGTCACAGGCAGCTGATGTGTTGTGCACTGAAGTCCACAAGCTAAGGGAAAACATAAGAGGAGGGGAGCTTGTAGATGGAAGAAGGAATTATCTATACAATGATCAAAGGGATCATGGTGTTTGTATTTGGCTGCTATGAAAGTGAACTGTGATTGCGTGTGATCAGGGTGTATTCATTCCACCAATTCTGTTCAAAAATGTTTCTTAAGCGGACGAAACGGAACAAAACAAGGATAAACATACCTGAATTTGTCTGTCACCTTGATTACTAAAAGTTCTCTCAACTTTTGCACCTGCGTTGTAAACGAATAGGCTAGGTTGTAGTATGATGAGTATCATGTAGTAGCCTAAACCTATCGATGTTACATTGAACTGGTTGAATGGAATGTGAATGATAGTCATCCAATATGAAGTAATAGAAATAAGGCCATGCTCATAAAAAAATATATATTGTTCTCCTTTATCTCAAATGGTACCGACCGCCATTGACATTGACGTATCTATTATCATTTACTGTGGAAAAGTTTGTATGGTATTTACCATAGACAACTACAGAATATTTTATAATTAAAAGAGTTATTTCGCAGTATAAGACAGACAAACAAACATTAATAACCACATGTGTTATTTCATCAATATTTTCCCATTGATTTAACAGCTCAGAACGTGTTAGCTGGAAAGGGAGTGGGGATATGTGAAGACCTGATCACTCTAAAGATCACATCCTCCACGGTGTGTGACCTCAGTCTGATTGACTTACCAGGGATCACGAGGGTAGCTGTGAAAGGACAACCAGAAGACATTGGAGCCCAAGTAAGTCTAACGTTAGAGTGTGTGGCTTTTGGACTTTGTCATCTCATGACTCTTGGTTCTCATTTTATGATTCACTAATGATGAATTGTTTTAGTCAGGTGTAAAGACCATTTACCATAATTGCTAGCAAGGTACTACATCTAGCTATGATGGTTGATTCTGGTAAAAGGCACTTTGAATGTGTTGACTTTGAGGAAGGTTGAGCTTCAGAACCATGAAAAACAGAGTGCCCCAAACAGGGCAATATCACGGTAACAAGCGGTCTGATACCCTCTCGTAGATTAATCAAATAACTCGATCAAATGCATCCTGACTGCTTTGTCACATTCTTCTTCCTTTTTTACTAGATCAAGAATCTCATTTCGAAATTCATAAAGAATATTATTTTGGTGGTGGTACCATGTAATGTTGACATAGCAACAACAGAGGCACTGAAAATGGCACAAGAAATGGATCCTGAAGGCACAAGAACTCTGGGTAAAGAAATTATATAGATTAATGTATTTTTCATACGGTTTTTGTATTAGCAGTTATCATAATGCTTTTCATTTGTCTTCAAGCCATTCTGACAAAGCCAGACCTGATAGACCAGGGAGCAGAGAAGAATGTGTTGGAAATTGTCCACAATAGAGTCATCTTTCTCAACATGGGCTATGTCATTGTGAAATGTCGTGGTCAGAAGCAAATTGATGAAAACATGTCAATAACTCGTGCTATTGAGGAGGAGTTGGAATTTTTCAGAAATCATGAGCACTTCAGGTAAAATGTGTTCTTGCATTGTGATAAGTGAACTGGCATCTTTGTTTTTGATGGCTTCACATCTGAAAATGTTCAGGGCCCCAAACTGTTGGTTTCAGGATTTTATGAAAGCAGTATATTTTTCCAGATATCCTTTGAGAGTAGTTCCATATAGTGCTGATGAATGGTCTTTCCTTATGAGTCCCTCCCCTCCCTTCTCTGACATTTCTGCGTATTGTACTTTTTAACATTCAAAATCAAATAGCTAAACGATCCTTGTTATGATCATAAAACAATTCTATTTGTTAGCATAGCACATATCTCTAGCTTAAACAGATGGATTTTTATGTTTTTCTTGTATTATGTTAATTAGATATATGTGGGGGCGTGACCATTGTAGGTCAATGGTTCTACCATTTTTAGGTGTAAAATGTGTTGAAATTTTTTGGGGATTAAATACTGTTTGTTATATTTCTCTCCCTTTCAATGTATAGATCCCTCTTGCGTGAGGAGAAGGCAACCACCAAGTGCCTAGCCACTAAGCTCAGCAATGCCCTGGTCAAACAGATCAAGGTTAGTCCAACCACATACCCAATGTTTATCTGTTCTCCCTACACTCAGTGCATGCTGGAAAACATGTGGTCTGGTACCTATTAACTTGTTGTATGTTTGCTCCTGGTCAGAAATACCTGCCCCAGATGTCAGAGAAGATAAAGGAGCATCTCGGGGAGGTAAAGCATTTATTAAGTAAACTAGAGGGTGGGCCTCCCCTGGAACCTGCAGAGAAGAGGAAGTACCTCATTCAGGTGAGTACATCTTTCACCTTTCAATCTTTCAGCTTCATAAACTTCTTATTTTGTACAACATTTCTATAAAAAGGTCTGATGTAGGGTTGGAAGCCATACAATTCCACAGTAGTCCAGGTGTGTTATTGTCATGGTTTGGTAAATTGTCAGGAAAATGTCCTATAGAGAGTTTGGGCAATGGTACCTGGTGTAAAGGCATCAGCTCTGGTGCTCATCCTCTGCCTTTTGGATTGGTCAGATTTGCAGGTGTCCAGAAAGATAAATAAAACAGCATAATCATTTTCTCTACACTCCCACTTCCTCCACTCTCCTTCCTTAATTTCTAGCTGATTATGTTTGTCACCAGGTTAAACAATACTTTGCCTTGACAGCTGATTTGACAAAAACACTTGGACACGCCACTGTAAGATAGTTCTTCTTTAATTATCTGTAGAAAACGTAAGGATGGATGGGTCTTGTGGAGCCATTTCATTAAACAGTAATCTAAAAGGACTAAATATGAAACATTTAAACAGGTACGTTTTATTGTGTTATGTTTTTATTGTTTTCTGTTTCCCTCTTCAGGTCATAACAGATTTCAATGAGCAGATTACCCAACTGTCCAAAGGGGATATTATCGTTGTGGAGAATCTATTTGAGCTCATGCGAAGGGAATTTACGGTGTGGATGGAATGTCTCAAAAATTCCAAATCAAATTGTAGGTATAATTTTGAATAGCCCGGGTATTGCTCATCATTATACCATGTCTAACCAATAATATTTATGTTTCCAAATATCCCTAATATTTACTGACATAGTTATTATACTACTAATAGTTATGTCATACAACAGTGATTATAATCTCCAATGAATTATTAACATTGTTTTCCTGAATTTAGACCACGAAGTAGTGCAACAAGTTGTTGATGAATATGATCAGAAGCACAGGGGAAGTGAGCTCCCAGGATTCAGCAACTACCGGGTATTTCAACATGTTGTTCAGAAACTAGTGGCTGAACTTAAGAGACCAGCTATGACGACACTACAGACAATCAGAGGTAAGTGACCAAAACCCCTTGTCTCGTTTACTCCCGCTCCCCCCCTCTGGCGCTTGTTGTTGCCAGTTTATTCATCATTACGCACACCTGCCACCATCATTACGCGCACCTTCGACTCATGAGACTCACCTGGACTCCATCACCTTCTTGATTACCTCCCCTATATCTGTCACTCCTTTTGGTGCTTTCCTCAGGCTTTATTGTTCCTGTGATTCTCTCTGTACGCTTCTCGTGTTTCTTGTTTTGTTTCATGTTTGTTTATTTATTAAATTCACTCCTGTACTTGCTTGTTATTGATTATTACCATACACGTTATAGAAATACACCTCACCAAAGGGAAGCAACAGGTTTTTGGGGGGCCTTTTTACTGGTGACAATTGGTCCAAGTGCGACTGCCGAAGCAACCGGGGACGCCTCAAACCTCGGTTGGCTAGTCAGGCTTCCATTGCCAAAGCTACCGGGATGCCTCAGCTAGCTCGTCAGGCTCCCGCGCCTCAGCCGGCTCTACAGGTTCCCCCGCCTCAGCCGGCTCTACAGGTTCAGCGCTTCCAGCTGGCTCTACAGGTTCCCGCCTCTGCCTGCTCTACAGGCATCCCTCTGATCGGCATCCTGCGGCTGGAGCGGCGCGTGGCAGGGAGGGGGTAGTGTCACGTCTACTCCCGCTCCCCTTCGCTGGCGCTTGCTGTGGCCAGTTTATTCATTTCTACGCACACCTGTCACAATCGTTACACACATCTTATTGTTTCTGTTCTGTGTTTCATGTCTGTACACTACTCGTGTTTCTTGTTTTGTTTCATATTTGTTTATTTATTAAATTCACTCCCTGTACTTGCTTCTTGATTTATTGGCGATACATGTTACAGCCCGAGATTCAATGTGATTTTCCAAAAGCCCCTTTATTGAACATTATGCATGGGTCTCTATGGTAGTAACGACAAGACAAACATGCCTATTATATTAAGCAATAAGCACCCAAGAAACCAGGTGTTGGTGAATCACACCCCCATCCACATCATCAGGGCTGAAGTGGAGCGGGTTGAGAGCATTAAGTTCCTCCGTGTCCAAATCGCTAATGAGTTAAAATGGTCCACACATGCGCACAGTCGTGAAGAAGGCGAGACAGCGCCTCCTCCCTCTCAGGAGGTTGGAAAGCATTGACATGGGCCCTCAAATCCTCAAAAGAGTTCTACAGCTGCACCATTGAGAGCATCTAGACTAGCTGCATCACTGCTTGGTATGGCAAAAGAACCAACCTTGATCGTACGGCGCTACAGCTGACAGCCCGGTACATCACTGTGGCAGAGCTCCCTGCCATCCAGGACCTCTATACCAGGCGGTGTGATAGCTAACGAAATGGCTATCGGACGATCTGAGTTGACCCCTCTCTATGCACACTCACAGAACTCTACACACACACACACTCACTTCATTTGCTCAACCACATAACAGCTACACACATTTAAACTGACTCTAAACACACACCCTCACGCGCAATCATCGTATACACAGATGCTACTCTGCTTATCATATATACTGATGCCTAGTCAACTTACCCCAAAACATACAGTATCTAACCATACCACTTCAGCATCCCTGCACATTGTACACATGGTACTGGAACTGACCCTGGAACTGTCCCTATATATAGTTACTTACCCTGGAACTGTCACTATATATAGCTACTAACCCTGGAACTGTCCCTATATATAGCTACTAACCCTGGAACTGTCCCATTACGTACAGTAGCTACTGACCCTGGAACTGTCCCTATATATAGCTACTAACCCTGGAACTGCCCCTATATATAGCTACTGACCCTGGAACTGACCATGTATATAGCTTACTTACGTTCTCGCGTTCTTCTTATTTCTCTAGTGTTTTTGTTCTACCTTGTGTTATTTTTAATACTTCATTGTTGGTTTTAGAGCTTGCAAGAACGGCATTTCATTGTACTTCTGCACGTGACATTAACTTTAATTGACTAAATAGGACATGTTGAAGGGATGGTTCACTCAAATTACAAAATGACATATTGGTTTCCTTACCCTGTAAGCAGTCTATGGACAAGGTATGACATCAATCCATGTTTTGGTTTAATTTACCTGTCTCCATTTTCACTCTTCATGTCCAAATGATCCTAATGTATCTCAAATTGATTGTGTAGCTCAATTAAGTTACTTATTGATTATTTGGACATGAAGCACAAACACATTTTAATATTGGGACTATTGACTTTTAATTTGACTGAACTACACCTTTAAATATTTTTTTGTCTCTTTACCAAATACATTTTGATTTTGTTTTCAGACATGGTGCAGAAGCAATTTGATCATTTGTCCAAAGAGAACTTCAAGAATTATCCTTATCTTCAAAAGGTCTCCAAGGTAATGACAATTGTAAACTGTTAAGCGCTCTGACATGATAATCATACAATTCTTTATTCTGTGACTTTTGGCTGACATAGGAATCTCAGTTAGTGGCACTAGCAAGAAGGCAGGAAAACATGAGGCAAAGTAGCACTTAAAAATCCCAATATATTTGTATGAAGAAGTCCAATTTGCAGGTTGTCCATTGTAGGATTGTAGCCTGGAATGTTCAAAATAAAACACCATAAGATACTTAGAGCATGTCCAACTGATCTTTTATCTGAAACAGTAACAGTATTTCACTTCCTCCCTGCATCCAAGATTCTTTATGTCCTCATGGTATCTTCATCTTTGTTTAAACTCAGAAAAACATTGAAACAATCCAGGAGCAGCAGTCAAACATAGTGAAGGCGAGGATCGTGGAGCAGTTTGAGATGGAGATGCAGGTCTACACACAGGATGAAATCTTCAACAAAATTTTCAAGAGGAAGGGGAAATAGCAGAAGGCAAAGATCACGACACCAGGAGCAAGTACCCTGGACTGCTCAAGTCATACTATGAGGTACAATGCTACACATCTACTGTGCAGTATGCATAGAGTCTTCCAGAAATAAAATCGAATTAACTAAACCTTCAGCTAACATAAAACTGGCATGTTATGTAGTGTGCTTATCGACAACGCACACACTTTCTCATCAGGGCCTTCCACAAATTTGTGGAGATCTCAATGTGTATGTATGGACTACATCTAGCCTAGTTCTCCACCCCAGAGATGTACTAGAGATTTGACACAGGTTTTTGCATCAAATCTAATGTGTCCGTCACATACACAGTTAACAGCTGGTATAAAAGGTGTAGCAAAATGCTAACGTGCTAGCTCCCTCAACAATGCAGTACCATGCTGATGTACCGTGCATTATAGGGAAATAATGCACGCTCTAGAATGCCCTTCAAGCCAATCAGTAACGACTATTCAACAATGCTATGGTATAATCAATAATAGAATTATGATGCATTTACATCATAATCAACAATGTCCATATGTCAGCCATGTTGGCTATATTGACCAATAGCAGTTCATGGCATTTAATTTTTTTTTAAACAATGCTGTGTAACTGAAAGTCTAGAATTAGATTCTACGTACTTGTCATGACTGGATAAATTGAATGCTCAAAAGGGTAACATGGTGTCCGTTGTAAAGTTGGCCCAACTCTCTATATACAGTGTTGAGCTCTGTCCCAGCCTGTACAATGAATCCATGACATCATCAACGGATGATCAGATTTCTCATTAATGCTTTTTGACCAATTTTTCAAACATGCATTGTTGTGGCAGGGTTGATTTGTGGTAATTTGAATTTTGGTTCACTTGTGGCCATTTCATCACTTCGGGCCCTCACTCTCCCTCCCTCACAGATTGTGGTGCAAAGACTGGCTGACCAGGTGCCCATGATGATCTGTTACTTCATCCTGAAGGAGTCAGCTAAGATTGTGTGCAGTGAAATGCTGGATCTGCTGCACAGAGATGACGCTGATAACATCCTACAGGAGGATTCCGAGATCGGACAGTATCGTGCAAAGTTGCAGGCCCAAGCGGATCGCCTTCTACTGGCCAATGACAAAATCAGCAGCCTCTGAGTGGTTGATGTCTTGTCAGTTACAGTATTCAGAGATGTTGCCAAAAAAATAAACCGGTTATGGCCAAATGCAATTTATTTTAAATAATGAGTTAAAAAAGCTATATTTTGTATATTTGTATTCAACAAATGTATAAGATCGGCTACGATCAGTGAGATGTTGTACAGACAACCCCAGTGAAATCCTACAGGAGGAACCAGAGGTCGGCCAGAAACGTAAAAGGTTGCGGGACCAAGCGGATCGCCTTAGACTGGCCAATGACAAGATTAGTAGACTGTGGTTGACAATTTGTCAATGCAGAAATTCTGAGATGTTGCCAACAAAGCCTGCAATAATTTTACCTACATTTGATCAGCATACAGAACGTTTTATACGATGGGCAGCTCTACATTTAGTTAAAATTGGGATTCCGGTAAAATGATGTGACAGTTGTATCATCACATATCTGCAATTTGATTTTATGTTTTCATCTCAAAATGTACTGAGGAAATATGTGAAGATGGTTGATTATATTACTTAAAGTGACAAATGAAATGAAGGTTGTATCCATTTTCTGATTGGTCAGAGCGCCTCAATGTAGAGAATATTTTTATGATGGCATTATAATAACTTGGTGTTTTATTAAACGTGTTGAGGATCAGTATGGCGTATGTGTTGTTACCTACCCTTACCACCTGGGGACGGCCCGTCAGGAAGTCCAGGATCCAAGTTGCAGAGGGAGGTGTTTAGTCACAGGGTCCTTAGCTTAGTGATGCGTTTTGAAGGCACAATGTGTATTGATAATATCAGGTTCCTCTTTAAAACTGGAATGGTTTAGTTATAAATGATGTTTAAGGAAATGTGTTTAGTACTTTTATTAAATGAAGGAGATAAAGACCTAATCAAAAGAGATATTAATCAGAGAAGACCATAACAGTCCCTTACACTGCCCTACGTCTTTATTTGGACATTGAAGTGAAATTGTGTTTTTTACAGTCAAATGAATATATTGTGTTTGAGGTTTCATGATGCTTGTCTGTAAACCAAAGTAGATCATTTTAAGATTGTTCCCGATCGAACATCTCTGGAGAGACCTGAAAATAGCTTTGCAGCTACGCTCCCCATCCAACCTGACAGAGGGGATCTGCAGAGAAGAATGGGGAAAAAGTCCCCAAATACAGGTGTGCCAAGCTTAGTTCAATGTTCACACCAGATTAGAATTTCTTATTCATTCAAGGCAAATTGCAAACTTTTTGGCACGTGTGCAAAGGAGTAAGTAAAATTGTCTACAATTTGCACAATAACTACATACACACGACAAATCAAAACTGATGAGTTGGTTCTCAGTGAAATTGTCTTCACAACTTCACAACATTCTTTCATCGTGTGAGCCGTCAAATGCAAAATGATTCATTCAATTGTCAAAATCTGTCAGACATAGTGATGACATAGTAATTACATAGGGATGACACAGTAATGTACTAGGAATCACAATCTTACCGATCAACCAATCAAGTTTGGAAACCTATATATATATATATGGAGCATGCCCGCAGCACAATCACTACCATTTATGAACATAGAGGAACATCACAACCAGGAACAGCAGCTAAATGCTCAGGGAAGAGAAATAAGAAGATGTGTTAGAATGTGTGGTGGTGGTGGTGGTGTTAGAGGATGACATCATAGCGGAAGATGTGTTAGAATGCGTGGTGGTGGTGGTGTTAGAGGATGACATCATAGAGGAAGATGTGTTAGAATGCGTGGTGGTGGTGGTGTTAGAGGATGACATCATAGAGGAAGATGTGTTAGAATGCGTGGTGGTGGTGGTGGTGTTAGAGGAAGACATCATAGAGGAAGAGGTGTTAGAATGCGTGGTGGTGGTGGTGGTGTTAGAGGATGACATCATAGCGGAAGATGTGTTAGAATGCGTGGTGGTGGTGGTGTTAGAGGATGACATCATAGAGGAAGATGTGTTAGAATGCGTGGTGGTGGTGGTGGTGTTAGAGGAAGATATCATAGAGGAAGAGGTGTTAGAATGCGTGGTGGTGGTGGTGTTAGAGGATGACATCATAGAGGAAGATGTGTTAGAATGCGTGGTGGTGGTGGTGTTAGAGGATGACATCATAGAGGAAGAGGTGTTAGAATGCGTGGTGGTGGTGGTGTTAGAGGATGACATCATAGAGGAAGAGGTGTTAGAATGCGTGGTGGTGGTGGTGGTGTTAGAGGATGACATCATAGCGGAAGGTGTTAGAATGCGTGGTGTTGGTGGTGGTGTTAGAGGATGACATCATAGAGGAAGATGTGTTAGAATGCGTGGTGGTGGTGGTGGTGTTAGAGGATGACATCATAGAGGAAGAGGTGTTAGAATGCGTGGTGGTGGTGTTACATCATAGAGGAGGAGGTAGAAGGCAAAGAATAAGAGTCTCTGAGGAAATCAGAGCCACAATTGTGGACCATGTCATAAACCTTGGTCTTCCAATGGAAGAGGCTGGTCGGAGAGATGCAAAATTGAGAGCATCCTGTTGGGCTGTATCCTGTCAGGCTTGGTACGGCAACTGCACCGCCTCAACCGCAGGGCTCTCCAGAGGGTGGTGCGGTCTGCACAACGCATCACTGGGGGCAAACTACCTGCCCTCCATGACACCTACAGCACCCAATGTCACAGGAAGGCCAAAAGATCATCAAGGACAATAACCACCCGAGCCACTGCCTGTTCACCTCGCTATCATCCAGAAGGTGAGGTCAGTACAGGTGCATCAAAGCTGGGACCGAGAGACTGAAAAACAGCTTCTATCTCAAGGCTCATCAGACTGTTAAACAGCAATCACTTACTCAGAGATGCTGCTGCCTACATTGAGACCCAATCACTGGCCACTTTAAACAATGGATCACTAGGTACTTTAAACAATGCTACTTTAAATAATGCCACTTTAATAATGTTTACATATCTTACATTACTCATATCACATGTATATACTGTATTTTATACCATCTATTGCACCTTGCTTATGCCGCTCGGCCATCACTCATCCATATATTTATTGTACATATTCTCATTCACCCCTTTAGATTTGTGTGTATTAGGTAGTTGTTGGGGAATTGTTAGATTACTTGTTAGATACTACTGCACTGTCGGAACTAAAAGCGCAAGCATCTAAAAGTGCAAGCATTTTGCTACACTCGCATTAACATCTGCTAACCATGTGTATGTGACCAATAACATTTTATTTGAATTTGATTTGATTTGACTTTACAGAATTTAAAATTACAATTCTTGTCTTTCATAATTTGGTCAGATATACTTGGATGTGTAGTGTCAGCGTTTGTTGCTGGTATGTCATGCCTAAATTTGCTAATCTTGTCAATAAATAAAAAATAAAAAATAATTAAAGTAGTTGTCAATATCTGTTGGTTTTGTGACGAATGAGCCTCCTGATTCAATGAATGATGGAACTGTTTGTCTTTTCTCCCAAAATGTCATTTAAGGTGCTCCAGTTTTTTACTATCAATCTGTGTCATTTATCTTTGTTTCATAGTGTTGTTTCTTCCTCCTTTCATTCAGTTTATTCACATGATTTCTCAATTTGCAGTACATTTGGCAATCGGTTGTGCAGCCAGACTTACTAGCCATTCCTTTTGCCTCATCCCTCTCAACCATATATATATATATATATTTTTTAATTCCTCATCAACCCAAAGGGATTCAACAGTTTTTACAGTCATTTTCTTAATGGGTGCATGCTTATTAGTAACTGGATTAAGCAATTTCATGAAAGGTGTCAGCTTCTGGTTGCTCCTCATTACACACCACAGACCAACAAATATGAATTACACCAACAATATAGGTATTAACACAAAACGTATTGTATGAACTCTTATACTGTCACGACTTCCTTCGAGGTCGGTCCCTCTCATTGTTCGGGCAGCGTTTGGTCGACGCGTCACCGGTCTTCTAGCTACCGCCGATCTACTTTAAATTTTCTATGTTTTTTGTCTTCATTATACACACCTGGTTTTATCCCATAATTATATGTTCCTTATTTAAACCCTCTGTTTCCCCATGGTTTTGTGCGTGTTTGTTCCATGTTAGATGGTCTGTATTTTATGAGCTTGATTTTTACTACCTTTTGGTAGTTTGTATTTTTGAGTAAACATAATTGATTACTCATCTCTGTTGTCCTGCGCCTGACTCTGCTTACATGCTACACCCAGACCTTTGACATATACACTATATGAGGCCCTTTGGTTTTCCTAGATTTGGCTACTATATTGTGATCACTATATATGATAGATGTCGATACTGCTTTCAAGCAAGTTTCTGCAGCATTAGTAAAGACGTGATCAATACATGTTGATGATTTCATTCCTGTGCTGTGTGTAACTACCCTGGTAGGTTGACTGATAACCTGAAGCCTTTTCTTGAGTGGGCAGCTTGATGAAAGCCCGTCAATATTTAAATCACCCAGAAAATATACCTCTCTGTTGATATCACATACATTATCAAGCATTTCACACATGTTATCCAGATACTGACTGTTAGCACTTGGTGGTCTATAGCAGCTTCCCTCCAGAATGGGCTTTAGGTGAAGCAGATGAACCTGTAGCCATATTACTTCAACAGTATTTAACATTAGATCGTCTCTAATATTTACTGGAATGTGGTTCTGAATATAAACAGCAACACCTCCACCATTGGCATGTCTGATAAGGAAATGTGTATGTTTAAGTAATGACTAAGAATATTGTCCTCTGAAAATGTATGCAATGATGATCCAATAATGTGTGTTTCTAGAACTTTTTAGAGACTAGGACATTATGTTACTATCTTGCAATGTAAGATGGGGGTATCTGGGAGAACAAAGAATTCTTTGTGAAACCAAATTGCAGAAGAGAGGCCTTCTCATCCTCAGGAAGGGAGGCACGGCTAGGAACTGTCCAGTTTGAATTATGTTGGTGGAGCGGGTGGAGCGGGTGGAGTTTATTTGTATGTACAATATAAAAGACTGTGTTCCCATTTTGAGATCAGAGCTCTCATGAATAAAAAACAGAACTATTGCAGATTTGGGAATTTGTCTAATTCCTCCTTAACCAGAGCCTTACAACCTCTGGGAATTATTCAAAACCATTGAGAGAGCAAAATTCTCGTGACAATGTCTATCTATTCTGTAAATGTTATAACCTTGTATTGCAACCACTGTATCAGCAAAGGTATTATCTAAGTGAGTTTCAGAGAGAGTCAGAATATGAATGTCATCTGTTATTAGCAAATGATTGATTTTATGAACCTTGTTTCTTTACCTAGATATGTTCAAACTTCCTAGGGACCCAATCCCGTGAGCGGAATCGTTTTCGGAGCAAACAAAGCGCGGCAAATTCAAAATAATAATTTGTAATGTTTAACATTCATGGATATACAATTGTTGCATATGGTTGCAAAGATTAGAGTCTTGTTAATATCACAGCGTTGTCAGATTTCAAACAGGCTTAACGGCGAAAGCACAACATTTGATTGTTTGAGGATAGCACCTCTCATATTTTCCTCATTAGCATAATTCCATAACCAGCGCGGGTCTCACAAAACACATAAAAGAGCTAAAATAAATCGCTTATCTTTTGATGATCTTCTGCTGAGGGCATCCGAAGTGTCCAAGCAAGACAATCCATGGTTCTTTTGTTAGAAAAAGTCATTGTTTTTATCCATAAATCTCTGTTTGGTTGGCGCGTAATGTTCAGATAATCCACCAAGCATTCACAGTCTACTCGCCCATTGAACAGTGAAGAGAAAGCGTTCAATTTATTCTTATCAACTTTGCCCAAACAAATCAAACATCATTTATAATTTATCCTTAGGTATCCTTTTATCAATATTAGCTATTATATTTCACACGGATAATAACCTAAACTATAGAAAAGGTAAATACCAAGCTGCGCGCCTCCCGGGTCTCTCAAGCACAAGACAGAAAATATTTCCTGGCTTGTCATACCAAATCTTCTTCTATTCGGCTCTGTTCCATGATAAACGCTTGAAACACTGTCTAGAGACTGTTCGCATCTAGTGGAAGCCATAGGTACTGCAATCTGGGAGCTATTTCCCTGGAAATTCAATAAAGACGCATCCAAAGTGAGAGAAGGTAAAATAAAATAAAGATTTCCGGACAGAAATTCCTCGGGTTTTTGCCTGCTATATCAGTTCTGTTATACTCACATACATTAGAAACTTCAGAGTGTTTCCTATCCAATAGGACTAATTATGTGCATATCCTAGTTTCTTGACCTGAGTGGCAGGCATTTTACTTTGGGCACGTCAGACAGGCAAATATTCGGAAAATGGGACCCTAGCCCTAAAGAGTTAACATGGGCTATTTTGAGCACTTTTCTTCTGAGGTGCTTACTTGTTCTCATTGCTTTACTGGGAAGCTTAGCAGAAGTAGATATGGTCATGTTATTTATGTTAGCTGCACACTGTGGTCTTCCTCGTAGGGCACACTGCCTCAGTATAAATGTAGTTGATAGGCACATGTTTACCGCATAGAATAGCTGTTGGATAAGCAGAGGCATTCAGGGCAGTTAGAGAGACAGAAATTACCGTAGGTTCCATCACACCCTGATCTGTTTCACCCGGACTGTTTTAACTTTTGCCTGTCCTCGACCTGACTCTTGCCTGCCCGTTGTTGTTTAATAAATATCAGAGACTCTAACCATTGGCCTCCAATGTCTGGGTCTGGGTCTCACCCTGTGACGTTATAGGTTACTTACATTGTGTCTACGAACGCCCCTGATGTGATGTACGTTTGCTGAACAATTATGACAACTCTGCGTCACAATGGTAGGGATTAGCTGAGCTGGGCTTTTGTCATTGATAAGTCATTGTCTCAACGTAGCCTTATAATGGCTGTGAAAGGTTCCAGGAACCCAAATGATTTGGGTGGATCTCATCCTCCTCATGAAACGTGTTTTGTTTCCAAAAGGTATGGAAATTACCAACAAAAGTTACACCCATTTAGCTGCAATAATCACGTAGCTAGTGGTGAAGAGAAAGAATCCTACTAAAGCGTTCAATGACAATTCAGAGAGGTCACAGGGCCAGATATGACAGGTCTTTTATTAGTGTCTAGCAGAGAGGCAATCAGCGCTTTAAATCCAGTTTCAAATGTTCAGAGCTGTTCTTCATAATGTCATTAACCTCTCAGGGATTGCTGGGGCGCTAGTTTGGCCCATTCCTCCTGACCGAGCTGGTGTAACTGAGTCAGGTTTGTAGGCCTCCTTGCTCGCACACGCTTTTTCAGTTCTGCCCACAAGTCTTCTATAGGATTGAGGTAAGGGCTTTGTGATGGCCACTCCAATACCTTGACTTTGTTGTCCTTAAGCCATTTTTCCACAACTTTGGAAGTATGCTTGGGGTCATTGTCCATATGGAAGACCCATTTGCGACCAAGATTTAACTTCCTGACTGATGTCTTGAGATGTTGCTTCAATAGATCCACATAATTTATCCACATATATATATATCCACATAGGTACTGCAGTCTCAGTCCTAGTTAAAATAGAAATGAATAGGCACCCTGGAGAATAAGGTCATGTACAAAAGAAACTGAAAACCCGGATGGATTTTCCTCTGGTTTTCACCTGCTATATCAGTTGTGTTATACTCACACACATTATTCTAACACTTTTAGAAACTTCAGAGTGTTTCCTATCCAATAGTACTAATTATGTGCATATCCTATTTTCTGGGCCTGAGTGGCAGGCATTTTACTATGGGCATGCGAGACTCTCCAAAACCGTCACCTCTGCTGCCGCTCCCTAAGAAGTTAACAAGAAAATTGTGGAGTGGTTGAAAAACGAGTTTTAATGACTCCAACCTACGTTTATGTAAACCTCCGACTTCAACGGTACATCCTAATGATGTATAGATATATTAGTTTAATAGCAGGACACTGTAAAGTCCATTACCCCACTGAAGAGTATGAATTTGGCAGTTTGCGAAGGTTTGAATCCCAAGCAACCTGCCTTCACATTGTTTGAAGTACAATAGACCAACATAGCTGTAGTAGTAGGTCAAAGCTGTGCTGGAAAACCTTGGTAGAGCATTGGGTGGAGAAGGCATTCAGCTTCAGACTGCCTAATTCTCACTCATAGTCATTTTTTGTTTGTTCAATTTCCATGTTTTTTGCACACGCTGATTTGTCTTTGTTTTTAGCAGGCTCCTCAAGAAATGCTGAAGCCAAATGTGAGTTGGCTTGGGGTGTGGTTTGATGTGGGTGTTTCTTGATTACCCAAGTGCCAGGTCTCTCTCCATTCAGAGACAACAGTAACCTGGCTGTCTGTCAGAGTGCCAGGTCTCTCTCCATTCAGATACATCAGTTTCAAGCTTGTCAGTCAGTCTGAACTTCATCACATCATCTTGCAAGTCTCCATGTGCTGGCTCCATACATGTTTCTTTGAACAAACACTCACACAGTCACTGTTCTATTGCCAATGGCAGTTAGGATAGGTGATATCTGACACACTAACAGGTGCTATGTTGAAGTTTGAACAGGACAGACAAAATCTACCCAATTATGGTCTCCCCATCGACGACCGTTGGTGAGCAGGCAAGAGGCGAGGCTGGAGGTGAGAGAGTCCCATTGATGGGCATATCAGTGTAGATCAGCTCCTGGCCCCTCATCAAAGATACTGGTCGGTCACAAACACACAAATGATGCTGATGATTGCCCGCTTGCTGGTTCTCTCTATGCTGCATGTCTATGCTGACTCTGCTAGTTGTATCTGCTTGGCTGGTAATTAGTTCATCAAACCGGGTATTTTTCAACACAACCTTTAAAATGTACATAACCAGATACACAACCATGAGTCTACGGTCTAGTGAGTGTCAATGAGTAGGCTGAAACCCATTTCATGGGTGCACAATCTGTAGTTTAGACTGTACAGTCCAATATGTATGTTCAATATGCACAATAGGCTGTGTAGTGAGCTGATTTCTCACTGTCAAAGTCCTGCAATGACAGCTAAAACGCTAATATTTGTGTAAACTCTACACAATTGTGTTCTGTGAATGTCACTGAGGAGATAGCCCATTTCATGGGGACACAATCCGTAGTTTAGGCTGTGCCGTATAAGTATCCCCCATTGTAAAGTCAATTACATCCACAGTGGGATTTCATCTGTAGATTTATTTTGTCTATCAGCTGTAGTACGCACTTTGAGAAACAACCTTGATTTAATTTTACTTTCTTGGAAATCATGTGACCTTTAAGAACCAATGAGGTTGTACCTGAACTTTGATGAGGCACTGTGTAACAGATGCAGAATAACGGTATGATTTCCTAGAATGGACCATCAAAACGTTTCACTTTCATTTTGCTTTCATGAAAGGTGTTAGACTCAAGCTGTAGTCCTCTACTGCTCTGTGACCCTGGCTCATCACTCAACCTGCTTGTCTGAAAGTGTCAACCATTTCAAAGTAAGTGTACATTTAAATGGACAAGATCAGGGTTTCTTAAACTATGGGTCGGGACCCAAAGTGGGCCGTGAGCGAGTGAGAGGTGAGTCGCAAGATATAAAAATAAATATATAATCGCACACTATTTCTTCCTAATTTGAGTCATTGGAGGATTGATTTGGGTCATGGGATGACGGTCAATTTCTAATTTGGGTCTGGAGCTGAAAAGGTTTAAGATCCCAGGAATAGATCCTTAGCTCTGTCCAGTTCCATTAGAAGTGGTGTTGTTATAATCTAAGGCAGGGGTTACCACAGTCTACATTGAAAGGATAAAACCAAATTGAAACTGTAAAAATAATGGACTACATTTATTCTAGTTGTTTCCAGAGATGTAAAGTACTTAAGTAGTACTTTTTACATACGTCGTTTTCTGTATTTTACTTTGCTATTTATATTTTTGACAACTTTTACTTTTACTTCACTACATTCCTCAAGAAAATAATGTACTTTTTACTCCATACATTTTACCTGACACCCAAAAGTACTCGTTACATTTTGAATGCTTAGCAGGACAGGAAAATGGTCCAACTCACTTTTCAAGACAACACATGGTCATCCCTTCTGCCTCTGATCTGGGGGAGTCACTAATCACAAATGCATCTTCTGTAAATTATGTCTGAATGTTGGAGTGTGCCCCTGGCTATCCGTACATTTTAAAAACATGAAAATAGTGCCATCTGCTTTGCTTAAAATAAGGTTTTTAAATTATTCATACTTCTAGTTTTACTTTTGATACTTAATATATTTTAGCAATTACATTCACTTTTGATACTTTAGTATATATAGAACCAAATACTTTTAGACTATTCCTCAAGTAGTATTTTACTTAAGTAACTTTCTATTAAGGTATCTAAACTTTTACTCAACTATGAAAATTGGGTACTTTTTCCACCGCTGGTGGTTTCCAAACTGTGTGGTGCGCGGTCGACGGAGGAGTGTATTTCTTTTTATTAACTCAGTCTGGCTTTTAACTTATTCTTGAAAGTTGTAATAGTAGAATAATATTGGAGAGTGCATCACCAGTTTTCCTCTGGTTATGTCAGTTATTTTATACCTTATAGGGCCATTTATAACTTGTCAGAAATGTCCAGATCAACTAGCCCATGTATTGAATAGCTGTCTTTTTTTTATCTGAAAATGTTTTTTCTGAACAAGAGAGCTGAGAGGTTAAAGGCGGGGTCTGCTTTCAAATGATGAAGACACTTCTTTAGAACTATTGCAGCTCTGTAAATCATTGTGAGCTCTGTCATTTGGTCCAACGCTGTACATTTGATTATTGGTAATTGAAGAAATTGTTTACCATCATTTTGGGTAACAATTTCTTTGAACGTGTCATAAAGGTTCATAACACATGTCATAAGCTGACAGAAATATGTAATGATCGTGTTATGACAAAGATATTGTCTTATGACAGCTTAAGACACACCCACAGCCTGATACCGTATAACACAGTATAATAGTGGACGTATTATGAAGTTATGAAAGTGTTATGACAGTGTCTGAAATTGTCTGAAATGCCTGAAATTCAGTGAAACCCATATGCCTTTTATAACCCTATAATAGCTATTGATCGGCCAATGCAAGTTAAAGTGAGTCTTCCCCACTTTTCTCCATCAATACATATTCCTTAATATTTGGGACCTTGGCTGGGTCTTTGGCAATGCACAGGGGCAGAACTGTCACTGGGGATGGGGGGGACATTCTGAAATTGAATTTTTGACCCCCCCGTTTATATTTAACCTTTATTTAACTAGGCAAGTCAGTTAGGAACAAATTCATATTTACAATGACGGCCTACCCCGGCCAAACCCGGACGACGCTGGGCCAATTGTGCGACACCCTATGGGACTCCCAGTCACGGCCAGATGTGATGCAACCTGGATTCGAACGAGGGCAGTATTGCCTTGCGATGCTTTAGACCGCTGCACCACTCATTGGAATTTGATAGAAAACTAGGCAACGGTGTGCTTTAGGAAAATGCGGACGCCTCCTAGCGGTCGGGTAGGCTGTTTGGAGTGTTTATCCGACTGGATAAAAAAACATGAAACAAAGTTGCGCCTCTGGCTATTCAATATAATTTATGAAGTAATTACTGGAGTAATTAATTGATATAATTTATCGTAGTTAATTTGGTTATCAGTGCAAGTTAGCTTAAGACATGAAGCTAGCTAGGTTGGTAAACAATGAACCTAGCCATGTAAACAACGTTTAAAATCACACATGTCATGTTAGCTAAAGAGCCAGCCAGCTAACGTTAGCTAGTTAAACAGCAATGAACAACGTGCCAACAATGCCACAGTGCTAGGAGCTAAGCAAACCATGTTCAATGTTAGCTAGCCAACATTAGGCTCTAACTGGAAAAGCAAATGGCTCTGGGAAACAAATAACATCTACTAGATAGCCAGCCAGCTAACGTTAGCTAGCTAGCTAAAGTACACTTTAGTTTGAAATGAAACCACTTTGTCAAAATTAGAAATGTAATAACTGAAATTAGTGATGCACCGATATGACATTTTTGGCCGATACCGATATCCGATATTTTCCTTGCCCCAAAACAATGTATATATATAAAAAAAGATTGCGGCCTTTTAAGCATTCTAGTACGGTTAAATAGTTAACACACACACATGGACGCAGCGGTCTGAGGCACTGCATCTCAGTGGAAGAGGCATCACTACAGTCCCTGGTACGAATCCAGGCTGTATCACATCCGGACGTGATTGGGAGCCCCATTGTAAATAAGAGTTTGTTCTTAACTGACTGAAGGTTACACACACACACACACAAAACACTGACCAAAAAGAAATTTTTGGGGCATTTACGTATGTCCACATTATCAGTAAAACATAATCAAAACCTATTTCTTTCACTTACTTGCTGTGCTGTTTCGTTGTTCATTTGTTCAGTCGTTTCATTCTCAAAAAGGATTTCTATGGAACTAGTTAGCTAGCTAACTATATAGCTAGGTGTCATCATCTAAAATAACCCTAATTTATAAGACAGTTATTATTTGGTTAATGGTGGTCGAGCCCATCTATGTGAAGATAGCTACAATAAGGATTAGGCACAATAGTGGAATTTGCGGTTAGCCTAAAAAATAAAAGTATGGCATAATTCTACTATTTGAATTCATTTGCATCACTGTCAATGACATACTTTTATGTCTAATCCTTATTGTGGCTAGCTTCACAACACAACCCAGTCCGGTCGAGCATCACTAGCCAGATGAAGCTAGCTGGCTGCTTATAATGTTCAATTTCAATAGGCGAACAACAAGTGGCAACCTAGCTAATACTTACAAGGATTTCTAAATCATTGCTAAGAATAATGAAAATGACTGCAGTTTTTACTGGTCATTGTGTTCAGGCTGGTTGTATTGGTGCTAGCTAGATACCAAGCTAAAGCTAGCTACCCCAGAAGTTGCGGTCGAACAAACTTTTTTGAATAGTGTTGACAGTGCTACTGTATTACTCTACTTCCACTGATTTCAAAACGATCCTACAGAAAGTGGAGAGCAAAACTTTTGCAGCTCCACTATACAATAAAAAAAAATTAAAAGCTGCATTTGACAGGATTGCCAACACAGACTGATGAGCTCAAATACAGAAGCCTTCAATATGGCAGACTAATCCGAAATCCTCTCTCGGCACGTCCAGCCACATCTTCCGTGGCTTAACCAACAAAGCATATTATTCCCATAGAAACGCATTGGGCTTATACTGGTCAGATTTTAGATAGATAGATGCATGTTTTTGTCAGTGTGCGACTCAGTCAAATAAACAGTCAATATTTGTATATTTTGTTTGGACAGGCAAGGAGGTACAGTAGGGCAGGCCAGGCCCCCTAAGACTGGCCCATATCGACGGCTCTGGAATAAACTTCTTTATTCTCTTCTCAAACAGCAAAATCACCATGCTTATCACATTTCCATGGCTTGGTAATTAAAAAAATTATAATTTTACCACTAACCTGTCGATAAAAGCTTGTGAGAAGCTTATCCATCAAGTCAATTGATTAAGGAATAATTATAATGTCATATAGTATATAATGTTAAAACATTGTCACTTGTTGATATATTGAAAGCAATATGAACAAGAGGAGATTGTGCTTAAACTTTCCAATGTTTTATTCCAGGTTATCAGTTTACATTGTGTTGCTTCGTCCTACCTGTCTCTCCTGTAACTTCTCCAAGACTAACACCCAAGACTATCTAGCATAATACTTGAAATCTATGCTGTCATTTAGTTACTCTATGGGTTAAGAAAATGACACATTTTTGGAACCTTAAACAACTACAACCCATGTTTTTTTTTCATAAATCGCTCAAAAACAAATTGTTTTGATATCTCGGCAAAACATGGTCAGACTGGGCTGTTTTCTGCAGGGAGGTCGTACGCCACATTAGGAACGTGGTGATTTCACTAGCATCTGTGTTATGTGAGGAAACGGGGGCGTGTTACTTTCGCCCTGTTACTTTCGTCCCGGCTCTCCCCTAGTGACAGTTGTCTTAATTATTAGACAAGATACACATGTAATGCAGTAAAATCATTGGCATGGGAAACACTGCAGATCAACTGAATAGACTTACGGACTCATCTGCAGATATGGCGACACTTTAACTGGATTTTGGAAGAGTGGGAAAATCTTCTTTGTGCAAACAGGATCTATTAAAGAGAGGCTACATTAGTAAGATTACACCAGGAGTCGCCAGTGGCTATCTGTTCAAATACGAATGGGTGCAATGCAATATTTATTGTGATATATAATTAAGACTAACAGTCTTTTACAATACTCAGTTACTTCCACCACGTGTACACAGACACAGTGTCACACAAATGGGGACATTTATTGCAATCTTCTTTTTCGGTTCACATGAATAAAGTTTGTTCAGGGGTTTGATATAAAGTTTGGGGCCCTTGTGGGAGAGGTAAGTCTCAGCAGTTCATCGTGTGTTGTTCAGAAAAAGTTCGTCTCTGGTGATTGTGAGTAGCTGATCAAAACGAGTATCGTAACGGATATAAACAATTTTCTGGATACGATTAAGATCAAAGTATTTTTTGTCATAATCTGTGATCCCCCCAAAAAAGCTATTCAGGTGCCAGCACGCATCTTTCTCATGCCAGTCTGTCATGTGCGAGGTGGTCTTAATAACTTCACTGCCTGTGTAAAGAGAAGGGCGGCCTGTACGGTTTTCCCGCTGCTCTGACTGGATATAGCTTGAAGCTGTAGTTCTCCATCCTTTCACTTGATCAATTTTCCTCACATGTTTTCTGTCAGATCCTTTAGATTGCTGCTGCCTGCTACTATGATCAATCACACGGCGAGGACGTTTGCTATCAATCTATCAATGTGCATAATATTTAACAACTGGGGCAAGGGTATGGGAAAAGAAATATGAAACGCTGATGCACAAAGTGAAAGCAAATTTGGCTGCCAGCTGCAAATTGAGGACACACACATCCCTCCGCGCGTTGCTGCTAATCTGCAGCTTTTTCGCAGTGAGAATGTGCATGTCTATTTAGGCATAATAAAAAACGTTTTTTCCGATCACGACTATCATACAGTCCAATCCGACTATGAACTGTCAATATACGGATATGATTACGAGTGTGGCCATGTTGGCACACCACTAGTTTAAATGTGATTTTAAACAGCACAGGTACAGTAGTACAAACATCTGATTCTGGCATGCCAGATTTAAAACAAACATCTGGCCCACATCTGGCCTGATTCCGTCATGCCAGATCTAAAACCGCTATCTGGCAGCCGAAATGAATGATGGTACGGACTAATCCCGAGTCATTTGGCCCAGATCTGGCAACCTGAACTGAGCCAGAGCTGCCATTTTAGCGCCAGAATCGAACGAGCAATGGCCCAAATCCACTCGATCCTATCCCTCCCCCTCCCCACCACCACAAAAATAAATATTTATATTAAATGTAGGTAGTAATTGTAATATATGGAGCTATACACCTTTAATGATGGTCCATAATTCCCTTGTGTTTAATAGCAAATCAGTATCCCCCTTTAGTTGAAGGTCAAGGGCATATGTAAATGAGCAACAGCGACAGCGCCCCACTGCTCCCTAAGAAGTTTATAAGCTGTTTAAAAGCCTCTTTGACCTAGAATTGGCGCTCCGGTACTGCTTGCCGTGAGGTAGCAGAGAAAACAGACTATGACTAGGGTGGCTGGAGTCTTTCACAATTTTCAGGGCCTTCCTCTGACACCGCCTGGAATAGAGGTCCTGGATTTCAGGAAGCTTGTCCCCAGTGATGTACTGGGCCGTTCTCACTACCCCTTCATGGCTACAGACGTGAGTGCTGCAGGTCAGTAGTCATTTAGGCAGGTTACCTTAGTGTTCTTGGGCACAGGGACTATGGTGGTCTGCTTAAAACATGTTGGTATTACAGACTCAGACAGGGAGAGGTTGAACATGTCAGTGAAGACACATGCCAGTTGGTCAGCGCATGCTCACGGTACTCGTCCTGGTAATCCGTCTGGCCCTGCGGCCTTGTGAATGTTGGCCTGTTTAACTACTTAGGTTGCACATTTAACATGATGATTGAAATTTGGTCAAACAAATTTAAGTTTCCCTGCATTGACAACTTAGGGAGCAGTGGGGCGCTACACGGTGAAATGTAAGGCGCAAAATTCAAAATCCAAAAGTTGAATTATTAAACATTCATCAATATACAAGTGTTGCATAGTCATCAAAAGCTCTGCTTCTTGGCAATATCACAGGGTTGTCAGATTTCAAGAAGGCTTTATGGCGAAAGCACAACATTTGATTGTTTGAGGATAGCACCTCTAATATTTCTGCATCAGCATGAATTCATAAACCAGCGCGGTTCACACAAAACCCATTTCACAGCGAAAACAAATCCCTTACCTTTCGAAGAACTTCTGCTGAGGGCTTCCCAAGTGTCCAATGAAGACATACAATGGTTCTTTTGTTAGAAAAAGTAATTTATTATATCCATAAATCTACGTTTGGTTGACACGTTATGCTCAGAAAATCCATCGTCGAATCGCTCATTGAAACGTGAAGAGAACGCGTTCAAATATACCTATAAACTTTTCCTAAACAAATCAAAGACCAGTTATAATGCATCCTTAGCTATCCTTTTATGAATATTAGCGATAATATTTCACTCGGATGGTCACCTAAACGTTATATAAGTAAAATAAAGTGGGGCGCGCATCCAGTCTCGCGCCCAAGAAATCTTGTTGACATCTGAGCTCCCTTGACCATTTCCTGTTTCTATCCATTTTGCTTACTCCTAGAACTCCCAATCTTTGAATAGACTGCTGACATCTAGTGGAAGCCATAGGTACTGCAGTCTCAGTCCTGGTTAAAATAAAAATGAATAGGCAGCCTGGAGGAGAACGTCAAGTACAAAAAAAATCTGCAAATCAGGATGGATTTTGCCTGCTATATCAGTTCTGTTATACTCACATACATTATTTTAACACTCTTAGAAACTTCAGAGTGTTATAGTACTAATTATATATATCCTATCCTATTTTCTGGGCCTGAGTGGCAGGCATTTTACTTTGGACACGCCAGACTCTCCAAAACTGTCACCTATGCAGCCGCTCCCTAAGAATTTAAAGTCCCCAGCTACTAGAAGTGCAGCCTCTGGGTGAGCGTTTTCTTGTTTTCTTATGGCGGAATACAGTTCATTCAATGCGGTCTTAGTGCCACCCTCTGTCTGTGGTGGTACAGTGGGGCAAAAAAGTATTTAGTCAGCCACCAATTGTGCAAGTTCTCCAACTTAAAAAGATGAGAGAGGCCTGTAATTTTCATCATAGGTACACTTCAACTATGACAGACAAAATGAAATCCAGAAAATCACATTGTAGGATTTTTAATTAATTTATTTGCAAATTATGGTGGAAAATAAGTATTTGGTCAATAACAAAAGTTTCTCAATACTTTGTTATATACCCTTTGTTGGCAATGACAGAGGTCAAACGTTTTCTGTAAGTCTTCACAAGGTTTTCACACACTGTTGCTGGTATTTTGGCCCATTCCTCCATGCAGATCTCCTCTAGAGCAGTGATGTTTTGGGGCTGTCGCTGGGCAACACGGACTTTCAACTCCCTCCAAAGATTTTCTATGGGGTTGAGATCTGGAGACTGGCTAGGCCACTCCAGGACCTTGAAATGCTTCTACGAAGCCACTCCTTCGTTGCCCGGGCGGTGTGTTTGGGATCATTGTCATGCTGAAAGACCCAGCCACGTTTCATCTTCAATGCCCTTGCTGATGGAAGGAGGTTTTCACTCAAAATCTCACGATACATGGCCCCATTCATTCTTTCCTTTACACGGATCAGTCGTCCTGGTCCCTTTGCAGAAAAAACAGCCCCAAAGCATGATGTTTCCACCCCCATGCTTCACAGTAGGTATGGTGTTCTTTGGATGCAACTCAGCATTCTTTGTCCTCCAAACACGACGAGTTGAGTTTTTACCCAAAAGTTATATTTTGGTTTCATCTGACCATATGACATTCTCCCAATCCTCATCTGGATCATCCAAATGCTCTCTAGCAAACTTCAGACGGGCCTGAACATTTACTGGCTTAAGCAGGGGGACACGTCTGGCACTGCAGGATTTGAGTCCCTGGCGGCGTAGTGTGTTACCAGATCGAGGAAGATTATCAGTGGTCTTGTATGTCTTCCATTTCCTAATAATTGCTCCCACAGTTGATTTCTTCAAACCAAGCTGCTTACCTATTGCAGATTCAGTCTTCCCAACCTGGTGCAGGTCTACAATTTTGTTTCTGGTGTCCTTTGACAGCTCTTTGGTCTTGGCCATAGTGGAGTTTGGAGTGTGACTGTTTGAGGTTGTGGACAGGTGTCTTTTATACTGATAACAAGTTCAAACAGGTGCCATTAATACAGGTAACGAGTGGAGGACAGAGGAGCCTCTTAAAGAAGAAGTTACAGGTCTGTGAGAGCCAGAAGTCTTGCTTGTTTGTATGTGACCAAATACTTATTTTCCACCATAATTTGCAAATAAATTCATAAAAAATCCTACAATGTGATTTTCTGGATTTCTTTTCCTCATTTTGTCTGTCATAGTTGAAGTGTACCTATGATGAAAATTACAGGCCTCTCTCATCTTTTTAAGTGAGAGAACCTGCACAATTGGTGGCTGACTAAATACTTTTTTTCCCCACTGTATGTAAACAGCTACGAAAAATACAGTAGGTAGATAGTGTGGTCTACAGCTTATCATGAGATACTCTACCTCAGGCGAGCAATAACTCGAGACATTCTTGCACCAGCTGTTCGTGCACCAGCTGTTATTTACAAAAATACATAGTCCGCAGCCCCTTGTCTTACCAGACGCCGGTGTTCTTTCCTGCCGGTACAGCGTATAACCAGCCAGCTGTATGTTGACAGTGTCGTCGTTCAGCCACTACTCCGTGAAGCATAAGATTTTAAAGTTTTGAATGGGTCTGGGTCTGTTCCTGGGAGAGCAGTATATCATTCAGTATATCATTCAGAAAGGTGTTCTTAATGTTTGGTATACCTAGGGTATTACAGATGGCAAATTCTAAGCTTTCGAACTGGGCATGTGAGACTGTATCTCCTCTTATGTTATAGTTATGTTATGATTTAGATTATAATAACTTTACTTCAAAATACAGATGCATTGATGTTATTGTGTATTTTTCATCTAAATTGTTTAGCTTTCATTTTCTTTCATTCCAGGGGGAGAAAGAAATGTCGTATGAAGATGGACCGAGGTGGGACAACATTACTTCAGTTTTCGGTTTTGAAATGATGAAGGCCTCCATTTTCCACTTGTTTTTGCAGTACTACTCTGTACTATAATGTACCACAATACTATAATCCTAATGTTCTGAATTTTATGGTGATGGGGATTATTTATACAGTAAATCGTGGGACATTTTGCTACACATGGTGGAGTATTAATATTTTGGGGGGTATACTTTTTCTTGTCCCATTTAGTTCAAATTATAGTAAGCTACTAACTATAAAAATTTTGTAAAATAATGAATTTAGCCATGCATGTCTATCAACAAATTAACCAATCATAATGGCATTGTTTTGTACCCTGACATACCCCAGGATGTTCCAAGATCAGCTGGCGGAGAAGGTCCGGCCCTTCATAGACTTAATAGATGACATGAGATCCATAGGGATAGATAAGGAGCTGCCACTGCCAACCATTGCTGTGGTGGGAGACCAGAGTTCAGGAAAGAGCTCTGTGCTTGAGACCCTTTCTGGGGTGGCGCTGCCCAGAGGGACTGGTGAGATTCTGTATTGTTTTCTGAACATCCAAAAAACAATTGAAATCAATTTTAGCATTTTAAATGTTATGCCCAAATCACCCAAAGTCTCTGAAAGTGGTTGTGTAACTTAGACATGATTTGGGCATTGACTAGTTTTTGGTTTGAAAATGCTGAAGTTGGCGACTGATGCCAGTGGCTAGGTAAACAACCCTGAAGCAGGTTCTCACACAGTCCTTGTCCATAAACGAGGTCAGGAATCAGACAGTACAATAGCACCACAGAGACACGGACATTGCTGAAATGTTTAGAACCTTCAAAATAACTTGATAACCGCAGGAAAACTTTTCAGAAAATGTTAACTGTACATGAGTTTTCTAACCATTTATTCAGACACTGTAAATGTCCGACATGCTTTCTGAACATTAGAGCAACCTTGTTGTCTGTAGCCTGCAGAAGTTATATATTTATCATGAAATTCATGTCCCGGTCCATTGTTGACAGTACTGTCATATTGATTGTTGTATTGATTGTTCTGTAATAGAGTATAATGATCTGTCATTGGTACTTCCTTGTTTCCAGGTATTGTCACCAGGTGCCCACTGCTACTTAAACTCTGTAATGACAGGACAGTGAAATGGGAGGCTGTCATCTCATACGGAGGGAAATTCAGATATGAATTTGACGAACCCTCAGAAGTCGTGAGATACGTTGAACAAGGTCAGATGGGAACAAACATACACACAGACACACAAGGACATATCATTCCATACTGTACATTAACCAGTGGAGGCTCCTCAAAGGAGGAAGTGAAGGACCATCCTCCTCAGTGAAAAAAACAGGAAAACAATAAAAATATATATTTTTTAAATAAAACTAAATATGTTCACATCACCCAATAATTGATTTAAACTCACTGTTTTACAATGAAGGTCTACAGTAGCCTCAACAGCACTCTGTTAGGTAGCCCCATGGTGTAGCCGGAGGACAGCTAGATAACATCTTCTTCTTGGTATATTGACTTCAATACAAAATCTAAGAGGCTCGCGTTTCTCCCTGCCTTCCATTGACTTACACAGAAATGATGACAACTTCTGGAGGACGTCCTCCAACCTATCAGAGCTCTTGCAGCATGAACTGACAAGTTGTCCACCCAGTCAAAGAATCAGAGAAAGAATCAAGTACAGAAACATAAGCTACAGCTAGCTAGCACTGCAAGACATAACATGTGGTGAGCAGGTTACCCAAATAGAGAGAAAGACAATAGAAAGATGTCATGGTCCGTGTGTAGCTGGTGCATGAAGAGTCAGGCGCAGGAGAACATGACTGAGTGAGCAAAGCACTTTACTCAAAGATCCAAACAAACAAACGCTAACCGCGTAATACAACAACACTTTGCCAAACGCAAAACAAGCGAGGCAGAAAATATAACGCACCAGCAGGAAAGACATGGGGGAAAACAGAGGGTTAAATACACCACAGATAATGATGGGGAATGCAAACCAGGTGTGTGAAAAACAAGACAAGACAAATGGAAAATGAAAAAGTGGATCGGTGATGATTGGAAGATCGGTGACGTCGATCCCGAATGCCGCCGAACGAGTAGAAGTCATAAACAAAAGACAATAAAAAATGAAGGATACTTTCAGTTACTGAGCTAGCGAAGTTAGCTAGCTAGTTTAGCCTTCTCAGACACCAGGCTCAAACAGAGAGGGAAGCTATTTTAGCTAGCTGGCTATGGCTATCAAACAAAGGAACTCTTCCAAGTCAATGGAAAGTTTTTAGGTTTTATAAATTGTTAGCCACTGGTGCCCGCCGTGTAACTGCTAAACTGCTTGCTGCTGACTGAACACTGTACTGCATGAATGTAGCAGGTTTACTAACGTGTTAGCTCTAGTAGCCATGTTGACTATGATGATATAATATGGTGACAACGATGTAGGCTGTGTGTAGCGGTTATATAAAGGTTTTGCTTGGAAAGTTTTTTTCATTTTGTCACAGGCAGCTGATGTGTTGTGCACTGAAGTCCACAAGCTAAGGGAAAACATAAGAGGAGGGGAGCTTGTAGATGGAAGAAGGAATTATCTATACAATGATCAAAGGGATCATGGTGTTTGTATTTGGCTGCTATGAAAGTGAACTGTGATTGCGTGTGATCAGGGGTGTATTCATTCCACCAATTCTGTTCAAAAATGTTTCTTAAACGGACGCAAACGGAACAAAACAAGGATAAACATACCTGAATTTGTCTGTCACCTTGATTACTAAAAGTTCTCTCAACTTTTGCACCTGCGTTGTAAACGAATAGGCTAGGTTGTAGTATGATGAGTATCATGTAGTAGCCTAAACCTATCGATGTTACATTGAACTGGTTGAATGGAATGTGAATGATAGTCATCCAATATGAAGTAATAGAAATAAGGCCATGCTCATAAAAAAATATATATTGTTCTCCTTTATCTCAAATGGTACCGACCGCCATTGACATTGACGTATCTATTATCATTTACTGTGGAAAAGTTTGTATGGTATTTACCATAGACAACTACAGAATATTTTATAATTAAAAGAGTTATTTCGCAGTATAAGACAGACAAACAAACATTAATAACCACATGTGTTATTTCATCAATATTTTCCCATTGATTTAACAGCTCAGAACGTGTTAGCTGGAAAGGAGTGGGGATATGTGAAGACCTGATCACTCTAAAGATCACATCCTCCACGGTGTGTGACCTCAGTCTGATTGACTTACCAGGGATCACGAGGGTAGCTGTGAAAGGACAACCAGAAGACATTGGAGCCCAAGTAAGTCTAACGTTAGAGTGTGTGGCTTTTGGACTTTGTCATCTCATGACTCTTGGTTCTCATTTTATGATTCACTAATGATGAATTGTTTTAGTCAGGTGTAAAGACCATTTACCATAATTGCTAGCAAGGTACTACATCTAGCTATGATGGTTGATTCTGGTAAAAGGCACTTTGAATGTGTTGACTTTGAGGAAGGTTGAGCTTCAGAACCATGAAAAACAGAGTGCCCCAAACAGGGCAATATCACGGTAACAAGCGGTCTGATACCCTCTCGTAGATTAATCAAATAACTCGATCAAATGCATCCTGACTGCTTTGTCACATTCTTCTTCCTTTTTTACTAGATCAAGAATCTCATTTCGAAATTCATAAAGAATATTATTTTGGTGGTGGTACCATGTAATGTTGACATAGCAACAACAGAGGCACTGAAAATGGCACAAGAAATGGATCCTGAAGGCACAAGAACTCTGGGTAAAGAAATTATATAGATTAATGTATTTTTCATACGGTTTTTGTATTAGCAGTTATCATAATGCTTTTCATTTGTCTTCAAGCCATTCTGACAAAGCCAGACCTGATAGACCAGGGAGCAGAGAAGAATGTGTTGGAAATTGTCCACAATAGAGTCATCTTTCTCAACATGGGCTATGTCATTGTGAAATGTCGTGGTCAGAAGCAAATTGATGAAAACATGTCAATAACTCGTGCTATTGAGGAGGAGTTGGAATTTTTCAGAAATCATGAGCACTTCAGGTAAAATGTGTTCTTGCATTGTGATAAGTGAACTGGCATCTTTGTTTTTGATGGCTTCACATCTGAAAATGTTCAGGGCCCCAAACTGTTGGTTTCAGGATTTTATGAAAGCAGTATATTTTTCCAGATATCCTTTGAGAGTAGTTCCATATAGTGCTGATGAATGGTCTTTCCTTATGAGTCCCTCCCCTCCCTTCTCTGACATTTCTGCGTATTGTACTTTTTAACATTCAAAATCAAATAGCTAAACGATCCTTGTTATGATCATAAAACAATTCTATTTGTTAGCATAGCACATATCTCTAGCTTAAACAGATGGATTTTTATGTTTTTCTTGTATTATGTTAATTAGATATATGTGGGGGCGTGACCATTGTAGGTCAATGGTTCTACCATTTTTAGGTGTAAAATGTGTTGAAATTTTTTGGGGATTAAATACTGTTTGTTATATTTCTCTCCCTTTCAATGTATAGATCCCTCTTGCGTGAGGAGAAGGCAACCACCAAGTGCCTAGCCACTAAGCTCAGCAATGCCCTGGTCAAACAGATCAAGGTTAGTCCAACCACATACCCAATGTTTATCTGTTCTCCCTACACTCAGTGCATGCTGGAAAACATGTGGTCTGGTACCTATTATTAACTTGTTGTATGTTTGCTCCTGGTCAGAAATACCTGCCCCAGATGTCAGAGAAGATAAAGGAGCATCTCAGGGAGGTAAAGCATTTATTAAGTAAACTAGAGGGTGGGCCTCCCCTGGAACCTGCAGAGAAGAGGAAGTACCTCATTCAGGTGAGTACATCTTTCACCTTTCAATCTTTCAGCTTCATAAACTTCTTATTTTGTACAACATTTCTATAAAAAGGTCTGATGTAGGGTTGGAAGCCATACAATTCCACAGTAGTCCAGGTGTGTTATTGTCATGGTTTGGTAAATTGTCAGGAAAATGTCCTATAGAGAGTTTGGGCAATGGTACCTGGTGTAAAGGCATCAGCTCTGGTGCTCATCCTCTGCCTTTTGGATTGGTCAGATTTGCAGGTGTCCAGAAAGATAAATAAAACAGCATAATCATTTTCTCTACACTCCCACTTCCTCCACTCTCCTTCCTTAATTTCTAGCTGATTATGTTTGTCACCAGGTTAAACAATACTTTGCCTTGACAGCTGATTTGACAAAAACACTTGGACACGCCACTGTAAGATAGTTCTTCTTTAATTATCTGTAGAAAACGTAAGGATGGATGGGTCTTGTGGAGCCATTTCATTAAACAGTAATCTAAAAGGACTAAATATGAAACATTTAAACAGGTACGTTTTATTGTGTTATGTTTTTATTGTTTTCTGTTTCCCTCTTCAGGTCATAACAGATTTCAATGAGCAGATTACCCAACTGTCCAAAGGGGATATTATCGTTGTGGAGAATCTATTTGAGCTCATGCGAAGGAATTTACGGTGTGGATGGAATGTCTCAAAATTCCAAATCAAATTGTAGGTATAATTTTGAATAGCCCGGGTATTGCTCATCATTATACCATGTCTAACCAATAATATTTATGTTTCCAAATATCCCTAATATTTACTGACATAGTTATTATACTACTAATAGTTATGTCATACAACAGTGATTATAATCTCCAATGAATTATTAACATTGTTTTCCTGAATTTAGACCACGAAGTAGTGCAACAAGTTGTTGATGAATATGATCAGAAGCACAGGGGAAGTGAGCTCCCAGGATTCAGCAACTACCGGGTATTTCAACATGTTGTTCAGAAACTAGTGGCTGAACTTAAGAGACCAGCTATGACGACACTACAGACAATCAGAGGTAAGTGACCAAAACCCCTTGTCTCGTTTACTCCCGCTCCCCCCCTCTGGCGCTTGTTGTTGCCAGTTTATTCATCATTACGCACACCTGCCACCATCATTACGCGCACCTTCGACTCATGAGACTCACCTGGACTCCATCACCTTCTTGATTACCTCCCCTATATCTGTCACTCCTTTTGGTGCTTTCCTCAGGCTTTATTGTTCCTGTGATTCTCTCTGTACGCTTCTCGTGTTTCTTGTTTTGTTTCATGTTTGTTTATTTATTAAATTCACTCCCTGTACTTGCTTGTTATTGATTATTACCATACACGTTATAGAAATACACCTCACCAAAGGGAAGCAACAGGTTTTTGGGGGGCCTTTTTACTGGTGACAATTGGTCCAAGTGCGACTGCCGAAGCAACCGGGGACGCCTCAAACCTCGGTTGGCTAGTCAGGCTTCCATTGCCAAAGCTACCGGGGATGCCTCAGCTAGCTCGTCAGGCTCCCGCGCCTCAGCCGGCTCTACAGGTTCCCCCGCCTCAGCCGGCTCTACAGGTTCCCGCGCTTCAGCTGGCTCTACAGGTTCCCGCGCCTCTGCCTGCTCTACAGGCATCCCTCTGATCGGCATCCTGCGGCTGGAGCGGCGCGTGGCAGGGAGGGGGTAGTGTCACGTCTACTCCCGCTCTCTTCGCTGGCGCTTGCTGTGGCCAGTTTATTCATTTCACGCACACCTGTCACAATCGTTACACACATCTTATTGTTTCTGTTCTGTGTTTCATGTCTGTACACTACTCGTGTTTCTTGTTTTGTTTCATATTTGTTTATTTATTAAATTCACTCCTGTACTTGCTTCTTGATTTATTGGCGATACATGTTACAGCCCGAGATTCAATGTGATTTTCCAAAAGCCCCTTTATTGAACATTATGCATGGGTCTCTATGGTAGTAACGACAAGACAAACATGCCTATTATATTAAGCAATAAGCACCCAAGAAACCAGGTGTTGGTGAATCACACCCCATCCACATCATCAGGGCTGAAGTGGAGCGGGTTGAGAGCATTAAGTTCCTCCGTGTCCAAATCGCTAATGAGTTAAAATGGTCCACACATGCGCACAGTCGTGAAGAAGGCGAGACAGCGCCTCCTCCCTCTCAGGAGGTTGGAAAGCATTGACATGGGCCCTCAAATCCTCAAAAGAGTTCTACAGCTGCACCATTGAGAGCATCTAGACTAGCTGCATCACTGCTTGGTATGGCAAAAGAACCAACCTTGATCGCACGGGCGCTACAGCTGACAGCCCGGTACATCACTGTGGCAGAGCTCCCTGCCATCCAGGACCTCTATACCAGGCGGTGTGATAGCTAACTAAATGGCTATCGGACGATCTGAGTTGACCCCTCTCTATGCACACTCACAGAACTCTACACACACACACACTCACTTCATTTGCTCAACCACATAACAGCTACACACATTTATACTGACTCTAAACACACACCCTCACGCGCAATCATCATATACACAGATGCTACTCTGCTTATCATATATACTGATGCCTAGTCAACTTACCCCAAAACATACAGTATCTAACCATACCACTTCAGCATCCCTGCACATTGTACACATGGTACTGGAACTGACCCTGGAACTGTCCCTATATATAGTTACTTACCCTGGAACTGTCACTATATATAGCTACTGACCCTGGAACTGTCCCTACATATAGCTACTGACCCTGGAACTGTCCCTGTATATAGTGACTGACCCTGGAACTGTCCCTACATATAGCTACTGACCCTGGAACTGTCCATGTATATAGCTACTGACCCTGGAACTGACCCTGTATATAGTGACTGACCCTGGAACTGTCCCTATATATAGCGACTGACCCTGGAACTGACCCTGTATATAGTGACTGACCCTGGAACTGTCCCTATATATAGCGACTGACCCTGGAACTGACCCTGTATATAGTGACTGATCCTAAAACTGTCCCTATATATAGTGACTGACCCTGGAACTGTCCCTACATATAGCTACAGACCCTGGAACTGTCCATGTATATAGCTACTGACCCTGAAACTGTCCCTATATATAGCTACTGACCCTGGAACTGTCCATGTATATAGCTTACTTACTTTCTCGCATTCTTCTTATTTCTCTAGTGTTTTTGTTCTACCTTGTGTCATTTTTAATACTTCATTGTTGGGTTTAGAGCTTGCAAGAACGGCATTTCATTGTACTTGTGCATGTGACATTGACTTTAATTGACTAAATAGGACATGTTGAAGGGATGGATCAGTCAAATGACAAAATGACATATTAGTTTCCTTACCCTGTAACAGTCTATGGACAAGGTGTGACATCAATCCATGCTTTGGTTTAATTTACCTGTCTCCATTTTCACTCTTCATGTCCAAATGATCCTAATGTATCTCAAATTGATTGTGTAGCTCAATTAAGTTACTTATTGATTATTTGGACATGAAGCACAAACAAATTATAATATTGGGACTATTGACCTGTAATTTGGCTGAACTACACCTTTACATAAAAACATTTTGTCTCTTTACCAAATACATTTGATTTTGTTTTTCAGACATGGTGCAGAAGCAATTTGATCATTTGTCCAAAGAGAACTTTAAGAATTATCCTTATCTTTATCAGGTCTCAAAGGTAATGACAATTGTAAACTGTTAAGCGCTCTGTCATGATAATCATACATTTCTCTATTCTGGGATTTTAGGCTGAAATGTAAATCTCAGTTAGTGACAAGCAGTATACCACCCTGCATCCCAATGCTAGCTTGCTTCTGAAGCTAAGCAGTGTTGGTCATGGTCAGTCCCTGGATGGGAGACCAGATGTTGCTGGAAGTGGTGTTGGAGGGCCAGTAGGAGGCACTTGTTCCTCAAGTCTAAAAAAATATCCCAATTCCCCCGGGCAGTGATTGGGGACATTGCCCTGTGTAGGTTGCTGTCATTTGGATGGGATGTTGATATGGGTGTCCTGGCTCTCTGTGGTATTTAAAGTTCCCATGGCACTTATTGTAAGAGTAGGGGTGTTAACCCTTGTGTCCTGGCTAAATTCCCAAGCTGTCCCTCATACCATCATGGTCACCTAATCATCCCTAGCTTACAATTGTCTCATTCATCCCCCTCCTCTCCCCTGTAACTATTCCCCAGGTTGTTGTGTTAAATCAGAATGTGTTCTCAGTCAACTTACCTGGTAAAATAACAGATACATTTAAAAAAAATTAACTAGCAAGAAGGCAGGAAAATATGAGGCAAAGTAGCACTTAAAAGTCACAATACATTTCTATGAAGAATTCCAAATTAAATATTGTAGGATTGTACCCTGAAATGTTCAAAATAAAACATCATAAGATACTTAGAGATACTTAGAGCATGTCCAACTGAACAGTAACAGTATTTCACCTTCCCTGCATCCAAGATTCTTTATGTCCTCATGGTATCTTCATCTTTGTTAAAACTCAGAAAAACATTGAAACAATCCAGGAGCAGCAGTCAAACATAGTGAAGGCGAGGATCGTGGAGCAGTTTGAGATGGAGATGCTGGTCTACACACAGGATGAAATCTTCAACAAACATCTTCCAAAGGAGGATGAAGCAGAAGGCTCAGATCACGACACCAGGAGCAAGTACCCTGGACTGTTCAATGCATTCTATGAGGTACAATGCAAGACATCTACTGTGCAGTATGTGTCACATACATATGGTTAGCAGATGTTAATGCGAGTGTAGCGAAATGCTTGTGCTTCTAGTTCCAACCATGCAGTAGTACCTAACAAGTTATCTAACAATTTCACAACTACCTTATACACACAAGTGTAAAGGATTGAATATGAGTATGTACATATAAATATATGGATGAGCGATGGCTGACCGGCATAGGCAAGATGCAGTAGGTGGTATATAGTACAGTATATACATGTGAGATGAGTAGTGTAGGATATGTAACATTATATAAATGCATCGTTTAAAGTGGATAGTGATACATTTATTACATCCACTTTTTAATTATTAAAGTGGCTAGAGATTTGAGTCGATGGCCGAACGGCATAGGCAAGATTCAGTAGATGGTATAGAGTACAGTGTATACATTTGATATGAGTAATGTCGGATATGTAAACATTGTATACAAAATCGTTAGAAGTGCCTAGTGATACATTTGTTACATTCATTTTTCTATTATTTAAAAGTGGCTAGAGATTTAAGTCAGTATGTTGGCAGAAGCCACTCAATGTTAATGGTGGCTGTTTAATAGAGATAGAAGCTGTTTTTCAGTCTCTCGGTCCCAGCTTTGATGCACCTGTACTGACCTCGCCTTCTGGAAGATAACGGGGTGAACAGGCAGTGGCTCGGGTGGTTGTTGTCCTTGATGATACTTCCTGTGACATCGGGTGATTTAGGTGTCCTGGAGGGCAGGTAGTTTACTCCCGGTGATGCGTTGTGCAGTCCTCACTATCCTCTGGAGAGCCTTACGGTTGTGGGCATAGCAGTTGCCGTACCAGGCAGTGATACAGCCCGACAGGATGCTCTTGATTGTGCATCTGTAGAAGTTTGTGAGTGTTTTTGGTGACAAGCCAAATTTCTTCAGCCTACTGAGGTTGAAGAGGCGCTGTTGTGCCTTCTTCACCAACACTGTCTGTGTGGGTGGACCATTTCAGTTTGTCCGTGATGTGTACGCCGAGGAACTTAAAACTTTCCACCTTCTCCACTACTGTCCCGTCGATGTGGATAGGGGGGTGCTCCCTCTGCTGTTTCCTGAAGTCCACGATCATCTCCTTTGTTTTTTTGACGTTGAGTGAAAGGTTATTTTCCTGACACCACACTCCGAGGGCCCTCACCTCCTCCCTGTAGGCCGTCTCGTTGTTGTTGGTAATCAAGCCTACCACTGTAGTGTCGTCAGCAAACTTGATGATTGAGTTGGATGCGTGCTTGGCCACGCAGTCATGGGTGAACAGGGAGTACAGGAGAGGGCTGAGAACGCACCCTTGTGGGGCCCCAGTATTGAGGATCAGCGGGGTGGAGATGTTGTTTCCTACCCTCACCACCTGGGGCCGTCCTGTCGGGAAGACCAGGACCCAGTTGCACAGGGCTGGGTCGAGACCTAGGGTCTCGAGCTTAATGACGAGTTTGGAGTGTACTATGGTGTTAAATGCTGAGCTGTAGTCGATGAACAGCATTCTTAAATAGCTATTCCTCTTGTCCAGATGGGTTAGGGCAGTGTGATTGCGATTGCGTCGTCTGTGGACCTATTGGGAGGGTAAGCAAATTGGAGTGGGTCTAGGGTGTCTGGTAGGATGAAGGTGATATGATCCTTGACTAGTCTCTCAAAGCACTTCATGATGACGGAAGTGAGTGCTATGGGGCGATAGTCATTTCGCTCAGTTACCTTAGCTTTCTTGGGAACAGGAACAATGGTGGCCCTCTTGAAGCATGTGGGAACAGCAGACTGGGATAAGGAGTGATTAAATATGTCCGTAAACACACCAGCCAGCTGGTCTGCGCATGCTCTGAGGACACAGCCAGGGATGCCATCTGGGCCGGCAGCCTTGCGAGGGTTTACACGCTTAAATGTTTTACTCACATTGGCTGTGGTGAAGGTGAGCCCGCAGGTTTTGGTAGCGGGCCGTGTTGGTAGCATTGTATTGTCCTCAAAGCAAGCAAAGAATTTGTTTTGTTTGTCTGGGAGCAGGATATCGTGGTCCGCGAACGGGGATGGTTTTCTTTTTGTAGTCTGTAATTGACTGTAGACCCTGCCACATTCCTCTCGTGTCTGAGCCGTTGAATTGTGACTCTACTTTGTCTCTATACTGACGCTTAACTTGTTTGATTGCCTTGCGGAGGGAATAGCTACACTATTTGAATTCAGTCATGTTTCCAGCCGCCTTGCCATGATTAAAATCCACGATTTCTGGTTGGGGAAGGTTTTAATAGTTGCTATGTGTATGTTGGGACTACATCTTGCCTGGTACTCCACCACAGAGACATATTAGAGATTGGACACTGAGGTTGCTGCATCAAATCAAATCACATCTATTCATCACATACACAGTTCACAGCTGGTATAACAGGTGTAGCAAAATGCTAATGTGCTAGCTCCCTCAACAATGCAGTACCGTACTGATGAAATCTTCAACAAACATCTTCCAAAGGAGGATAAAGCAGAAGGCTCAGATCACAACACCAGGAGCAAGTACCCTGGACTGCTCAAGTCATACTATGAGGTACAATGCAAAACATCTACTGTGCAGTATGTATAGAGCCTTCCAGAAATAAAATCTAATTAACTAAACCTTCAGCTAACATAAAACTGGCAGGTAATGTAGTGTGCTTACCGACAAACTCACACACTTTATCATCAGGGCTTTCCACAAAGTTCTGGAGATCTCAACGTGTATGTATGGACTACATCTAGCCTGGTACTCCACCCCAGAGACAAATTAGAGATTGGACACTGAGGTTGCTGCATGAAATCAAATCACATCTATTCATCACATACACAGTTCACAGCTAGTATAAAAGGTGTAGCATGCTAATGTCCTAGCTCCCTCAACAATGCAATACCGTGCTGATGTACTGTGTGTTAAATAGAAATAATACACGCTATAGAATGCCCTTCAAGCCAATCAGTAACGAATATTCAGCAATGCCATGGTATAAGCAATAATATAATAATGATGCATTTACATTACACAGTATAATCAACAATGTCCATATGTCAGCCATGTTGGCAATATTGACCAACAGCAGTTCATGGCATTTACATTTTTTTAAACAATGCTGTGTAACTGAAAGTCTAGAATTCGATTCTAAATAATTGTCATGACTGGATAAATGGAATGCTCAAAGGGGTAACATGGTGTCCGTTGTAAAAGTTGGCCCTACTCTCTATATACACTACCGTTCAAAAGTTTGGGGTCACTTAGAAATGTCCTTGTTTTTTAAAGAATACCACATTTTTGATCGTTAAAATAACACCAAATTGATCAGAAATACAGTGTAGACATTGTTAATGTTGTAAATGACTATTGTAGCTAGAAACTGCAGATTTCTTATGGAATATCTATATAGGTGTACAGAGGCCCATTATCAGCAACGAAATTCTGTACGAGATCTTCAGTTTCTTGGCAATTTCTCGCATGGTGTAGCATTCATTTCTCAGAACAATAGAATAGACTTGCAAGTTTCAGAAGAAAGATCTTTGTTTCTGGCCATTTTGAGCCTGTAATCAAACCCAAAAATGCTCCAGATACTCATCTAGCCTAAAGAAAGCCAGTTTTATTGCTTCTTTAATCAGGACAAAAGTTTTCAGCTGTGCTAAAAATATTTGCAAAGGGTTTTAATGATCAATTAGCCTTTTTAAGTGATAAACTTGGATTAGGTAACACAACGTGCCATTGGAACCCAGGAGTGGCGGGTGCTGATAATGGGACTCTGTACGCCTATGTAGATATTTCCAGCTACAATAGTTATTTACAACATTAACAATGTCTTCACTATATTTCTGATCAATTTGATGGACAAAAAATGGACAAAAAAAATGCTTTTCTTTCAAAAACAAGGGCACTTCCAAGTGACCACTGACTTTTGAATGGTAGTGTCCATCATATAGCTCTGCTCCGGCCTGTACAATGAATCCATGACATCATCAATGGGATAATCAGATCTCTCATTAATGCTTTTTGACAAATGTTTCAAACATACATTGTTGTGTCAGGGTTGATTTGTGGTGTATTGCATTTTACAGACCAATCCAACTCTGAAGTCTATATGTTCACCTTGCTGAGCCTGTGTTGTCGTTTGGTAATTTTGGTCCCTTGTGGCCATCTCATCACCTTTTCCGGCCCTCACTCTCCCTTCCAACTCACCTCTCTCACAGATTGTGGTGCAAAGACTGGCTGACCAGGTGCCCATGCTGATTCGTTACTTCATTCTGAAGGAGTCAGCTAAGATTGTGTGCAATGAAATGCTGGATTTGCTACACAGAGATGACGCTGATAACATCCTACAGGAGGATTCCGAGATCGGAGAGTATCGTGCAAAGTTGCAGGCCCAAGCGGATCGCCTTCTACTGGCCAATGACAAAATCAGCAGACTCTGAGAGGGTGATGTCTTGTCAGTTACAGTATTCAGAGATTTTAGCAAAAAAATTAACCGGTTAAAAGAAGAATGACCATATTTTTGGAAAGGGCACTAATGGCCAAATGCAATTTATTTTAAATAACGAGTGAAATAACTTCATTTTGTATATTTGTATTCAACAAATGTATAAGATCGGCTAAGATCAGTGAGATGCTGTACAGACGACCCCAGTGAAATCCTACAGGAGGAACCAGAGGTCGGCCAGAAACGTAAAAGGTTGCAGGACCAAGCGAATCGCCTTGATTAGTAGACTGTGGTTGACATTTTGTCAATGCAGAAATTCTGAGATGTTGCCAACAAAGCCTGCAATACTTTTTCCTACATTTGATCAGCATATAGAACATTTTATAAGATGGGCAGCTCTACATTTTGTCAAAATTGGTATTCCGGTAAAATGATGTGACAGTTGTATCATCACATATCTGCAATGTGTTTTTATGTTTTCATCTCCAAATGTACTGAGGAAATATGTGAAGATGGTTGATTATATTATTTAAAGTGACAAATGAAATTTGAAGGTTGTATCCATTTTCTGATTGGTCAGAGCGCATCAATGTAGAGAATATTTTGATGATGGCATTATAATAACTTGATGCCTGTTTTATTAAACGTGTTGAGTATCAGTTTGGCGTATGTGTTGTTACCTACCCTTACCACCTGGGGACGGCCCGTCAGGAAGTCCAGGATCCAAGTTGCAGAGGGAGGTGTTTAGTCCCAGGGTCCTTAGCTTAGTGATGCGTTTTGAGGGCACACTGTGTGGTGATAATGTCAGGTTCCTCTTTAAGGCTAGGTGGGACGCTAGTGTCCCACCTGCGACAACATCCGGTAAAATGCAGAGCGCCAAATTCAAATGACAAAAATAGTAATATTAAACATTCATGAAAATACAAGGGTTGCACACCATTCAAAAGCTTAGAATCTTGGTAATCTCACAGCGTTGTCACATTTCAAAAAGGCTTCACTGCGAACCCATAGAATTTGATTGTCTAAGGACAGCGTCCCGCATACTTCCTCCATTAGCATAATATCATCACAGCACAGGTGTCACAAAACTCAAAAATAGCAATAAAATAAATCACCTACCTTTGAAGATCTTCCTCTGATGGCAATCTAAAGGGTCCGAGCTACACAATAAATGGTCCTTTTGTTCGATAAAGTCCCTCTTTAACTACTTAGGGAGCAGTGGGGCGCTGCTTCTTGGCAATATCACAGCGTTGTCAGATTTCAAAAAGGCTTTACGGCTAAAGCACAACATTTGAATGTTTGAGGGTAGCACCTCCAAAGTGTCCAACGAAGACATCTTTCTTTTGTTAGAAAAAGTAATTTATTATATCCATAAATCTCTGTTTGGTTGGTGCGTTATGTTCAGAATATCCAACGTCGAATCGCCCATTGATACGTGAAGAGAACGCGTTCAAATATACCTATAAACCTTTCCTAAACAAATCAAATACCAGATAAATGCATCCTTAGTGTAAGGGATCAGCCAGGCTCCACCACCACACAATCACAGAGATCACTGTCACCTGAGTTCTAATCACCCACACCTGCACGTCATTGTATCATCAGCACAGTCAGCATATAGGCACTCCCCCAACACAGTCACTTTGTCTGGTCTCGTTTGAGTAAGGACTCACTCCCTGTTCCTCTAACCTCGATCTTCGTTATCTACCTTGTTTCATCTACTTTCCAGTGTCTCCCTCGTCTTCCTGGTTCCAGTGTTCATCCTCCGGCTACCTCCTCCTCATACAAGAATACCTGTCTGGATTTCCCATCACCATCTTACAGAGACTTTCTCTACTTCATTTTGTCATCACCATCTATATTCCATTAAACCTGTTACTCCTTTTTGGAAACCTTTTTGTCTTGAGTCTCTGTTCCATAACACTTAGCTATCCTTTTATGAATATTAGCGATAATATTTCACTCGGATGGTCACCTATACCTTATATAATTAAAATAAAGTGGGGCGCGCCAGCCAGACTCGCGCCCGAGAAAACTTGTTGACATTTCAGGTCCCCATGCCATTTCCTGTACCTATTTGTTGTGTTTACTCCAATCTCTCTGAGTCTTTGTATATAGACTGCTGACATCTAGTGGAAGTCTCAGTCCTGGTAACAAATGGATTCAATAGGGAGTGTGTCTAACAGAGCCAAAGGTCACCAGAAACTGATTTCCGGATGTTTTTTTCTCGGGTTTTTGCCTGCTAAAAGAGTTCTGTTATACTTACAGACATTATGTTAACACTTTTAGAAACTTCAGAGTGTTTCCTATCCAATAGTACTAATTATGTGCATATCCTATTTTCTGAGCCTGAGTGGCAGGCATTTTGCTTTGGGCACGCCAGACTCTCCAAAACCGTCACCTCACCTGCCGCTCCCTAAGAAGTTAAATCCCAAAAGCTCCGTTTAGTTGGCGCGTTTTGTTCAGTAATCCACCGTTCCACTTGTTCAATATACAAGACATAAAAAACGTACAAAAGTTAGCTATAAACTTTGTCCAAACAACTCAAACAATGTTTCTAATTAAACCTCAAGTACCCTAATATGTATATAAACGATAATATTTCAGACTGAAAATAACCTGCTCAATAGAACAGGAAAGTCCTTTCCAGAGTCCACTGGCAAAAACAGCTCTTACTCGTTGGTTTTTAAAAAAAACAAGCCTGAAACCTTGTCTAAAGACTGTTGACATCTAGTGGAAGCCATAGGAACTGCAATCTGGGAGCTATATCCCCCTGCTTTGAAATTGCAAAACCACATTTTCCGGATGGATTTTCCTATGGTTTTCGCCTGCCAAATCAGTTCTGTTATACTCACAGTAATTATTTTAACAGTTTTAGAAACGTCAGTGTTTTCTATCCAATACTACTAATTGTGTGCATATTCTAGTTGCATGTCTTTATTTTGACATTGAATTGAAATTGTGTACATTTGTTCCCAAACAAGTCAAATTAATGTACTGTGTTCGAGGTTTCATGATGCTTGTCTGTAAACCAAAGTAGATCATTTTAAGATTGTTCCCGATCGAACATCTCTGGAGAGACCTGAAAATAGCTGTGCAGCAACGCTCCCCATCTAAGAATGGAAGAAAGTTCCCAAATACAGGTGTGCCAAGCTTGTAGCGTCATACCCAAGAAAACGTGAGGCTGTAATCGCTTCCAAACGTGCTTCAACAAAGTACTGAGTAAATTGTCTGAATACAAATGTAAATGGTATGTTTATTTTAAAAAAATGTAATACATTTGCAAAAGTTTCTAAAAACAAGTTTTTGCTTTGTCATCTTTTGGTATTGTGTGAAGAATGATGAGGGGGACTAATTCATCCATTTTAGAATAAGTCTGTAACGTAACAAAGTCAAGAGTGTCTCAATACTTTCCGAATGCACTGTAAAAGTCTGCCAATGATATAAATACCAGAGAAAACAAACTGCAATCCAGATATGCTGTAAATCTACACTGAGCTGTATTGGTGTGTATTCTGGGGCCAGTCAAAAAAAACGGCTTCATTTGAATCTTTATAGCTATTACCAGAGGGAGGGCGACATGTATCCATGATCTTGACCAGATAGACAGATCACCTGCAGAGATGGAGAACCTTATATTTCACCAGGGCTGTAAACAGGGGTTTGAGTTTTACTGAGGTCTGGAAGGACATTGTGTTACTGCCTTTCTATTCAATAAAAACACTTTCAAATGCTATTTGTCAGTCCATCTACAAACACACAGCATATTAGCTATACAAATGTAATGGTATACTCCTGAAAGGTGGAAATCTGACAAATTATTCACACTGACATGTAGGATCAGCGACGAAATGAAAACATAGGACATTTTTAGAACTGTATTGTGTGCATGTTGATAGAATTTTTATGTCGGCCAGTAGGGAAGATAGGTATTTTTAAAAAGTTTGATAAGATTAGTACAGATTATCTCAGGGGACCATACATTACCCCACGTCTGGGATCCACGGTACAAACCACTCTCTCTGCTTGCTTAATTTTTCTTTCCGTCTCCTCTGCCTCCTCCTGCATGCATTGCAGCCTTCCTCAGCCTCACAACTGAGTGCCACATGACTGTCTGTCTCAGTAGCCTACGTCCTGTAAAAAAACAAATTATTATGAGAACTTAGTGTCATATTTTTTGCTCCTGCTGAGGTAGGCTCTGTTTAACGTTAGCTTCCTTCTAGCTGGCTAAGTAATACTATCCAGAGCCCTTCAACGTTACTGCATTAGAAGTCTCTGACGCCAGCTAGACACCTGACTGACTGGCATATCTATAAGCGACTATTCATCAGTTGTCTGCTCATTCTTCAAGAGTCGTTTTTTGTTTGTTTGGGGGATGTCTGTAGACACGGCAGGAGTCTGGGACGCTTTTAAATGGCCTTTTTGTCCTGCATCTCGAAAACACGCTGGCAGCAGAGCCGACTGTGAGCTGTGACAGTTCTTTTCACGTTTAAACCGTTTGAGAGAGTGGTGAATGTGCTGTTAAAAGCAAATCCAGGAGGCAATCCAGGATGCAGGCAAACTTAACGCACAAACCACTGTTCATGATTCGGTAAGGCGGTAATAGAACTCAGTCAGATCTATAATATATGTGTTATGAGCTTTGACCAATGCTGGGAGAAACAGCCTATTTAGATGTTGAACTGTAATTGATTTTCTTTATTGTGTTCAAAATATATTTGTATTTTTATTATTATCTTCAAATTATAAAAATTGACAGAGGTTGACCGATGCCGATACCGATTATTGGAGGACCAATAAAAGCCGATATTGATTAATCGTCCGTTTTCTATATATATCTATTTGTAATAATGACAATTACAACAATACTGAATGAACACTTTTATTTTAACTTAAGTTATGAGGGGGAAAGTGACCATATTATTAGGTTGAGGCACATGGGCTACTAACACCATACTACACAACATACACTTAGTATTACTTTCTTAGCTACAGTATACATATCTCCCTGGCATAATACATCATTTATGCAGCAGCATTCAATACATTTTTGGACTCACAGTTTGTGCTGTGCTGACTTGAATGGGGAGGTGGCGCGGCAGTAATTCTTGAAGGCAGATTTTGTCATTAGACTTTGTCATCAAAGCTCGGCATTCCCTGGATTTGTGGTGCTTTCAAGACAGGTTTTCTAGAAAGGAACCAGAGTTACCGACTTCGAATTCCGAGTTGGAGGACTGTTCAAAATGTATTTTCCCAGTCGGAGCACGTTTTTTCTGAGTTACCAGTTATCTTGAACTCACTGAAGTCTGAGATTTCCCAGTTCCGAGTTTCCAGTTGTTTTGAACGCAGCAAAAGTCATGCTGCCTTTTCTGGCCCATGGTGTTGTGTGTCAATGTTTATCGTTTTAAGCTTGGAAAATAGACCCTTAAACCCAGACTTGGACCACACACCCTCTCCACCGAATAGCAGGCTGGAGAAGCAAAATAGGGATTGCTTAACAGCACTTGCAGTAAGCCACTGATTCCTTCCAAACCACTCATTGTTGAATTTGCGATTTCCAACTTGTTGTGTAATGTTTATGTCCAATGAGCACCGATACGTTTTATCCAAAATGTATCTTCATATGACATGGATTGAAAATGATTTGCCAGTAGATTGTTGACATGATTCATGATGATGACTGCTTGTCTAGCTTGCTAGCTAAGATTTTGAAAGTATTGATGTTTAAATTATCATTCCAATCAAAGCTACGGTAGATATAACATGTTTTGATGCCATTCTATCTGTAGCCAATGACCTTGAGCTTTCTTGGATGAGCAAGTCTAATGTAAATCTATGGCAGCACCCAAGGGGGGCTTGAACCTTCAAGCTATCCCTGTAGATTTTGCTGTGACGTAGTGTCCCAATGAGTGACAGTATACTGAGCCAATCACGGCACAATTAGAGCAGTTTGCTGTAGTATTTGTTTTCTACATCTGTTAATTTTAGTTACTATGCTGTTACTAAGCAGTAATGTATTACGGCAGTGTTACGTTACTACACCTAATAGGAAATGCACATGCGCACTATTGGGCCTGGGGCTGTAGAGCACGAGAGGTTTTGACTAAAGGAAATTAACTGTACTCCCGCCTCCTGCCTGGTCATTTCTCCACAACACAAATATTACAGTGGCGACGAGGTGATTAAGCTTCTTAAACGGACATTGCTTGAAGGGAAGAATGTTGCGTGAGTAATGAAACTCAAAATGATTATGTAAATCGTCAGGTATTTGTTATTTTTTTTTACCAGTAGAAACTGCTAGTAGGTACAGTGTTCAGGAGTGACACTGCCCTCTGGTGATTAAATTAAAACTGTCATTGAACCCATTGAAATTAGGTGATCTCAGTGGAGAAATATTGTATATAAAAAAAGGAACAAGAAACGTAACGCAGTGTGTACATTATTACAAATGAGTGCAGTGACTGAAGTAATTGCAGAAACCTCTGAAATGAAGGAAGTGAAGAATTAGATGAAAATTCAGAAAATTGAGGACACAAGGAAACTGAACAATTAACTGTGAAAATGGCAACCATTGGCCAAGTACCAGAGTTTGAGGCTACAAAAGTGGATTTTGATTCCTATTTAGAGCGTTTTGAGCGTTGGCTGGCTGCAAATGAAATCAAAGATGAAAAGAAAGCAGACGTATTTCTCAGTGTTTTGTGTCCAACTGAGTATGAATTGCTGAAAGGTCTCATTGAACCAGTAAAAGCAGTGGAGTTGACCTATGCAGAACTGACTGAGACTCTTTCAAGGCATTTGAAGCCTATGCCAATTCTCGTTGCAGAACGTTTCAGATTTTACCAACGACACCAGAGTCAAGGAGAAACTGTGGCTGACTACATCCTTGCTTTGAAAAGGCTGGCAGGTACATGTGAGCTTGCACGATTTCCTGATGATTTCCTTTTTTTATTTCACCTTAATTTAACCAGTTTGGCTAGTTGAGAACAAGTGCTCATTCACAACTGTGACCTGGCCAAGATAAAGCACAGCAGTTCGACACACAACAACAAAGAGTTACACATTTTTGTAGTTTGTTCCAGTCATTGGCAACAGAGAACTGGAAGGAGAGTCGGCCAAAGGAGGAATTGGCTTTGGGGGTGACCAGTGAGATATACCTGCTGGAGCGCGTGCTACTGGTTGGTGCTGCTAAGGTGACCAGTGAGCTGAGATAAGGCGGGGCTTTACCTAGCAAAGACTTGTAGATGACCTGGAGCCAGTGGGTTTGATGAAGAGTATGAATCGAGGGCCAGCCAACGAGCGAGTACAGGTTACAGTGGTGGGTAATATATGGGGCTTTGGTGACAAAATGGATGGCACTGTGATAGACTTCATCCAAATTGTTGAGTAGAGTGTTCGAGGCTATTTTATAAATGACATCGCCGAAGTCGAGGATCGGTAGGATGGTCAGTTTTACGAGGGTATGTTTGGCAGCATGAGTGAAGGATGCTTTGCTGCGAAATTGGAAGCCGATTCTAGACTTAATTTTGGATTAGAGATGCTTAATTTGAGTCTGGAAGGAGATTTTACAGTCTAACCAGACACCTAGGTATTTGTAGTTGTCCACATATTCTAAGTCAGAACCGTCCAGAGTAGTGATGCTGGACGGGCGGTCAGGTGCGGGCAGTGATTGGTTGAAGAGCATGCATTTAGTTTTACTTGCATTTAAGAGCAGTTGGAGGCAGAAGCGCACGAGGTGACCGTTTTGGAGACCCTGGCGTGCCCAAAGTAAAATGCCTCCCATTCAGGCCCAGAAAATATTTAGTACCATTGGATAGGAAACACTCTGAATTTTCTAAAAGTGTTAACCATTTGTCTGTGAGTAAAACAGAACGGATATGGCAGGCGAAACCCCGAGGAATTTCTGTCCTGGAAAAAGTGGTTTTGACACATTGGCAGACTTTTACAGTGCATTCGGAAAGTATCGAGATACGCTTGACTTTGTTACGTTACAGACTTATTCTAAAATGGATGAAATAGTTTCCCCCCCCTCATCATTCTTCAAACAATACCAAAAGATGACAAAGCAAGCTTGGCACACCTGTATCTGGGGACTTTCTCTCATTCTTCTCTGCAGATCCCCTCTGTCAGGTTAGATGGGGAGCATTGCTGCATAGCAATTTTCTGGTCTCTCCAGAGATGTTTGATCAGAAACAATCTTAAAATGATCTACTTTGGTTTAGAGACAAGCATCATGAAACTTCGAACACAATACATCAATTTCACTTCGTTAAAAAAATATTGGGGGCCAAATGTACACAATTTCACTTCAGTGTCCAAACAAAGACATGGGGCAGTGTAAGGGACTGCTATGGTCTTCTCAGTTTAATATCTCTTTTGATTAGGCCTTTATCACCTTCATTTAGTAAAAGTACTAAACACATTTCCTTAAACATCATTTATAACTAAACCTTTCCAGTTTTAAAGAGGAACCTGATATTATCACCACACATTGTGCCCTCAAAAGGCATCACTAAGCTAAGGACCCTGTGACTAAACACCTCCCTCTGCAACTTGGATCCTGGACTTCCTGACGGGCCGTCCCCAGGTGGTAAGGGTAGGTAACAACACATACGCCACACTGATCCTCTACACGTTTAATAAAACACCAAGTTATTATAATGCCATCATAAAAATATTCTCTACGTTGATGCCCTCTGACCAATCAGAAAATGGATGCAACCTTCATTTCATTTGTCACTTTAAGATATATTATCAACCATCTTCACATATTTCCTTAGTACATTTTGAGATGAAAACATAAAAACACATTGCAGATATGTGATGATACAACTGTCACGTCATTTTACCGGAATACCAATTTTAACTAAATGTAGAGCTGCCCATCATATAAAATGTTCTGTATGCTGATCAAATGTAGGTACAATTATTGCAGGCTTTGTTGGCAACATCTCAGAATTTCTGCATTGACAAATTGTCAACCACAGTCTAGTAATCTTGTCATTGGCCAGTCTAAGGCGATCCGCTTGGTCCTGCAACCTTTTACGTTTCTGGCCGACCTCTGGTTCCTCCTGTAGGATTTCACTGGGGTCGTCTGTACAGCATCTCACTGATCTTAGCCGATCTTATACATTTGTTGAATCCAAATATACAAAATATAGCTTTTTTACTCATTATTTAAAATAAATTGCATTTGGCTATTAGTGCCCTTTCCAAAAATATGGTCATTCTTCTTTTAACTGGTTTCTTTTTTTGCCAACATCTCTGAATTTTGTAACTGAGAAGACATCACCCTCTCAGAGGCTGCTGATTTTGTCATTGGCCAGTATAAGGCGATCCGCTTGGGCCTGCAACTTTGCACGATACTGTCCGATCTCGGAATCCTCCTGTAGGATGATATCAGTGTCATCTCTGTGTAGCAGATCCAGCATTTCACTGCACACAATCTTGGCTGACTCCTTCAGGATGAAGTAATGGATCAGCATGGGCACCTGGTCAGCCAGTCTTTGCACCACAATCTGTGAGAGAGGCGAGGTGGGATGGAGAGTGAGGGCCCGAAGTGATGAGATGGCCACAAGGGAACCAAAATATTACCAAACGACAACACAGGCTCAGGAAGGTGAACATATTGACTTCAGAGTTGGATTGGTCTGTAAAATGCAATACACCACAAATCAACCCTGCCACAACAATGTATGTTTGAAACATTTGTCAAAAAGCATTAATGAGAGAGCTGATCATCCCATTCATGATGTCATGAATTCATTGTACAGGCTGGAGCAGAGCCATATGATGGACACTACCATTCAAAAGTATGTGGTCACATGGAAGTGTCCTTGTTTTTGAATGAAAAGCACGTTTTTTTGTCCATTAAAATAACATCAAATTGATCAGAAATATAGTGTAGACATTGTTAATGTTGTAAATGACTATTGAAGCTGGAAGTATCTACATAGACGTACAGAGGCCCATTATCAGCAACCATCACTCCTGGGTTCCAATGGTACGCTGTGTTACCTAATCCAAGTTTATCATTTAAAAAGGCTAATTGATCATCAGAAAACGCTTTTGCAATTATGTTAGCACGGCTGAAAACTGCTGTCCTGATTAAAGAAACAAAAAAACTGGCCTTCTTTAGGCTAGTTGAGTATCTGGAGCATTTGTGGGTTTGATTACAAGCTCAAAATGGCCAGAAACAAAGATATTTCTTCTGAAACTTGCAAGTCTGTTCTATTGTTCTGAGAAATGAAGGCTATTCCATGCAAGGAATTGCCAAGAAACTTAAGATCTCGTACAGCGTTGCTGGTAATGGACCTCTGTACACCTATGTAGACATTCCATAAAAAATCTGCAGTTTCCAGCTTACAATAGTCATTTACAACATTAACAATGCCTACACTATATTTCTGATCAATTTGGTGTTAATTTAATGAACCAAAAATGTAATTTTCTTTAAAAGAAAAGGACATTTCTAAGTGAACCTTTTACAACGGACACCATGTTACCCCTTTGAGCATTCCATTTATCCAGTCATGACAAGTATTTAGAATCTAATTCTAGACTTTCAGTTACACAGCATTGTTTAAAAAAATGTAAATGCCATGAACTGCTATTGGTCAACATTGCCAACATGGCTGACATATGGACATTGTTGATTGTACTGTGTAATGTAAATGCATCATAATTCTATATTTGATTATACCATGGCATTGTTGAATACTCGTTACTGATTGGCTTGAAGGACATTCTATAGCGTGCATTAATTCCCTATAACGCACGGAACATCAGCACGATATTGCATTGTTGAGGAAGCTAGCACATTAGCATTTTGCTACACCTTTTTTCCCGGCTGTGAACTGTGTATGTGATGAATACATGTGATTTGATTTGATGCAGCAACCTCAGTGTCCAATCTCTAATATGTCTTTGGGGTGGAGTACCAGGCTAGATGTAGTCCAAACATACACGTTGAGATATCCACAAATTTGAGGAAGGCCCTGATGATAAAGTGTGTGAGTTTGTCGATAAACACGCTACATAACATGCCAGTTTTATGTTAGCTGAAGGTTTAGTTAACTTCTTGGGGATTGCTGGTGCGCTAGCGCCCCAATCCCGACACTACCAGGTGAAATGCAAGGCGCCAAATTCAAAATCCAAAATCCAAAAGTTGAATTATTAAACATCCACCAATATACAAGTGTTCCATACTCATCAAAAGCTCTGTTTCTTGGCAATATCACAGCGTTGTCAGATTTCAAAAAGGCTTTACGGCAAAAGCAGCACATTTGATTGTTTTAGGGTAGCACCTCACATATTTTTCCCATAGCCATGAATCCATTACCCATCACGGCACACACATAACACATTTCACAGTGAAAACAAATCAATTACCTGTTGAAGAACTTCTGCTGAGGTCTTCCTAAGTGTCCAACGAAGACAATCCATGGTTCTTTTGTTAGAAAAAGTAATGTATTTTATCCATAAATCTCCATTTGGTTCAAGGCGTTATAATCAGAAACGACAGCTTCCACTCCTCCATTGAAACGTGACGAGAACTCGTTCATCTTATACCTATAAACTTGTCCAAGAACAATCAAACAGTTTTAAATGTATCCTTAGGAACACATTTACGTTTATTTACTATTATAAAATCAACCGGAATATAAACTGATCGATAAAGACGGTAAAAAACCCAAAGCGCGCTTTGTCGGGAGCGTGCGCTGCCTACTGTTGACATAAATGAGACACTTCCTGGTTTTCTCTTATTCTCTGGTCTAAAGCATCCAAAACGAAAATGAACACAACAATTCCTCGGGGTTTCGCCTGCCATATCCGTTCTGTTTTACTCACATACAAATGGTTAACAGTTTTAGAAAATTCAGAGTGTTTCCTATCCAATGGTACCCAATATGTGCATATCCTTTTTTTCTGGGCCTGAATGGGAGGCATTTTACTTTGATTATGCCAGGCTCTCCAAAACGGTCACCTCATGCACCCATCCCTAATAAGTTAATTAGATTTTATTTCTGGAAGACTCTATACATACTGCACAGTAGATGTGTTGCATTGTACCTCATAGTATGACTTGAGCAGTCCAGGGTACTTGCTCCTGGTGTCGTGATCTGAGCCTTCTGCTTTTTCCTCCTTTGGAAGATGTTTGTTGAAGATTTCATCCTGTGTGTAGACCAGCATCTCCATCTCAAACTGCTCCACGATCCTCGCCTTCACTATGTTTGACTGCTGCTCTTGGATTGTTTCAATGTTTTTCTGAGTTTAAACAAAGATGAAGATACCATGAGGACAAAAAGGATCTTGGATGCAGGGAGGAAGTGAAATACTGTTACTGTTTCAGATAAAAGATCAGTTGGACATGCTCTAAGTATCTTATGGTGTTTTATTTTGAACATTTCAGGTTACAATCCTACAATGGACAACCTGTAAATTGGAATTCTTTAAATAAATATATTCTGATTTTTAAGTGCTACTTTGCCTCATGTTTTCCTGCCTTCTTGCTAGTGCCACTATCTGAGATTCCCGTGTCAGCCAAAAGTCACAGAATAGAGAATTGTTTGATTATCATGTCAGAGCGCTTAACAGTTTACAATTGTCATTACCTTGGAGACCTGTTGAAGATAAGGATAATTCTTAAAGTTCTCTTTGGACAAATGATCAAATTGCTTCTGCACCATGTCTGAAAAACAAAATCAAATGTATTTGGTAAAGAGACAAAATGTTTTTATTTAAAGGTGTAGTAAAGCCAAATTACAAATCAATTGTCCCATTAATAGAATTTGTTTGTGCTTCATGAACAAATAATCAATAAGTAACTTAATTGAGCTACACAGTCAATTTGAGATACATTAGGATCATTTGGACATAAAGAGTGAAAATGGAGACAGGTAAATTAAACCAAAACATGGATTGATGTCACACCTTGTCCATAGACTGTTACAGGGTAAGGAAACTATTTTGGAATTTTGGAATTTTGTAATTTGACTGAACTATCCCTTCAACATGTCCTGTTTAGTCAATTAAAGTTAATGTCATGTGCACAAGTACAATGAAATGCCGTTTTTGCAAGCTCTAAACCCAACAATGAAGTATTAAAAATGGCACAAGGTAGAACAAAAACACTAGAGAAATAAGAAGAATGCGAGAAAGTAAGTAAGCTATATTCATGAACAGTTCCAGGGTCAGTAGCTATATATAGGGACAGTTCCTGGGTCAGTAGCTATATATAGGTACAGTTCCAGGGTCAGTAGCTATATATAGGGACAGTTCCAGGGTCAGTAGCTATATATAGGGACAGTTCCAGGGTCAGTAGCTATGGGTCAGTAGATATATATAGGAACAGTTCCAGGGTCAGTAGCTATATATAGGGACAGGGCAAGTAGCTATATATAAGGACAGTTCCAGGGTCAGTAGCTATATATAAGGACAGTTCCCGGTTCAGTAGCAAATATATGTACAGGGACAGTTCCAGGGTCAGTAGCTATATACAGCTCAGTTCCAGGGTCAGTAGCTATATACAGGGTCAGATCCAGGGTCAGTAGCTATATATAGGGACAGTTCCACGGTCAGTAGCTATATGCAGGGACAGTTCCAGGGTCAGTAGCTATATACAGGGACAGTTCCAGGGTCAGTAGCTATATACAGGGACAGTTCCACGGTCAGTAGCTATATACAGGGTATGTTTCAGGGTCAGTCGCTATATACAGCTCAGTTCCAGGGTCAGTAGCTATATACAGGGTCAGTTCCAGGGTCAGTAGCTATATATAGGGACAGTTCCACGGTCAGTAGCTATATGCAGGGACAGTTCCAGGGTCAGTAGCTATATACAGGGACAGTTCCAGAGTCAGTAGCTATATACAGGGACAGTAGCTATTAACAGGGTCAGTTCCTTGGTCAGTAGCTATAAACAGAGACAGTTCCAGGGTCAGTAGCTATATACAGGGTATGTTTCAGGGTCAGTCGCTATATATAGGGACAGTTCCAAGGTCAGTAGCTATATACAGGGACAGTAGCTATTAACAGGGTCAGTTCCTTGGTCAGTAGCTATAAACAGAGACAGTTCCAGGGTCAGTAGCTATATACAGGGTATGTTTCAGGGTCAGTCGCTATATATAGGGACAGTTCCAAGGTCAGTAGCTATATATAGGGTAAATTTCAGGGTCAGTTGCTATATATAGGGACAGTTCCAACGTCAGTAGCTATATGCAGGGACAGTTCCAGGGTCAGTAGCTATATACAGGGTTTGTTTCAGGGTCAGTCGCTATATATAGGGACAGTTGCAGGGACAGTTCCAGTACCATATGTACAATGTGCAGGGATACTGAAGTGGTATGGTACTGTAAGATACTGTATGTTTTGGGTTAAGTTGACTAGGCATCAGTATATATGATAAGCAGAGTAGCATCTGTGTATATGATGATTTCGTGTGAGTGTGTGTGCTTAGAGTCAGTATAAATGTGTGTAGATGTTATGTGGTTGAACAAATGAAGTGTGTGTGTGTGTAGAGTTCTGTGAGTGTGATTAGAGACAACGCAAAGATACAAATAAATAAAGGGATCAACTCAGGTAGTCCGGTAGCCATTTGGTTAGCAGTCTCATACCTTGGGGATAGAAGCTGTTCTGGAGCCTGTTCAGTAGCCGTCTGCCGTGCAGAAGCAGAGAGAACAGTCTATGGCTTGGGTGGCTGGGGTCTTTAACAATTTTACGGGCCTTCCTTTCACACCGCCTGGTATAGAGGTCCTGGATGGCAGGGAGCTCTGCCACAGTGATGTACTGGGCTGTCAGCACTACCCTCTGTAGCGCTGTACAATCGAGGGTGGTTATTTTGCCATACCAAGCAGTGATGCAGCTAGTCTAGATGCTCTCAATGGTTCAGCTGTGGAATTCTTTTGAGGATTTGAGGGCCCATGCCAAAGCCTTTCAACCTCCTGAGGGGGAGGAGGCGCTGTCTCGCCTTCTTCACGACTGTGCGCATGTGTGAACCATTTGAACTAATTAGCGATTTGGACACGGAGGAACTTAATGCTCTCGACCCGCTCCACTTCAGCCCTGATGATGTGGATGGGGGTGTGATTCACCAACACCTGGTTTCTTGGGTGCTTATTGCTTAATACAATAGGCATGTTTGTCTTGTCGTTACTACCATAGAGACCCATGCATAATGTTCAATAAAGGGGCTTTTGGAAAATCACATTGAATCTCGGGCTGTAATGTGTACGCCAATAAATCAAGAAGCAAGTACAGGGAGTGAATTCAATAAATAAACAAACATGAAACAAAACAAGAAACACGAGTAGGGTACAGACATGAAACACAGAACAGAAGCAATAAGATGTGTGTAACGATTGTGACAGGTGTGCGTAATAATGAATAAACTGGCGACAGCGAGCACCAGAGCTGGAGTAGACGTGACACTACCCCCTCCCTACCACGCGCCGCTCCAGCCACAGGAAGCCGATCAGAGGGATGGCCCCGAGGACCAGGAGCTGGCCGGTCACTTCTGCTGAGGCGCGGAAACCTGTTGAGCCGGATGAGGCGCGGGAAACTGTAGAGCTGGCTGAGGCGCGTGAACCTGTAGAGCCGGCTGATGCGCAGGAACCTGTAGAGACGGTTGAGGGATAGAAACCTTTAGAGCTTGCAGAGGCGCGGGAACCTGTAGAGCCGGCTGAGGCGCAGGAGCCTGACGAGCCAACCGAGGCTAGAGAACCTGTTGAGCCAGCTGAGGCATAGAAGCCTGACAAGCCAGCTGAGGTATCCCCGGTAGCTTCGGCAATGGAAGCCTGACTAGCCAACCGAGGCTTGAGAACCTGTCCAGCCAGCGGAGGCATGGACGCCTGATGAGCCTGCTGAGGCATCCCTAGTTGCTTCGGCAGTCGCACTTGGACCAAATGTCACCAGTAAAAAAGGCCCCCAAAAACCTTTTGCTTCCCTTTGGTGAGGTGTATTTCTATAACGTGTTCGGTAATAATCAGGAAGAAAGTACAGAGAGTGAATTTAATAAATAAAAGAACATGAAGCAAAACAAAAAACATGAGTAGCGTACAGACAGAAACATGGGAACAGAAACAATAAAGCCTGTGGAAAGAACCAAAGGAAGTGACAGATATAGCAGAGGTAATCAGGAAGGTGATGGAGTCCAGGTGAGTCTCATGAGGTGCAGGTGAGCGTAACGTTGGTGGCAGGTGTGCGTATTGATGAATAAACTGGCGACAACAAGCGCCAGAGGGGGCTAGCGGGAGTAGACGAGTCAAGGGGTTATGGTCACTTACCTCTGATTTTCTGTAGAGTTGTCATAGCTGGTATCTTAAGTTTAGCCACTAGTTTCTGAACAACATGTTGAAATACCCTGTAGTTGCTGAATCCTGGGAGCTCACTTCCCCTGTGCTTCTGATCATATTCATCGACCACTTGGTGCACTACTTCGTGGTCTAAATTCAGGAAAACAACGTTAATAATTTATTGGAGATTATAATCACTGTTGTATGACATAACTATTAGTAGTATAATAATTATATCAGTAAATATTAGGGATATTTGGAAACATAAATATTTATTGGGCTATTCAAAATTGTACCTACAATGTGATTCGGCATTTTTGAGACATTCCATCCACTCTGCAAATTCCCTTCGCATGAGCTCAAATAGATTCTCCACAACGATAATATCCCCTTTAGACAGTTGGGTAATCTGCTCATTGAAATCTGTTATGACCTGAAGAAGGAAACATAAAACAATAAAAACATAACACAATAAAACATAACATATTAAAACATACCTGTTTAAGTGTTTAATATTTAGTCCTTTTAGATTACTGTTTAACACCTCTTAGGGATAAATGGCGCGCTACCCGGTGAAATGTAAGGGGGCAAATTCAAAATCCAAATGTTGAATTATTAAACATTCATCAATATACAAGTGTTGCATAGTCATCAAAAGCTTGGATTCTTGGCAATATCACAGCGTTGTCAGATTTCAAAAAGGCTTTACGGCGAAAGAATAACATTTGATTGTTTGAGGATAGCACCTCTAATTTTTATGCATTAGCATAAATTCAAATCCAGCGCGGGTCACACAAAACCCATAAAAGAGCTAAAATAAATCACTTATCTTTCGAAGAACATCTGCTGAGGGCATCCCAAGTGTCCAACGAAGACATCCAATGGTTCTTTTGTTAGAAAAAGTCATTTATTTTATCCATAAATCTCTGTTTGGTTGGCGCGTTATGTTCAGAAAATCCACCGTCGAGTCGCCCATTGAACCGTGAAGAGAATGCGTTTAAATTATACCTATCAACTTTGTCCAAACAAATCAAACATCATTTTGAATGTAGCCTTAGGTATGCTTTAATGTATATTTACTATAATATTTCAACCGGACGATAACGTGAACGATAGGAAAGGAAAAAAACACAGAGCGTGCGAGACCTTGAAAGTGCATGTCATTCTAGTGAGTCCCGTGTCCACTTCTAAATTCTTCTTCTATTGGCTTCTAATTCAACCTAACATCATGAAACCCTGTCTAAAGACTGTTGACATCCAGTGGAAGCCATAGGTACTGCAGTCTGAGTCCTAGATAACATTGAATCCCATAGGCAGCAGGGAGAAAAACAAACTGCAAATCAGGATGGATTTTCCTCTGGTTTTCGACCAACTATATCAGTTCTGTTAACCTCACAAGCTCCAGCAGCAGAGGTGACTGTTTTGGAGAGCCTGGCGTGCCCAAAGTAAAATGCCTCCCATTGGGATATGCATATATTTAGTACCATTGGATAGGAAACACTCTGCATTTTCCAAAACTGTTAACCATTTGTCTGTGGGCCAATCAGAACGCATATAGCAGGCAAAACCCTGAGGAATCTCTGTCCTGGAAAAAGTCATTTTGACACATTGCTCATTTTGGAACCCCTCCCTATTGAAAATGACCATATATAGGCATATGTTTGCAATGCAGGAAGCTTCCTTGTGATGTCACCAGCCTCTGGATGGTGTTTTCCTCCATTTTGGGTGAGTAATCCCAGAGAAAACGAGGAAACCATGCGGTCCACTCTTTATGAAAACTGGTCACAGTGCGCGCGCACGAGAAGTCACGGAGCGTCTGTTTTATCGTCGTTATTGATCAGTTTATATTCCGGCTGATTTATAATAGTAAATATACGTAAAAGTGTTCCTAAGGAAACATTTAAAACTATGTTTGATTGTTTTTGGACAAGTTTATAGGTATAATTTGAACAAGTTGGCGCCACGTTTCATGGACTAGTGGAGGCTGTCGTTTCTGATTATAACGCGCGAACCAAATGGAGGATTTATGGATAAAAGACGTTACTTTTTCTAACAAAAGAACCATGGATTGTCTTCGTTGGACACTTAGGATGACCTCAGCCGAAGTTCTTCAACAGGTAATTGATTTGTTTTCGCTGTGAAATGTGTTATGTGTGTGCCATGATGGCTAATCGATACATGGCTATTGGAAAATATGTGAGGTGCTAGCCTCAAACAAATGAATGTGCTGCTTTCGCCGTAAAGCCTTTTTGAAATCTGACAATGCTGTGATATTGCCAAGAAACAGAGCTTTTGATGAGTATGGAACACTTGTATATTGCTGGATGTTTAATAATTCAACTTTCGGAATTTAAATCTGGCGCTTTAGATTTTCGCTGGTAGTGTCGGGATGAGCCCGCTAGCGACCCACTGGTAATTGAGAATGCTTACACTCACATACATTATTTTAACGGTTTTAGAAACTTCAGAATGTTTCCTATCCAATAGTACTAATGCATATCCTATTTTCTGGGCCTGAGTGGCAGGTATTTTACTTTGGGCACGCCAGACTCTCCAAAACCGACACCTCGGCTGCCGCTCCCTAAATAGTTAATGAAAGTGCTCCACAAGACCCACCCATCCTTACGTCCTCTACAGATATTAAATAAGAACTATCTTACAGTGGCGTGTCCAAGTGTTTTTGTAAAATCAGCTGTCAAGGTAAAGTATTGTTTAACCTGGTGACAAACATAATCAGCTGGAAATTAAGGAAGGAGAGTGGAGGAAGTGGGAGTGTAGAGAAACTTATAATGCTGTTTTATTTATCTTTCTGGACACCTGCAAATCTGACCAATCCAAATGGCAGAGGATGAGCACCAGAGCTGATGCCTTTACACCAGGTGCCATTGCCCAAACTCTCTATAGGACATTCTCCTGACAATTTACCAAACCATGACAATAACACACCTGGACTACTGTGGAATAGTATGGCTTCCAACCCTACATCAGACCTTTTTATAGAAATGTTGTACAAAATAAGAAGTTTATGAAGCTGAAAGATGGAAAGGTGAAAGATGTACTCACCTGAATGAGGTACTGCCTCTTCTCTTCAGGTTCCAGGGGAGGCCCATCCTCTATTTGACTCAACAAATGCTTTACCTCCCCCAGCTGCTCCTTGACCTTTTCTGATATCTGGGGCAGATATTTCTGACCAGGAGCAAACATACAGCAAGTTAATAATAGGTACCAGACCAAATGTTTTCCAGCATCCACTGAGTGTAGGGAGAACAGATAAACATTGGGTGTGTGGTTGGACTAACCTTGATCTGTTTGACCAGGGCATTGCTGAGCTTAGTGGCTAGGCACCTGGTGGTTGCCTTCTCCTCACGCAAGAGGGATCTATACATTGAAAGGGAGAGAAATATAACAAACACAGTATTACATCCCAAAAATTGGCTAACACATTTTTCATTTAAAATGGTATAACCATTTTGGTCACGCCCCCACAGATATCTAATTAACCTAATACAAAATAATAAAACAATCCATCTGTTTAAGCTAGAGATATGTGCTAAGCTAACATATGATAATGTTTTATGATCATAACAAGGATCATTTAGCTATTTGATTTTGAATGTTAAAAAGTACAATACGCAGAAATGTAAGAGAAGGGAGGGGAGGGACTCATAAGGAAAGACCATTCATCAGCACTATATGGAACTACTCTCAAAGGATATCTGGAAAAAATATACTGCTTTCATAAAATCCTGAAACCGACAGTTTGGGGCCCTGAACATTTTCAGATGTGAAGCCAAAAACAATCAAATACAAAGATGCCAGTTCACTTATCACATGGCAAGAACACATTTTACCTGAAGTGCTCATGATTTCTGAAGAATTCCAACTCCTCCTCAATCGCATGAGTAATGGACATGTTTTCATCAATTTGCTTCTGACCACGACATTTCACAATGACATAACCCATGTTGAGAAAGATGACTCTATTGTGGACAATTTCCAACACATTATTCTCTGCTCCCGGGTCTATCAGGTCTGGCTTTGTCAGAATGGCTTGAAGACAAATGAAAAGCATTATGATAACTGCTAATACAAAAACCATGAAAAATACATTAATCTATATAATTTCTTTACCCAGAGTTCTTGTGCCTTCAGGATCCATTTCTTGTGCCATTTTCAGTGCCTCTGTTGTTGCTATGTCAACATTACATGGTACCACCACCAAAATAATGGTTCTCTTATTCTTTATGAATTTCAAAATGAGATTCTTGATCTAGCAAAAAAGGAAGAAGAACATGACAAAGCAGTCAATATGCAAGCCTTTGACCGAGATATTTGATTAATCTACGAGAGGGTATCAGACCGCTTGTTACCGTGATATTGCCCTGTTTGGGGCACTCTGTTTTTCATGGTTCTGAAGCTCAACCTTCCTCAAAGTCAACACATTCAAAGTACCTTTCACCAGAATCAACCATCATAGCTACATGTACCTTGCTAGCAACTTTGGTATAAAGTCTGTACACTTGGCTAAAACAATTCGTCATTAGTGAATCAGGAGATGAGATCCATGAGTCATGAGATAACCAAGCAATGTACTGGACAAAGAACAAAAGACATACACCCTAACGTTAGACTTACATGGGCTCCAATGTCATCTGGTTGTCCTTTCACAGCTACCCTGGTGATCCCAGGTAAGTCAATCAGACTGAGGTCACACACCGTGGAGGATGTGATCTTTAGAGTGATCAGGTCTTCACATATCCCCACTCCCTTTCCAGCTAACACGTTCTGAGCTGTTAAATCAATGGGAAAATATTGATGAAATAACACGTGTCTATTATTTGTTTGTCTGTCTTATCTTCTCAGGGAGCACTGGGGCGCTAGCGGGCTGCACCCGACACTACCAGGTGAAATGCAAGACAAAATTCCAAAATTGAATTATTAAAAATGCACCAATATACAAGTGTCCCATACTCATCAAAAGCTCTGCTTCTTGGCAGTATCACAGCGTTGTCGGATTTCAAAAAGGCTTTACGGCGAAAGCACTACATTTGATTGTTTGAGGCTAGCACCTAACATATTTTCCATTACCATACCAGCACGGTCGATAGAAAATGCATTTCACAGGGAAAACCTGTGCCTTACCTTTTGTAGAATGTCTGCAGAGGGCTTCCTAAGTGTCCAACGAAGACAATCCATGGGTATTTGGTTAGAAAAAGTAATTTATTATATCCTTAAATCTCCGTTTGGTTGGCGCTTTGTGTTCAGAAAATCCAATGTGACGAGAACGCGTTCAACTTTACCTATAAACTTTCCCTCAACAAAACAAAAACGATTTAAAATGCTTCCTTAGCTTATCTTTTATGAATAAAAGTGATAATCTTTCACTTGGATGGTCACCTAAACGTTATATAAGTCAAATAAAGTGGACCGCTCAGCAAAATGTGCGTTCAAAAACATGCAACTGAGAAAGAGGTCCCCCGGGTAAAACTTCTCTCAATAGAACCCATTAGTTCCGATTTCCATTAAACTTTGCCTATACACTGCTGACATCCAGTGGAAGCAGTAGGTACTACATTCAGGGTCCTGGTATAAAGATTTTTTTATAGGCAGTGCCTCAAAGTGAGCTATAAGCCTCAAGAATGAGATTTCCGGATGGAAAAATCTCTGTTTTTTGCCTGCCAAATGACTTCTGTTACACTCACAGACAAAATGAAAACACTTTTGTAAACCTCAGAGTGTTTCCTATCCAATAGTACTAATTATGTCCATATCCTAGTTTCTGAGCCTGGGTGGCAAGCATTTTACTTTGGGCACGCCAGACTCTCCAAAACCGACCCCTCAGCTGCCGCTGCCCAACAAACTGTAGTTGTCTATGGTAAATACCATACAAACCTTTCCACATTAAATGAAAATAGGTATGTCAATGTCAGTGGCGGTCGGTGCCGTTTTAAGATAAGGGAGAACAATATATATTTTTTAAGCAGGGCCTTATTTCTATTTCCGCATATTGGATGACTGTCATTCATATTCCATCCACCCAGTTCAATGTAACATTGATAGGTTGAGGCTACTACATCATTCTAAAATGTTCCCTGTACCCATCATGAGGTTGCTACAACCTAGCCTATGAATGAATGTTTACAATGCAGGTGCAGAAGTAGAGAGAATTATTAGTAATCAAGGTGACAGACAGTGAGACACATTCAATGCTGCCTTGTACACTCTTGCCTGTATCTAGCTGATCTAGGGTGTAATCATTAGTCAACCAGTCACAAATGACTTTCTATTGGACAAATTCAGGTATGTTTATCCTTGTTTTGTTCAGTTTGCGTCCTTTTAAGAAACATTTTTCAGGAGAATTGGTGGAATGAATACACCCCTGATCACATGCAATCACAGTTCACTGTATTGGCAAGCAAATACAAACAGCATGATCCCTTTGATCATTGTATAGATAATTCCTTCTTCCATCTACACGCTCCCCTCCTCTTACGTTTTCCCTTAGCTTGTGGACTTCAGTGCACAACACATCAGCTGCCTGTGACAAAATGAAAAAAACTTTCCAAGCAAAACCTTCATATAATCGCTACACACAGCCTACATCGTTGTCACCATATTATATCATCATAGTCAACATAGCTACTAGAGCGAACACGTTAGTAAACCTGCTACAATCATGCAGTACAGTGTTCAGGCAGCAGCAAGCAGTTTAGCAAATACACCGGCGTGCCCCAGTGGCTAACAATTTATAAAACCTAAAAACTTACCTTGACTTGGAAGAGTTCCTTTGTTTGATAGCCATAGCCAGCTAGCTAACATAGCTTCCCTCTCTGTTTGAGCCTGGTGTCTGGGTAGGCTAAACTCGCTAGCTCAGTAACTGAAAGTGTCCTTTCCTTTGTTTTTTATTGTCTTTCTATTGTTTTTCTCTATTTGAGTAACCTACTCACCACATGTTATGTATTGCAGTGCTAGCTAGCTGTAGCTTATGCTTTCTGTACTAGATTCATTCTCTGATCATTTGATTGGGTGGACATAGGGCTATATTTATTAAAGTTTTATTTTTTGCTATTTAAATGTTTATGAAATTCGCTGAGGAGGATGGTCCTCCCTTTCCTCCTCTGAGGAGCCTCCACTGGTTAATGTACAGTATAGAAAAATATGTCTGTATGTTTGTGTGTATTTTCTTTCCCATCTGACCTTGTTCAACGTGTCTCACGACTTCTGAAGGTTCGTCAAATTCAACGACTTTCCCTCCGTATGAGATGACAGCCTCCCATTTCACTGTCCTGTCATTACAGAGTTTAAGTAGCAGTGGGCACCTGGTGACAATACCTGGAAACAAGGAAGTACCAATGACAGATCATTATGCTGTATTACAGAACAATCAATACAACAATCAATATGACAGTACTGTGAACAATGGACCGGGACATGAATTTCATGATAAATATATAACTTCTGCAGGCTACAGACAACAAGGTTGCTCTAATGTTCAGAAAGCATGTCAGACATGTACAGTGTCTGAATAAATGGTTAGATAACTTATGTACAGTTAACATTTTCTGAAAAGTTTTCCTGCTGTTATCAAGTTAATTTGAAGGTTCTAAACATTTCAGTAATGTCCATGCATGTCTCTGTGGTCCTATTGTACTCTCTATGTTTCCTGACCTCGTCTTTGGACAAGGACTGTGTGAAAACCTGCTTCAGGGTTGTTTACCTAGCCACTGGCATCAATCGCCAACTTCAGCATTTTCAAACTAAAAACTAGTCAATGCCCAAATCATGTCTAAGTTGCACAACCACTTTCAGAGACTTTGGGTGATTTGGGCATGACATTTAAAATAATAATATTGATTTCAATTGTTTTTTGTATGTTCAGAAAACAATACAGAATCTCACCAGTCCCTCTGGGCAGCGCCACCCCAGAAAGGGTCTCAAGCACAGAGCTCTTTCCTGAACTCTGGTCTCCCACCACAGCAATGGTTGGCAGTGGCAGCTCCTTATCTATCCCTATGGATCTCATGTCATCTATTAAGTCTATGAAGGGCCGGACCTTCTCCGCCAGTTGGTCTTGGAACATCCTGAGGGTATGTCAGGGGTACAAAACAATGCCATTATGATTGGTTAATTTGTTGATAGACATGCATGGCTAAATTGAGAATTTTACACAGTTTTTATAGTTAGTAGCTTACTATCGTTTGAACTACATGGGATGAGAAAATGTATACCCCATAAAATGTTAATACTGCACCATGAGTAACAGAATGCCCCACAATTTACTTTATAAATAATCACCATAAAATTCAGAACATTAGGATTATAGTATTGTGGTACAGTTTAGTACAGAGTAGTACTGCAAGGGTGCAATAACAAGTGGAAAATGGAGGCCTTCATCATTTCAAAACCGAACACTGAAGTAATGTTGTCCCACCTCGGTCCATCTTCATACGACATTTCTTTCTCCCCCTGGAATGAAAGAAAATGAAAGCTAAACAATTTAGATAAAAATACACAATAACATCAATGCATCTGTATTTTGAAGTAAAGTTATTATAATCTAAATCATAACATAACTATAACATAAGAGGAGATACAGTCTCACATGCCCAGTTCGAAAGCTTAGAAACTGTAATACACTTGGTATACAAAACACTAAGAACAACTTCCTAATGTTGATGAGAATCTTGTAAAGATTGGACTAGACTATTAGATTCCATTGTCTTTATCCCCTAGGTCAATGTCTATTGGATAATAACTTGGTACGCTATATATACAAAGGTTTGTGGACGCCCCATCAAATTTGTGGATTCAGCTATTTCAGCCACACCCATTGCTGACAGGTGTATAATATCAAGCACACAGCCATGCAATCTCCATAGACAAAACATTGGCAGAAGAATGGCCTTAGTGAAGAGCTCAGTGACTTTCAAAGTGGCATCGTCATAAGATGCCACCTTTCCAACAAGTCAGTTCGTCAAATTTCAGACCTGCAAAAGCTGCCCCAGTTAACTGTAAATGCTGTTTGGAGGAAATTATTTAATTACCTACTATAGTGTTTAATTAGACCGAACTATTCTGTTTTTACCCTGAGAATTGTCCATTGTTATATGTTAGTATTTTTTGCTGATACAGGATTGTTTTATGTGACTTAGTAATAAGTTTGGGCGTACAGATATGAGCCTTTTAGGTGCGACCTCAGTATGGTACATCCTGTTTTCACAATCTACAGGAATGTAGATGGGTGGAAACATGCAGGAAGGAACAGACAATGGTGGCAACGTCAGCTATCTTAATCTGCACAGACAAGCTAAGTCAGCGTTTACACATCATGTTCCATCCCTGTTTCCACCCATCTACTAAACTACCACGTAGACAAGATAGGTTGTACTTGTTCTATAAGAGGAGAGAGACAACTCTGTTCATTGGGCTTTCCTAACAATGCACTGCTGATTGCTTGCTATTGATTGCTTCATTTTTGTAAGTCTTATAATAAAGTTGATTTGAAGAATACAGTCTCTGTCCTTATGGTTAGAATTACCATGACAGTTGGCAACGAGGATGGGATGCTAACTCTGCTTTCTGATCGCTCCTGGGAGACAGAGGTTAAACTGTGTGCAGGGGCTCTGTTAGACATGGCTCAGGTTAGCCCACACTCTGACTAAAGCGGAGCAGAAAGGGACAAGCCTCGGACCTGCCGGGAGTGTCAGTGAGTGGATACGTCATTCCGGAAAGATAAGATAAATTACCATGACGGCTGCTTTGGTGAAGTGGAAGCAACAACAGCTCAGCCCGCAAAGTGGTAGCATTGGACCACCATTGGACTATGGAGCAGTGGAAATGCGTTCTCTGAAATGATGAATCACGCTTTGCCATCTAACAGTCCGATGGACGAATCTGGGTTTAGCGGATGCTAGGAGAATGTTACCTGCCACAATACATAGTGCCAACTGTAAAGGTTTGTGGAGGAGGAATAATGGTCTGGGGCTGTTTTTCATGGTTCGTTCTAGGCCCCTTTGTTCAAGTGAAGGGAAATCTTAACGCTACAGCATACAATTACATTCCAGACAATTCTGTGTTTCCAAATTTGTGGCAAAAGTTTGGGGAAGGCTTTTTCCAGTTTCAGCATGACAATAACCCAGTGCACAAAGCGAGGTCCGTACAGAAATGGATTGTCGAGAGCAGTGTGGAAGAACTTGACTGGCCTTCACAGAACACTGGATGCCTCTTTTAGCTGTTAGGTTCTAAATAAACAGAGTTAAAAAAAACTGACGGACAACTAAGAAAAGCTAAAACCAAGTTTATTCACTCAATGGGTCCAAACGCTGAATTGACCAAGACATGTTCCCACCAGCACCAGTATTTATACCCCCCTTTAGGCGGACTCTCCTCCTCTCTAAGCACTACCTCTTTGTTGCTAGGCAGGAAGTTAAGTGATGTGGGTAATAAACTGTTCCTTCCCACTTCATGTGACCTGGCCTGACCTCTGCCCCCCCATTCCTCACTAATCCACAGCTATCCACTTTTATCAGTGACCTGGCCTGACCTCTGCCCCCTATTCCTCACTAATCCACAGCTATCAACCCTTATCAGTGACCTGGCCTGACCTCTGCCCCCTATTCCTCACTAATCCACAGCTATCAACCCTTATCAGTGACCTGGCCTGACCTCTGCCCCCTATTCCTCACTAATCCACAGCTATCCACCTTTATCAGTGACCTGACCTGACCTCTGCCCCCTATTCCTCACTAATCCACAGCTATCCACCATTATCAGTGATGCAACCATGTGATTGCCTTTTCCCTTACCTAGTAACTCTTCAGGCCCCTGGCTCTTATCCACCCTCCATTGACCCCAGCATATATATTCCTCATACATGTATCCTATAACTTCTAAATATAGCAAGTATTTCAAACTCAAACTAGAAACCAACATAGCATTCCCAAGAGGCTAAAATATATTGATAGGTTGAACTAAAGTCCAAATAGTATTTAAAATGTATTTTCATTTTTTTTTGCTCACAATTTTCAGAAAATGAAATCAATTAAACATTGACTTTAATTTGTATGGCATAAGATGTTCACCATTGAAAGACATGTGGGGCCTTGAATGAGCAACATTTCTTATAATACAATGGAATGGTACAGTGGTATAGTAATAGATAGTAATAGAATGGAATGGTACAGTGGTATAGTAATCCAATGGAATGGTACAGTGGTATAGTAATCCAATGGAATGGTACAGTGGTATAGAAATAGAATGGAATGGTACAGTGGTATAGTAATCCAATGGAATGGTACAGTGGTATAGAAATAGAATGGAATGGTACAGTGGTATAGTAATAGAATGGACAGAGCTACAGATGTAGTCCTCCTGGAGATTGACTTACATGAAGAATTACCTTGAAGGTGTGGATGCTTTCGGGCAGTCAGGCTGTTTGCTGAATCATTTGAGTTGTTTCAGGCTCTTCTTGTGTAGTGGTCTACAGCTCAAATCTTGCAGCTTTTATAGAATGCGTACACAGTAAAAGTGAAAGTGTTTAATCATTTGATCACAATTGCGGTAAATCATTAGCCAATTAACCAAACTGATAAGATTTTTGGATAATGACTTGATTAGCCTCTGACTATTTGGTTGTAGGAGGGCCTACGAAAAATACTTTTCCACAGGCCGCGATGGTGTCCTGGGTGGTAGCTGGCTGTCCCCATCCCCAACACCTGGTCGTGTTGCTGATCCAGTTTCTGCTGTTCTGCCTGCGGCTATGGAACCCTGAACTGTTCACCGGATGTGCTACCTTGCCCTGGACCTGCTGTTTTGACCCTCTGATTCTGTGAATTGTTTGTATCTGTTTGTATTTGACTGCATTGAGTTGAATGTGTGCTGAGTACTGACCTTAAGAAAGTATTTATTTGCCTAAGTAGACAATAAAGGTAATCTAATCTAGTATCTGTTCCTGTACTTGTAAAACAGAGTGATTCATAGCACAAGGCCTAAGTCTATATCATTTACAGCAGGGCACACACACCTTGCATGCTCAGCCACACTGGTTTTCTTCTAGTCGCTTTAATTTCCCGGAATTGGAAGTCAAACTCTTAGACCAAATATCAGCAAGCACTAAGGACGGGTCCTATTCAACGATACCACAGGAAGCATCCCATGCTTGGACCCAGGGTCTGCTCTTACTTCTTCCAATGAATTTGATCGTCCCATGGACACCCCATGTGTAGACGAAAATAACTTAGTGTCCAGGATTAATGTCGTCTCAATTAAAAACAAATGTTTTTTTAGCAATTAGTATGGGAAAATAAATGTAAACACTGAATACATCTTTACCGTGTCACGTTTGTTACTCTTTTACATGTAAAAATCGGATGTACACAGAAAATATACAATCCGTTTGCGAACATAGCAAACAAATATTTAAGATTTGTTGAAAGTATAAGAAAACAACATATTTAATAAATCAATTCCTAAAAAACGACTTATTTAACCAAGCTGTGTGCATTTTAACCGCAATTTCCCCAAGCATACCAAGGATGCTTTCCACTATTTAGGTGCCCACTCTATCGCAGCCAAAAACAATTAACTGGTCAAGTATTTACACAGAAATGTCATTGAGAGAGAGCGGGAGAGAGAGAGAGAGAAAGAAGTTGACTTGTCGAGTGAGAGAGCCACAGAGACCTGTAGTGTTCCTTTCAGCCATAGTGGGGGGATTTTGAAGTTGAAGCGTTTCCTCTCTGTGAAACCTGTCATCTGGAGAGAGAAAGGGAGATGGCTTGATGTTTCAAGTCGAGAGCTGATAAAGTAATGGTTTCAACATGGGAAAGACCGGACCAGTGTTGCATGTTTGTTATGGACACAAAGAAAAACCCTTACTTACATGACTAGGGTCTCTTGTGAAGTATCTCTTCTCTATGACCTAAAATAATAAGCACACGTATTCAGTGATTGAGGACATGTTTATGTACTGTCATAGAATGTGGATACTCATAAACAGAAATAAAAGTATACTGTATGTGACCGACCATCTTGATTCGGTCTTATGTAGCAACATTTGAAATTGTATTTTTTTATATTGGACATAAGCAGAGACACAGAGATACAACATGGTATATCATACACTGCATTTTTGAGGAACAATGGGAAAGTAATTCTGCTTTGAATGTTGATTTTGAGAAAATGGCCTTTAAATGTTTTGGTACTACTACAGGAGAGCTCTCTTTTGTCTACACCCATTCAGCATCATTCACACCCTCTAAAGCTTTAGCCCCACCCATCTCTTGAAGGATTCACATGCAATGTCATGTGCTAAACAGCGAGTAGTGAGGAAAGATTAAGACAAAACATTTTAAAAGTAGTGGCCTACAATAAGGAAAAATTACAGCTAAACAGAAAGTGTTCAGATAAAAATATATTATAAATATTAGATGACGCTTACCCAGACACACTTGTCTAAATGAGGGTGAGAGAAATGCTATATCCCCCAGCCACATCTTACTAAGTGGATGGGTCTCTACAGAAGGTGTAAACAGTACAGTCAAATGGTTACTTGCATAGTATTAATATCAGAAATAGATAGTGTCAATATAAATAAATAATATACAGCATGTACAAGAACAGTATCAATAACAATATCAGTGATAGATGAGGTAGTTATATGCATACAATCACGGGTAAAGCAGCAGGATAAAATTGTAGCAGCAATGTACAGTCGTGGCCAAAAGTTTTGAGAATGATACAAATATTAATTTTCACAACGTCTGCTGCCTCAGCTTGTATGATGGCAATTTGCATATACTCCAGAATGTCATGAAGAGTGATCAGATGAATTGCAATTAATTGCAAAGTCCCTCTTTGCCATGCAAATGAACAAAACATGTCCACGCAAATGAACAAAACATGTCCACTGCATTTCAGCCCTGCCACAAAAGGACCAGCTGACATCATGTCAGTGATTCTCTCGTTAACACAGGTGTGAGTGTTGACGAGGACAAGGCTGGAGATCACTCTGTCATGCTGACGGAGTTCGAATAGATTCAAAAGGAGGGGGGTGCTTGGAATCATTGTTCTTCCTCTGTCAACCATGGTTACCTGCAAGGAAACACGTGCCGTCATCATTGCTTTGCACAAAAAGGGCTTCACAGGCAAGGATATTGCTGCCAGTAAGATTGCACCTAATCAACCATTTATCGGATCATCATGAACTTCAAGGAGAGCGGTTCAATTGTTGTGTAGAAGGCTTCAGGGAGCCCAAGAAAGTCCAGCAAGCGCCAGGACCGTCTCCTAAAGTAGATTCAGCTGCGGGATTGGGCACCACCAGTACAGAGCTTGCTCAGGCAGGTGTGAGTGCATCTGCACCTACAGTGAGGCGAAGACTTTTGGAGGATGGCCTGGTGTCAAGAAGGGCAGCAAAGAAGCCACTTCTCTCCAGGAAAAACATCAGGGACAGACTGATATTCTGCAAAAGGTACATTGTACTGCTGAGGACTGGGGTAAAGTCATTTCTCTGATGAATCCCCTTTCCGATTGTTTGGGGCATCCGGAAAAAAGCTTGTCCGGAGAAGACAAGGTGAGCGCTACCATCAGTCCTGTGTCATGCCAACAGTAAAGCATCCTGAGACCATTCATGTGTGGGGTTGCTTCTCAGCCAAGGGAGTGGGCTCACTCACAATTCTGCCTAAGAACACAGCCATGAATAAAGAATGGCACCAACACATCTTCCGAGAGCAACTTCTCCCAACCATCCAGGAACAGTTTGGTGACGAACAATGCCTTTTGCAGCTTGCCATAAGCTCGGGGAACAAAACATCGATATTTTGGGTCCAAGACCAGGAAACTCCCCAGACCTTAATCCCATTGAGAAGAATGTGTGGTCAATCCTCAAAAGGCGGGGGGACAAACAAAAACCCACAAATTCTGACAAACTCCAAGCATTGATTATGCAAGAATGGGCTGCCATCAGTCAGGACGTGGCCCAGAAGTTAATTGACAGCATGCCAGGGTGGATTGCAGAGGTCTTGAAAAAGAGGGGTCAACACTGCAAATATTGACTCTTTGCATCAACTTCATGTAATTGTCAATAAAAGCCTTTGACACTTATGAAATGCTTGTAATTATACTTCAGTATTCCATAGTGACATCTGACAAAAATATATAAAGACACTGAAGCAGCAAACTTTGTGGAAATTAATATTTGTGTCATTCTCAAAACGTTTGGCCACGACTGTACAGCGTGTGTGTTAGGAGAGAGAAGGACTGCAGATAGTGCTGATGACTGGTCTGTCTGAACCACGCATGAACAAGGGAATCTATAATCGAAGAGCCTGTTTCTGTCCTGTCCTTGACTTTGGTGCAGGGCATGTGATGTCCATTGCCTCTTCATTGCAAAACTCCCTGATCTTCTCAAAAATATAAGTTTGTCTAGCTGTGTCCAGTCCAGGTGGTGCTTGTACAGGCAGACCATCTATGGCTCCAGAGCATCAAAGCTGTAAAACAGGAAATAACCCCCCAGAGATTGAGAAGACATTGCAACCTTGCACAACATCAATTCACCTCCCAAGTTTAGATAAGAAGAATAACCTCATACAATGCAATGGAAATGATATTCACATGAAGTGCTGGTACTGCTTGATCTGTGGCAGCGGCCTGAAGTACAGAGTCAGGTGTTGCTGCCAGCCATAGCTTTCCACCAGCACCGTACCATCCTCCAGTCCAACCAGCTGTGGGATGTTGACCCCTGTCACAGTGTTGTCCTTCACAACCCCAGCACCGTACCATCCTCCAGTCCAACCAGCTGTGGGATGTTGACCCCTGTCACAGTGTTGTCCTTCACAACACCAGCAATCTCAGACAAAATGTCAATCATGTTGGTCAAATAAATCATCAAAACGTGTTGTTTTACATATCATGTGTTGTCATCGATTCCTTGTAGATACGCCACACTGCTGCTTTTGTCACATGGGATGTCAGCAGCTTTCCACCAAAGTGTTTGTGTCCTGGGTGGCGTCCTGGTAATACTATTGCATTATCCTCTGTGTAGTTGTTGATGAAGTTCACCACTCGCTGCACGTCCTCATGTTTTAGGTGTAACCTGTGCTTGCTTGGGCCGGCTCTCTTTGGAAATTAATATTTGTGTCATTCTCAGACACTTCTGGCGCAGACAGAGATGGCAGCCTCGCTTCACGTTCTCAGGAAGCTATGCAGTATTTTGTTTTTTTTATGTATTACTTCTTACATTGAGTGGCTGCTGCCAACATACTGACTCAAATCTGTAGCCACTTTAACAATTAAAACTTGAATGTAATAAATGTATCACTAGTCACTTTAACTTGTTAGGCAGCGGCAGCTGAGGGGTCGGTTTTGGAGAGCCTGGCGTGCCCAAAGTAAAATGCCTCCCATTCAGGCCCAGAAAATAGGATATGCATATTGGATAGGAAACACTCTGAATTTTCCAAAACTGTTAACCATTTGTCTGTGAGTGAAACAGAACGCATATGGAAGGCAAAACCCCGAGGAATGTCTGTCCTGGAAAAAGTGATTTTGACACATTGCTCATTTGGGAACCCCTCCCTAATGAAAATGACCATATAAGGCATATGAATGCAGTACACGTCGCTTCCTTATGATGTCAACAGTCTCGAGACAGTGTATTTTCTTCATTTTGGATGAGTAAGACCAGAGAAAAAGACCAAACAAGGAAGTCCCCCCTTGATGACAACAGTAGGCTGGGCACACACATAACACATTTCACAGCGAAAACAAATCAATTACTGTCGTGGCAAATGGTTTCTCAAAAATATGAAACTCTTACAAGAAACTTGTGAATTCAATAACACCTTTAATTAGCACAATCAAAGGTGGAGCCATGACCCGGATCACAACTGACCCTGTGTCTCAGCCCACAGCCTTTTAAAGTATTCTCCCAACATTCCTACACAGACCCCTCCCCAGGTTTACAGCTTCCCATATGTCCTGTTTCCATAGGGGACTTTGTTATATTGCCTTCTGGCATCCTGCTTTTCCTCAGAAGCCTTTGATCAGTTCCAAATGGCCTTTCTGCTGACCTCCTGTTTCTTTCATGTCTGTTTGTTCAACTATTCAGCTTTAACAAATCCTATACATTTCTGTATGTCTTTCTGTCTCACCACTTCAAAGTAATCAACCAGAACACTGAAAATGTAATAATTGTAATGAGTTAATCTCCCACAACTATCCAAGTTAAACTTGTTTTAGCACTTAAGCCTCATTATCAATACTATCATGTTGTCTGCTATCACATAGTACATTAAATAAATTAATCAATGCATCTTAGCCATGTTTTCACTACCACATTACCTGTTGAAGAACTTATGCTGAGGTCTTCCTAAGTGTCCAACGAAGACAATCCATGGTTCTTTTGTTAGAAAAAGTAATGTATTTTATCCATAAATCTCCATTTGGTTTGCGCGTTATAATCAGAAACGACAGCTTCCACTCCTCCATTGAAACATGACGAGAACTCGTTCAACTTATACCTATAAACTTGTCCAAGAACAATCAAACATAGTTTTAAATGTATCCTTAGGAACACTTTTACGTATATTTACTATTATAAATCAACCGGAATATAAACTGATCGATAAAGACGGTAAAAAACACACAGCGCGCTTTGTCGGGAGCGCGCGCAGTGCCTTGTGTTGACATAAAAAGGACACTTCCTGGTGTCCTCTTCTTCTCTGGTCTAATTCATCCAAAATGAAAATTAATACTGTCTTGAGACTGTTGACATCCAGAGGAAGCGATGGGTACTGCATTCATATGCCCTTATATGGGCATTTTCATGAGGGAGGGGTTCCAAATGAGCAATGTGTCAAAACCACTTTTTCCAGGACAGCAATTCCTCGGGGTTTCGCCTGCCATAAGCGTTCTGTTTTACTCACAGACAAATGGTAACACTTTTGGAAAATTCAGAGTGTTTCCTATCCAATGGTACTAAATATGTGCATATCCTATTTTCTGGGCCTGAATGGGAGGTGACAAACCCAATTTCTTCAGCCTCCTGAGGTTGAAGATGTGCTGTTGCCCTTTAATCTGCTCAACTAAAATAATACCCACCAGAGGGCGAAATCTGTTGCAATCAGGACTAAACAATAAGCCCGACATCCACGTTAATTAAGGAGCGGTAAATCTATGGCGGATGATGGTTACTATTCAAATCAGCTGTGAGGGGGATTTTGTGGGTGTAGATGGTTAATGAGAGACCAGCTGGCGATAATCTAGTGGCCATCAGTGGTGTCAATTGACCCATTATGTTTAATATTAAGTGAGTGACGGTACCATGAATATTACGTGTTCTCATTTAAACCTGTATATCTATTTGTTTTATGTTAGGCCAATATCTGATAGTACAAAATTAAATAAGAAGAAAACTATAAAATAATCATAAATATCCATAATATGAAATGATAACATGTCTACACAGATACAGGATCATAAATAAAACAAATATGGTGAAAATAATTATTAGAATAATATGAAGAAACAACAAGAACAACCTAAGGAAAGTTTGATCCAGCATTAACATTGATCCAGCAAAACCTCATCCAAATCCTCAGCACTTTCACACAATCTCCTCTATTACATAGAGTAGGCTACTCAACTCATACTCAACTCATTCACTCAATTAAACTCTGCTCCTCCACCTCACATAACTCAACCACCAGAGGGCAACACAACCACATAGTATTTCTATACCATCATACTTGCAGGAGGGGGCATATTGTGCACCACACACATGATGGCTAATCTTGAGTGTTTGAAGTGTACATGACAGCACAGTATAGTCCTCAATGGCTATATTTCTTCTATCAGAGTGGCTGGCTAGTGACAGAGCCACCATAACACTGATTATTAGGAACATGGGGAGACATTTGTTTGCTTCCCAAATGGTATCCTATTCACTATATAGGGATTCATTGTATACTGGCAGTGGCCATGTTCCGGAACGATATGATTTTAATGGAGTTGATAGTGACAACAAACCTCACATGTGACAACATTCTTATGAAAACATCATGATATATAAATAACGTTATCTAAAAATCAAATAAAAAAGTGTTATTTTAGCAAAATGACAGTTCATTTGCATATTCTGTCAAACTAAAATATAAATGTTCCCATAAATAAAGTTTAAGCTTTTTTCCAAAGTACAATCCACATGGGTACTAAAAAGCTGATTTACCATCATTTGATTGTAGTACCATTTGGTTTGAAGAAAGTTTAAATCTGACTGCCTGTAGCTCAAGACCTGAAGCAAGGATATGATACCATTTGAAAGGAAACACTTTTGAAGTTTGTGGAAATGTGATGTAGGAGAATACAGCACATTAGATCTGGTAAAATATAATACAAACAAAAAAAACATGTTTTCAAATGATTATAATTTTCGTCATCTTTGAAATGCAAGAGAAAGGCCATACAATTATTTAAGTCTAGGTGCAATTAGGTTTTGGCCACCAGATGGCAGCAGTATGTGTGCAAAGTTTCAGACGAATTAAAAAAAATATTATTTAACCAGGTAGGCCAGTTGAGAACAATTTCTCATTTACAACTGCGACCTGGCCAAGATAAAGCAAAGCAGTGTGACACCAACAACAACACAGAGTTACACATGGGATAAACAAATGTACAGTCAATAACACAATAGAAAAATCTGTATACAGTGTGTGCAAACAAAGTAAGGAGGTAAGTGAATGCAGTGAAGCATGACATTTTGACATTTTGAATCAAGTCTGCCCAAATGTGCCGAATTGGTCAATTTCTACATTTTCAAGTACATAACTACAGAGAACATACAGAAATTATATGGTAATAAAAAATATATATGTTTACACACTCCCAGGAATGTCATACATGATGGATAATTAGCTTCCCTATAGAAAATAAACAAACCTTCACACATCTAGATGGGGAGGACCAGACACCGCAGGGGTTCAAACTGTAGAACCCAGTTCCCTACATTTGCATTTAAAAATGGATTTTATCAAATAAAACTATGCTACATTTTATCTCCGGGACCCTTAGGATGACACATCAGAGCAAGATTTCTGAATGTAAGTACATAATTTACCTTCAGAGGTGAATGTATCAAACCAGCTGCCGTGATAAAAGTGTTTTGTTGTTGTGCACTCTCCTCAAACAGAGTGTTATTTTTTCACTGTAATAACTACTGTAAATTGGACAGTGCAGTTAGATTAACATGTAAGCCTTATGCACGTATAAGACATGCATATGTCCTTGAAAGTTTGCTGATAATTTCAACGTCATTTTAGTCAAATTATCCCATGTTAGCAACAACCGTCCCGGTATAGGGACACCGATCCCGTGGAGGTTAACTTCTTAGGGAGCGGCAGGTGAGGTGACGGTTTTGGAGAGTCTGGCGTGCTCAAAGCAAAATGCCTGCCACTCAGGCTCAGAAAATAGGATATGCACATAATTAGTACTATTGGATAGGAAACACTCTGAAGTTTCTAAAAGTGTTAACATGATGTCTGTAAGTATAACACAACTCATTTAGCAGGCAAAAAAACAGAGAAAAAAACATCCGGAAATCAGTTTTGGCTCTGTTAGACACACTCCCTATTGAATCCATTTGTTACCAGGACTGAGACTGCAGTATCTATGGCTTCCACTAGATGTCAGCAGTCTATATACAAAGACTCAGAGAGATTGGAGTAAACACAACAAATAGGTACAGGAAATGGCATGGGGACCTGAAATGTCAACAAGTTTTCTCGGGCGCGAGTCTGGCTGGCGCGCCCCACTTTATTTTAATTATATAAGGTATAGGTGACCATCCAAGTTAAATATTATCGCTAATATTCATAAAAGGATAGCTAAGGATGCATTTAACTGGTATTTTATTTGTTTAGGAAAAGTTTATAGGTATATTTGAACGCGGTTCTCTTCCCGTTTCAATGGGCGATTCGACGTTGGATATTCTGAACATAATGCACCAAACAAACAGAGATTTATGGATATAATAAATGACTTTTTCTAACAAAAGAAAGATGTCTTCGTTGGACACTTGGGAAGCTCTCAGCAGAAGTTCTTCAAAAGGTAAGGGATTTGTTTTCGCTGTGAAATGTGTTTTGTGTGAACCGCGATGGTTTATGAATTTCTGCTAATGCAGAAATATTGGAGGTGCTACCCTCAAACATTCAAATGTTGTGCTTTCGCCGTAAAGCCTTTTTGAAATCTGACAACGCTGTGATATTGCCAAGAAGCAGCGCCCCACTGCTCCCTAAGTAGTTAAAGAGGGACTTTATCGAACAAAAGGACCATTTATTGTGTAGTTGGGACCCTTTAGATTGCCATGAGAGGAAGATCTTCAAACATAAGTGATTTATTTTATTGCTATTTTTGAGTTTTGTGACACCTGTGCTGTGATGATATTATGCTAATCGAGGAAGTATGCGGGGCGCTGTCCTTAGACAATCAAATTCTATGGGTTCGCAGTGAAGCCTTTTTGAAATGTGACAACGCTGTGAGATTACCAAGATTCTAAGCTTTTGAATGGTGTGCAACCCTTGTATTTTCATGAATGTTTAATATTACTATTTTTGTCATTTGAATTTGGCGCTCTGCATTTTACCGGATGTTGTCGCAGGTGGGACACTAGCATCCCACCTAGCCTTAAAGAGGAACCTGACATTATCACCACACAGTGTGCCTTCAAAACGCATCACTAAGCTAAGGACCCAGGCACTAAACACCTCCCTCTGCAACTTGGATCCAGGACTTCCTGACGGGCCGTCCCCAGGTGGTAAGGGTACGTAACAACACATCCGCCATGCTGATCCTCAACACGTTTAATAAAACACCAAGTTATTATAATGCCATCATCAAAATATTCTCTACATTGATGCACTCTGACCAATCAGAAAATGGATACAACCTTCAAATTTCATTTGTCACTTTAAGTAATATAATCAACCATCTTCACATATTTCCTCAGTACATTTGGAGATGAAAACATAAAAACACATTGCAGATATGTGATGATACAACTGTCACATCATTTTACCGGAATACCAATTTTGACAAAATGTAGAGCTGCCCATCTTATAAAATGTTCTATATGCTGATCAAATGTAGGAAACCTTGCAGGCTTTGTTGGCAACATCTCAGAATTTCTGCATTGACAAAATGTCAACCACAGTCTACTAATCAAGGCGATTCGCTTGGTCCTGCAACCTTTTACGTTTCTGGCCGACCTCTGGTTCCTCCTGTAGGATTTCACTGGGGTCGTCTGTACAGCATCTCACTGATCTTAGCCGATCTTATACATTTGTTGAATACAAATATACAAAATGAAGTTATTTTAATCATTATTTTAAATAAATTGCATTTGGCCATTAGTGCCCTTTCCAAAAATATGGTCATTCTTCTATTAACCGGTTTATTTTTTTGCCAACATCTCTGAATACTGTAACTGACAAGACATCAACCACTCAGAGGCTGCTGATTTTGTCATTGGCCAGTAGAAGGCGATCCGCTTGGGCCTGCAACTTTGCACGATACTGTCCGATCTCGGAATCCTCCTGTAGGATGTTATCAGCGTCATCTCTGTGTAGCAGATCCAGCATTTCACTGCACACAATCTTAGCTGACTCCTTCAGGATGAAGTAACGGATCATCATGGGCACCTGGTCAGCCAGTCTTTGCACCACAATCTGTGAGAGAGGTGAGGTGGGAGGGAGAGTGAGGGCCCGAAGGGATGAGATGGCCACAAGGGAACCAACATATTACCAAACGACAACACAGGCTCAGCAAGGTGAACATATATACTTCAGAATTGGATTGGTCTGTAAAATGCAATACACCACAAATCAACCCTGCCACAACAATGTATGTTTGAAACATTTGTCAAAAAGCATTAATGAGAGATCTGATTATCCCATTGATGATGTCATGGATTCATTGTACAGGCTGGAGCAGAGCTATATGATGGACAGTACCATACAAAAGTTTGGGGTCACTTGGAAGTGTCCTTGTTTTTGAAAGAAAAGCATTTTTTTTGTCCATTATAATAACATAAAATTGATCAGAAATATAGTGAAGACATTGTTAATGTTGTAAATAACTATTGTAGCTGGAAATATCTACATAGGCGTACAGAGACCCATTATCAGCAACCGTCACTCCTGTGTTCCATTTGCACGTTGTGTTACCCAATCCAAGTTTATCATTTTAAAAGGCTAATTGATCATTAAAACCCTTTGCAAATATTTTTAGCACAGCTGAAAACTTTTGTCCTGATAAAGAAGCAATAAAACTGGCCTTCTTTAGGCTAGATGAGTATCTGGAGCATTTTTGGGTTTGATTACAAGCTCAAAATGGCCAGAAACAAAGATCTTTCTTCTGAAACTTGCAAGTCTATTCTATTGTTCTGAGAAATGAATGCTACAACATGCGAGAAATTGCCAAGAAACTGAAGATCTCGTACAGAATTTCGTTGCTGATAATGGGCCTCTGTACACCCATGTAGATATTCCATAAGAAATCTGCAGTTTCCAGCTACAATAGTCATTTACAACATTAACAATGTCTACACTGTATTTCTGATCAATTTGGTGTTATTTTAACAAACAGAAATGTGATATTCTTTAAAAAAAAAGGACATTTCTAAGTGACCCAAAACTTTTGAACGGTAGTGTATATAGAGAGTAGGGCCAACTTTTACAACGGACACCATGTTACCCCTTTGAGCATTCCATTTAGCCAGTCATGACAAGTATTTAGAATCTAATTCTAGACTTTCAGTTACACAGCATTGTTTAAAAAAATGTAAATGCCATGAACTGCTATTGGTCAATATTGCCAACATGGCTGACATATGGACATTGTTGATTATACTGTGTAATGTAAATGCATCATTACTATATTATTTATTATACCATGGCATTGTTGAATATTCATTACTGATTGGCTGGAAGGGCATTCTGTAGCGTGTATTATTTCTATTTAACACACAGTACATCAGCACGGTATTGCATTGTTGAGGGAGCTAGCACATGAGCATTTTGCTAAACCTTTTATACCAGCTGTGAACTGTGTATGTGATGAATAGATGTGATTTGATTTGATGCAGCAACCTCAGTGTCCAATCTCTAATATGTCTTTGGGGTGGAGTACCAGGCTAGATGTAGTCCAAACGTAAACGTTGAGATCTCCACAAATTTGTGGAAAGCCCTGATGATAAAGTGTGTGAGTTTGTCGATAAGCACGCTACATAACCTGCCAGTTTTATGTTAGCTGAAGGTTTAGTTAATTAGATTTTATTTCTGGAAAACTCTATACATACTGCACAGTAGATGTGTTGCATTGTACCTCATAGTATGACTTGAGCAGTCCAGGGTACTTGCTCCTGGTGTTGTGATCTGAGCCTTCTGCTTTTTCCTCCTTTGGAAGATGTTTGTTGAAGATTTCATCAGTACGGTATTGCATTGTTGAGGGAGCTAGCACATGAGCATTTTGCTAAACCTTTTATACCAGCTGTGAACTGTGTATGTGATGAATAGATGTGATTTGATTTGATGCAGCAACCTCAGTGTCCAATCTCTAATATGTCTCTGTGGTGGAGTACCAGGCAAGATGTAGTCCAAACATACCCATAGCAACTATTAAAACCTTCCCCAACCAGAAATCGTGGATTTTAATCATGGCAAGGCGACTGGAAACATGACTGAATACAAACAGTGTAGCTATTCCCTCCGCAAGGCAATCAACCAAGCTAAGCGTCAGTATAGAGACAATGTAGAGTCACAATTCAACGGCTCAGACACGAGAGGAATGTGGCAGGGCCTACAGTCAATTACAGACTACAAAAAGAAAACCATCCCCGTTCGCGGACCACGATGTCCTGCTCCCAGACAAACTAAAAAAAATATTTGCTTGCTTTGAGGACAATACAGTGCCACCAACACGGCCCGCTACCAAAACCTGCGGGCTCACCTTCACCACAGCCAATGTGAGTAAAACATTTAAGCGTGTAAACCCTCGCAAGGCTGCCGGCCCAGATGGCATCCCTGGCTGTGTCCTCAGAGCATGCGCAGACCAGCTGGCTGGTGTGTTTACAGACATATTTAATCACTCCTTATCCCAGTCTGCTGTTTCCACATGCTTCAAGAGGGCCACCATTGTTCCTGTTCCCAAGAAAGCTAAGGGAACTGAGCGAAATGACTATCACTTCCGTCATCATGAAGTGCTTTGAGAGACTAGTCAAGGATCTAATCACCTTCATCCTACCAGACACCCTAGACCCACTCCAATTTGCTTACCCTCCCAATAGGTCCACAGACGACGCAATCGCAATCACACTGCCCTAACCCATCTGGACAAGAGGAATACCTATGTAAGAATGCTGTTCATCGACTACAGCTCAGCATTTAACACCATAGTACACTCCAAACTCATCATTAAGCTTGAGACCCTAGGTCTCGACCCAGCCCTGTGCAACTGGGTTCTGGTCTTCCTGACAGGACGGCCCCAGGTGGTGAGGGTAGGAAACAACATCTCCACCCCACTGATCCTCAATACTGGGGCCCCACAAGGGTGCATTCTCAGCCCTCTCCTGTACTCCCTGTTCACCCATGACTGCGTGGCCAAGCACGCCTCCAACTCAATCATCAAGTTTGCTGATGACACTACAGTGGTAGGCTTGATTACCAACAACGACGAGACGGCCTACAGGGAGGGGGTGAGGGCCCTCGGAGTGTGGTGTCAGGAAAATAACCTTTCACTCAACGTCAACAAAACAAAGGAGATGATCGTGGACTTCAGGAAACAGCAGAGGGAGCACCCCCCTATCCACATCGACGGGACAGTAGCGGAGAAGGTGGAAAGTTTTAAGTTCCTCGGCGTACACATCACGGACAAACTGAAATGGTCCACCCACACAGACAGTGTGGTTTAGAAGGTGCAACAGCACCTCTTCAACCACAGTAGGCTGAAGAAATTTGGCTTGTCACCAAAAACACTCACAAACTTCTACAGATGCACAATCAAGAGCATCCTGTCGGGCTGTATCACTGCCTGGTATGGCAACTGCTATGCCCACAACCATTAGGCTCTCCAGAGGATAGTGAGGACTGCACAACGCATCACCGGGGGTAAACTACCTGCCCTCCAGGACACCTACACCACCCGATGTCACAGGAAGGCCAAAAAGATCATCAAGGACAACAACCCCCCGAGCCACTGCCTGTTTACCCCGCTATCATCCAGAAGGCGAGGTCAGTACAGGTGCATCAAAGCTGGGACCGAGAGAGTGAAAAACATCTTCTATCTCTATTAAACAGCCACCATTAACATTGAGTGGCTGCTGCCAACATACTGACTTAAATCTCTAGCCACTTTTAAATAATAGAAAAATGAATGTAACAAATGTATCACTAGCCACTTCAAACTATTTTGTATATAATGTTTACATATCCGACATTACTCATATCAAATGTATACACTGTACTCTATACCATCTACTGAATCTTGCCTATGCCGTTCGGCCATCGCTCATCCATATATATATATGTACATACTCATATTCAATCCTTTACACTTGTGTGTATAAGGTAGTTGTGAAATTGTTAGATAACTTGTTAGGTACTACTGCATGGTCGGAACTAGAAGCACAAGCATTTCGCTACACTCGCATTAACATCTGCTAACCATATGTATGTGACACATACTGCACAGTAGATGTGTTGCATTGTACCTCATAATATGCATTGAACAGTCCAGGGTACTTGCTCCTGGTGTCGGGATCTGAGCCTTCTGCTTCATCCTCCTTTGGAAGATGTTTGTTGAAGATTTCATCCTGTGTGTAGACCTGCATCTCCATCTCAAACTGCTCCACGAGCCTCGCCTTCACTATGTTTGACTGCTGCTCCTGGATTGTTTCAATTTTTTTCTGAGTTTAAACAAAGATGAAGAAACCATGAGGACATAAAGAATCTTGGATGCAGGGAAAGTGAAATACTGTTCAGTTGGACATGCTCTAAGTATCTCTAAGTATCTTATGATGTTTTATTTTGAACATTTCAGGGTACAATCATCCAATATTTAAATTGGAATTCTTCATAGAAATGTATTGTGACTTTTAAGTGCTACTTTGCCTCATATTTTCCTGCCTTCTTGCTAGTTAATTTATATGTTATTTTACCAGGTAAGTTGACTGAGAACACATTCTGATTTAACACAACAACCTGGGGAATAGTTACAGGGGAGAGGAGGGGGATGAATGAGACAATTGTAAGCTAGGGATGATTAGGTGACCATGATGGTATGAGGGACAGCTTGGGAATTTAGCCAGGACCCAAGGGTTAACACCCCTACTCTTACAATAAGTGCCATGGGAACTTTAAATACCACAGAGAGCCAGGACACCCATATCAACATCCCATCCAAAAGACAGCAACCTACACAGGGCAATGTCCCCAATCACTGGCCGGGGGCATTGGGATATTTTTTTAGACTTGCGGAAAGAGTGCCTCCTACTGGCCCTCCAACACCACTTCCAGCAGTATCTGGTCTCCCATACAGGGACTGACCATGACCAACCCTGCCTTAGCTTCAGAAGCAAGTCAGCATTGGGATGCAGGGTGGTATACTGCTTGCCACTAACTGAGATTTACATTTCAGCCTAAAATCCCAGAATAGAGAAATTTATGATTATCATGTCAGAGCGCTTAACAGTTTACAATTGTCATTACCTTTGAGACCTGATAAAGATAAGGATAATTCTTAAAGTTCTCTTTGGACAAATGATCAAATTGCTTCTGCACCATGTCTGAAAAACAAAAACAAATGTATTTGGTAAAGAGACAAAATGTTTTAATGTAAAGGTATAGTTCAGCCAAATTACAAGTCAATAGTCCCAATAGTATAATTTGTTTGTGCTTCATGTCCAAATAATCAATAAGTAACTTAATTGAGCTACACAATCAATTTGAGATGAATTTGGATCATTTGGACATGAAGAGTGAAAATGGAGACAGGTAAATTAAACCAAAGCATGGATTTATGTCATACCTTGTCCATAGACTGCTTACAGGGTAAGGAAACTAATATGTCATTTTGTCATTTGAGTGAACCATCTCTTCAATGTCCTATTTAGTCAATTAAAGTTAATGTCACATGCACAAGTACAATGAAATGCCGTTCTTGCAAGCTCTAAACCCAACAATGAGGTATTAAAAATGACACAAGGTAGAACAAAAACACTAGAGAAATAAGAAGAATGCGAGAAAGTAAGTAAGCTATATACATGGACAGTTCCAGGGTCAGTAGCTATATATAGGGACAGTTTCAGGGTCAGTAGCTATATATAGGAACAGTTCCAGGGTCAGTAGCTATATATAGGGACAGTTCCAGGGTCAGTAGCTATATATAGGAACAGTTCCAGGGTCAGTAGCTATATATAGGGACAGTTCCAGGGTCAGTAGCTATATATAGGGGCAGTTCCAGGGTCAGTAGCTATATATAGGGACAGTTCCAGGGTCAGTAGCTATATATAGGAACAGTTCCAGGGTCAGTAGCTATATATAGGGACAGTTCCAGGGTCAGTAGCTATATATAGGGGCAGTTCCAGGGTCAGTAGCTATATATAGGGACAGTTCCAGGGTCAGTAGCTATATATAGGGACAGTTCCAGGGTTAGTTGCTATATACATGGACAGTTCCAGGGTCAGTAGCTAGATACATGGACAGTTCCAGGGTCAGTAGCTATATATAGGGACAGTTCCAGGGTCAGTAGCTATATATAGGGACAGTTCCAGGGTAAGTAGCTATATATAGGGACAGTTCCAGGGTCAGTAGTGTGACGACCCTCCCACTCTGTCTGCCGAATTCTTTCTCTTTGCTCTTGTTTTCCTTAATAGGATGTCGGAGGGTGGAGCCGGGAGTGTCGTCAGCGAAATGGGACACACCTGGTTTCGGGTGTGTCCCAGGATAAATGCACCTCTTCCCCATTCATTGAGGAGACTCTCTCCATGCAGTCAATGACAGATTTTGGTTGTGGCATTTTTTTGTGGGTGGGTGGGTGGGTGGGTGGGTCTGTCTGTCTGTCTGTCTGTCTGTCATTATCACATCTATGCACTCAACCACTCACTTAAACTACTGATTACTGACTACACACACCATTGTTAATTGTTTTAGTTACTTCAGTTAATAAATATATTTTGATATTCCTTATCTCCACGTTGTCTCCCTTTTTGTTATGAACTTCGAGCCAGTTCGTGACAGTAGCTATACACATGGACAGTTCCAGGGTCAGTAGCTACTGTATGTAAACGGGCAGTTCCAGGTATAGTAGCTATATATAGGGACAGTTCCAGAGTCAGTAGCAATATATAGGGGCAGTTCCCGGTTCCGTAGCTATATATAGGGACAGTTCCAGGGTCAGTAGATATATGTAGGGACCGTTCCCGGTTCAGTAGCTATATATAGGGACAGTTCCCGTGCCAGAAGCTACTATAAGTACAGGGACAGTTCCAGGGTCAGTCGCTATATACATGGGACAGTTCCAGGGTCAGTCACTATATACAGGGTCAGTTCCAGGGTCAGTAGCTATATATAGGGACAGTTCCAGGGTCAGTAGCTATATGTAGGGAAAGTTCCAGGGTCAGTAGCTATATGTAGGGAAAGTTCCAGGGTCAGTCACTATATACAGGGACAGTTCCAGGGTCAGTAGCTATATGTAGGGACCGTTCCCGGTTCAGTAGCTATATATAGGGACAGTTCTAGGGTCAGTCGCTATATACAGGGACAGTTCCAGGGTCAGTAGCTATATGTAGGGAAAGTTCCAGGGTCAGTCACTATATACAGGGACAGTTCCAGGGTCAGTAGCTATATGTAGGGACAGTTCTAGGGTCAGTCACTATATACAGGGACAGTTCCAGGGTCAGTAGCTATATGTAGGGAAAGTTCCAGGGTCAGTCACTATATACAGGGACAGTTCCAGGGTCAGTCGCTATATATAGGGACAGTTCCAGGATCAGTCACTATATACAGGGTCAGTTCCAGGGTCAGTAGCTATATATAGGGACAGTTCCAGGGTCAGTAGCTATATACATGGACAGTTCCAGGGTCAGTAGCTATATGTAGGGAAAGTTCCAGGATCAGTCACTATATACAGGGACAGTTCCAGGGTCAGTAGATATATGTAGGGACCGTTCCCGGTTCAGTAGCTATATATAGGGACAGTTCCCGGGCCAGAAGCTACTATAAGTACAGGGACAGTTCCAGGGTCAGTCGCTATATACATGGGACAGTTCCAGGGTCAGTAGCTATTTACAGGGTCAGTAGCTATATACATGGGACAGTTCCAGGGTCAGTAGCTATTTACAGGGACAGTTCCAGGGTCAGTAGCTATATACAGGGTCAGTAGCTATATACAGGGTCAGTAGCTATATACAGGGTCAGTAGCTATATACATGGACAGTTCCAGGGTCAGTAGCTATATGTAGGGACAGTTCTAGGGTCAGTCGCTATACAGTGGGGGAAAAAAGTATTTAGTCAGCCACCAATTGTGCAAGTTCTCTCACTTAAAAAGATGAGAGAGGCCTGTAATTTTCATCTTTGGTACACTTCAACTATGACAGACAAAATGAGGAAAAAAAATCCAGAAAATCACATTGTAGGATTTTTAATGAATTTATTTGCAAATTATGGTGGAAAATAAGTATGTGACCAAATCACCAAATCACATACAAACAAGCAAGATTTCTGGCTCTCACAGACCTGTAACTTCTTCTTTAAGAGGCTCCTCTGTCCTCCACTCATTACCTGTATTAATGGCACCTGTTTGAACTTGTTCTCAGTATAAAAGACACCTGTCCACAACCTCAAACAGTCACACTCCAAACTCCATTATGGCCAAGACCAAAGAGCTGTCAAAGGACACCAGAAACAAAATTGTAGACCTGCACCAGGTTGGGAAGACTGAATCTGCAATAGGTAAGCAGCTTGGTTTGAAGAAATCAACTGTGGGAGCAATTATTAGGAAATGGAAGACATACAAGACCACTGATAATCTTCCTCGATCTGGGGCTCCACGCAAGATCTCACCCGTGGGGTCAAAATGATCACAAGAACGGTGAGCAAAATCCCAGAACCACACGGGGACCTAGTGAATGACCTGCAGAGAGCTGGGACCAAAGTAACAAAGCCTACCATCAGTAACACACTCGCCGCCAGGGACTCAAATCCTGCAGTGCCAGACGTGTCTCCCTGCTTAAGCCAGTACATGTTCAGGCCCGTCTAAAGTTTGCTAGAGAGCATTTGGATGATCCAGATGAGGATTGGGAGAATGTCAGATGAAACCAAAATAGAACTTTTTGGTAAAAACTCAACTCGTCGTGTTTGGAGGACAAAGAATGCTGAGTTGCATCCAAAGAACACCATACCTACTGTGAAGCATGGGGGTGGAAACATCATGCTTTGGGGCTGTTTTTCTGCAAAGGGACCAGGACGACTGATCCGTGTAAAGGAAAGAATGAATGGGGCCATGTATCGTGAGATTTTGAGTGAAAACCTCCTTCCATCAGCAAGGGCATTGAAGATGAAACGTGGCTGGGTCTTTCAGCATGACAATGATCCCAAACACACCGCCCGGTAAACGAAGGAGTGGCTTCATAAGAAGCATTTCAAGGTCCTGGAGTGGCCTAGCCAGTCTCCAGATCTCAACCCCATAGAAAATCTTTGAAAGTCCGTGTTGCCCAGCGGCAGCCCCAAAACATCACTGCTCTAGAGGAGATCTGCATGGAGGAATGGGCCAAAATCCCAGCAACAGTGTGTGAAAACCTTGTGAAGACTTACAGAAAATGTTTGACCTCTGTCATTGCCAACAAAGGGTATATAACAAAGTATAGAGATAAACTTTTGTTATTGACCAAATACTTATTTTCCACCATAATTTGCAAATAAATTCATAAAAAATCCTACAATGTGATTTTCTGGATTTTTTTTCCTCATTTTGTCTGTCATAGTTGAAGTGTACCTATGATGAAAATTACAGGCCTCTCTCATCTTTTTAAGTGAGAGAACTTGCACAATTGGTGGCTGACTAAATACTTTTTCCCCCCACTGTATATAGGAACAGTTCCAGGGTCAGTCACTATATACAGGGTCAGTTCCAGGGTCAGTAGCTATATATAGGGACAGTTCCAGGGTCAGTAGCTATATACATTGACAGTTCCAGGGTCAGTAGCTATATGTAGGGAAAGTTCCAGGGTCAGTCACTATATACAGGGACAGTTCCAGGGTCAGTAGCTATATGTAGGGACCGTTCCAGGGTCAGTAGCTATATATAGGGACAGGTCCAGGGTAAGTAGCTATATATAGGGACAGTTCCAGGGTCAGTTCCAGTACCATGTGTACAATGTGCAGGGATGCTGAAGTGGTATGGTTAGATACTGTATGTTTTGGGGTAAGTTGACTAGGCATCAGTATATATGATAAGCAGAGTAGCATCTGTGTATATGATGATTGCGTGTGAGGGTGTGTGTTTAGAGTCAGTATAAATGTGTGTAGATGTTATGTGGTTGAGCAAATGAAGTGAGTGTGTGTGTGTGTAGAGTTCTGTGAGTGTGCATAGAGAGGGGTCAACTCAGATAATCCGGTAGCCATTTCGTTAGCTATCACACCGCCTGGTATAGAGGTCCTGGATGGCAGGGAGCTCTGCCACAGTGATGTACTGGGCTGTCAGCACCACCCTCTCTAGCGCTGTACAATCGAGGGTGGTTCTTTTGCCATACCAAGCAATGATGCAGCTAGTCTAGATGCTCTCAATGGTGCAGCTGTAGAACTCTTTTGAGGATTTGAGGGGCCCATGCCAAAGCCTTTCAACCTCCTGAGGGGGAAGAGGCGCTGTCTCGCCTTCTTCATGACTGTGCGCATGTGTGGACCATTTTAACTCATTAGCAATTTGGACACAAAGGAACCTAATGCTCTTGCCCCGCTCCACTTCAGCCCTGATGATGTGGATGGGCTTGTAATTCACCAACACCTGCTTTCTTGGGTGCTTATTGCTTAATATAATAGGCATGTTTGTCTTGTCGTTACTACCATAGAGACACATGCATAATGATGAATAAAGGGGCTTTTGGAAAATCACATTGAATCTCGGGCTGGAATGTGTACGCCAATAAATCAAGAAGCAAGTACAGGGAGTGAATTTAATAAGTAAACAAACATGAAACTAAACAAGAAACTCGAGTAGTGTACAGACATGAAACACAGAACAGAAACAATAAGATGTGTGTAACGATTGTGACAGGTGTGCGTAGAAATGAATAAACTGGCCACAGCGAGCACCAGAGAAGGGGAGCGGGAGTAGACGTGACACTACCCCCTCCCTGCCACACGCCGCTCTAGCCGCAGGACGCCGATCAGAGGGATGCCCCCGAGGACCAGGAGCTGGCCGGTCGCTTCTGCTGAGGCGCGGAAACCTGTAGAGCCAGCTGGCGCACGGGAACCAGCAGAACCAGATGAGGCGCGGGAACCTGTAGAGATGGCTGAGGGACAGAAACCTGTAGAGCCGGCTGACGCGCGGGAGCCTGACGAGCCTAGCATATGCATGGGTGTCTGACGAGTCAACTGAGGCTAGAGAACCTGTTGAGCCAGCTGAGGCATAGAAGCCTGACGAGCTAGCTGAGGAATCCCCGGTAGCTTTGGCAATGGAAGCCTGACTAGCCAACCGAGGTTTGAGGCGTCCCCGGTTGCTTCGGCAGGCGCACTTGGACCAATTGTCACCAGCAAAAAAGGCCCCCAAAAACCTGTTGCTTCCCTTTGGTGAGGTGTATTTCTATAACGTGTATGGTAATAATCAATAACAAGCAAGTACAGGGAGTGAATTTAATAAATAAACAAACATGAAACAAAAAAGAAACACGAGAAGCGTACAGAGAGAATCACAGGAACAATAAAGCCTGAGGAAAGCACCAAAAGGAGTGACAGATATAGGGGAGGTAATCAAGAAGGTGATGGAGTCCAGGTGAGTCTCTTTAGTCGCAGGTGCGCGTAATGATGGTGGCAGGTGTGCGTAATGATGAATAAACTGGCAACAACAAGCGCCAGAGGGGGGGAGCGGGAGTAGACGAGACAAAGGGTTTTGGTCACTTACCTCTGATTGTCTGTAGTGTCGTCATAGCTGGTCTCTTAAGTTCAGCCACTAGTTTCTGAACAACATGTTGAAAGACCCTGTAGTTGCTGAATCCTGGGAGCTCACTTCCCCTGTGCTCCTGATCATATTCATCAACCACTTGTTGCACTACTTCGTGGTCTAAATTCAGGAAAACAATGTTAATCATTTATTGGAGATTATAATCACTGTTGTGTGACATAACTATTAGTAGTATAATAATTATATCAGTAAATATTAGGGATATTTGGAAACATAAATATTTATTGGTTAGACATGGTATTATGATGAGCAATACCCGGGCTATTCAAAATTATACCTACAATTTGATTTGGCATTTTTGAGACATTCCATCCACACCATAAATTCCCTTCGCATGAGCTCAAATAGATTCTCCACAACGATAATATCCCCTTTGGACAGTTGGGTAATCTGCTCATTGAAATCTGTTATGACCTGAAGAAGGAAACATAGAACAATAAAAACATAACACAATAAAACGTACCTGTTTAAATGTTTCATATTTAGTCCTTTTAGATTACTGTTTAATGAAATGGCTCCACAAGACCCATCCATCCTTACGTTTTCTACAGATAATTAAAGAAGAACTATCTTACAGTGGCGTGTCCAAGTGTTTTTGTCAAATCAGCTGTCAAGGCAAAGTATTGTTTAACCTGGTGACAAACATAATCAGCTGGAAATTAAGGAAGGAGAGTGGAGGAAGTGGGAGTGTAGAGAAAATGATTATGCTGTTTTATTTATCTTTCTGGACACCTGCAAATCTGACCAATCCAAATGGCAGAGGATGAGCACCAGAGCTGATGCCTTTACACCAGGTACCATTGCCCAAACTCTCTATAGGACATGCTCCTGACAATTTACCAAACCATGACAATAACACACCTGGACTACTGTGGAATAGTATGGCTTCCAACCCTACATCAGACATTTTTAAATAAATGTTGTACAAAATAAGAAGTTTATGAAGCTGAAAGATTGAAAGGTGAAAGATGTACTCACCTGAATGAGGTACTTCCTCTTCTCTGCAGGTTCCAGGGGAGGCCCACCCTCTAGTTTACTTAATAAATGCTTTACCTCCCCAAGATGCTCCTTGATCTTCTCTGACATCTGGGGCAGGGATTTCTGACCAAGAGCAAACATACAGCAAGTTAATAATAGGTACCAGACCAAATGTCTTCCAGCATGCACTGAGTGTAGGGAGAACAGATAAACATTGGGTATGTGGTTGGACTAACCTTGATCTGTTTGACCAGGGCATTGCTGAGCTTAGTGGCTAGGCACTTGGTGGTTGCCTTCTCCTCACGCAAGAGGGATCTATACATTGAAAGGGAGAGAAATATAACAAACACAGTATTTCAACCCCAAAAAAATTCAACACATTTTACACCTAAAAATTGTATAACCATTGGCCTACAATGGTCACGCCCCACATATATCTAATTAACATAATACAAGAAAACCATAAAAATCCATCTGTTTAAGCTAGAGATATGTGCTATGCTAACATATAGAATTGTTTTATGATCATAACAAGGATCATTTAGCTATTTGATTTTGAATGTTAAAAAGTATAATACACAGAAATGTAAGAGAAGGGAGGGGAGGGACTCATAAGGAAAGACGATTCATCAACCCTATATGGAACTAATTTCAAAGAATATGTGGAAAAGTATACTTCTTTCATAAAATCCTGAAACCGACAGTTTGGGGCCCTGAACATTTTCAGATGTGAAGCCATCAAAAACAAAGATGCCAGTTCACTTATCACATGGCAAGAACACATTTTACCTGAAGTGCTCATGATTTCTGAAAAATTCCAACTCCTCCTCAATAGCACGAGTTATTGACATGTTTTCATCAATTTGCTTCTGACCACGACATTTCACAATGACATAGCCCATGTTGAGAAAGATGACTCTATTGTGGACAATTTCCAACACATTCTTCTCTGCTCCCTGGTCTATCAGGTCTGGCTTTGTCAGAATGGCTTGAAGACAAATGAAAAGCATTATGATAACTGCTAATACAAAAACCGTATGAAAAATACATTAATCTATATAATTTCTTTACCCAGAGTTCTTGTGCCTTCAGGATCCATTTCTTGTGCCATTTTCAGGGCCTCTGTTGTTGCTATGTCCACATTACATGGTACCACCACCAAAATAATGGTTCTCTTATTCTTTATGAATTTCGTAATGAGATGATTGATCTAGTAAAAAAGGAAGAAGAATGTGACAAAGCAGTCAGGATGTAAGCATTTGATTGAGTTATTTGATTAATCTACGAGAGGGTATCAGACCGCTTGTTACCGTGATATTGCCCTGTTTGGGGCACTCTGTTTTTCATGGTTCTGAAGCTCAACCTTCCTCAAAGTCAACACATTCAAAGTGCCTTTTACCAGAATCAACCATCATAGCTAGATGTAGTACCTTGCAATTATGTTAAATAGTCTTTACACCTGACTAAAACAATTCATCATTAGTGAATCATAAAATGAGAACCAGGAGTCATGAGATGACGAAGTCCAAAAGCTACACACTCTAACGTTAGACTTACTTGGGGTCCAATGTCTTCTGGTTGTCCTTTCACAGCTACCCTGGTGATCCCTGGTAAGTCAATCAGACTGAGGTCACACACCGTGGAGGATGTGATCTTTAGAGTGATCAGGTCTTCACATATCCCCACTCCCTTTCCAGCTAACACGTTCTGAGCTGTTAAATCAATGGGAAAATATTGATGAAATAACACGTGGTTATTAATGTTTGTTTGTCTGTCTTATACTGCGAAATAACTCTTTTAATTATAAAATATTCTGTAGTTGTCTATGGTAAATACCATACAAACTTTTCCACAGTAAATGATAATAGATATGTCAATGGCGGTCGGTACCATTTAAGATAAAGGAGAACAATATTTTTTATGAGCATGGCCATATTTCTATTACAGCATATTGGATGACTATCATTCATATTCCATTCAACCAGTTCAATGTAACATCGATAGGTTTAGGCTACTACATGATACTCATCATATTACAACCTAGCCTATGCGTTTACAACGCAGGTGCAAAAGTTGAGAGAACTTTTAGTAATCAAGGTGACAGACAAATTCAGGTATGTTTATCCTTGTTTTGTTCCGTTTGCGTTCGTTTAAGAACCATTTTTGAACAGAATTGGTGGAATGAATACACCCCTGATCACACGCAATCACAGTTCACTTTCATAGCAGCCAAATACAAACAGCATGATCCCTTTGATCATTGTATAGATAATTCCTTCTTCCATCTACAAGCTCCCCTCCTCTCACGTTTCCCTTAGCTTGTGGACTTCAGTGCACAACACATCAGCTGCCTGTGACAAAATGAAAAAAACTTTCCAAGCAAAACCTTCATATCACCGCTACACACAGCCTACATCGTTGTCACCATATTATATCATCACAGTCAACATAGCTACTAGAGCTAACACGTTAGTAAACCTGCTACAATCATGCAGTACAGTGTTCAGGCAGCAGCAAGCAGTTTAGCAGTTACACCGGCGGGCCCCAGTGGCTAACAATTTATAAAACCTAAAAACTTACCTTGACTTGGAAGAGTTCCTTTGTTTGATAGCCATAGTCATCCCTCTCTGTTTGAGCCTGGTGTCTGGGTAGGCTAAACTAGCTAGCTAACTTCGCTAGCTCAGTAACTGAAACTAAAATTGTTTATTGTCTTTCTAGTGACTTTCTCTCTATTTGAGTAACCTACTCACCACATGTTATATCTTGCAGTGCTAGCTAGCTGTAGCTTATGCTTTCTGTACTAGATTCATTCTCTGATCCTTTGATTGGGAGAACATAGGGCTATATTTAGTATAGTTTTATTAAAAATATAAAACTTTTTACATTTTTTGCTATTTAAATGTTTATGACATTCACTGAAGAGAATGGTCCTCCCTTTCCTCCTCTGAGGAGCCTCCACTGGTTAATGTACAGTATAGAAAAATATGTATGTGTGTTTATGTGTGTGTGTGTATATTCGTTCCCATCTGACCTTTTTCAACGTGTCTCACAACTTCTGAGGGTTCGTCAAATTCATATCTGAATTTCCCTCCGTATGAGATGACAGCCTCCCATTTCACTGTCCTGTCATTACAGAGTTTAAGTAGCAGTGGGCACCTGGTGACAATACCTGGAAACAAGGAAGTACCAATGACAGATCATTATACTCTATTACAGAACAATAAATACATCAATGAATATGACAGTACTGTCAACAATGGACCGGGACATGAATTTCATGATAAATATTTAACTTCTACAACAAGGTTGCTCTAATGTTCAGAAAGCATGTCATACATTTACAGTGTCTGAATAAATGGTTGGAAAACTCATGTACAGTTAACATTTTCTGAAAAGTTTTGCTGTGGTTATGAAGTTAATTTGAAGGTTCTAAACATTTCAGCAATGTCCGTGTCTCTGTGGTGATATGGTACTGTCTGTTTCCTGACCTCGTCTATGGACAAGGACTGTGTGAAAACCTGCTTCAGGGTTGTTTACCTAGCCACTGGCATCAATCGCCAACTTCAGCATTTTCAAACCAAAAACTAGTCAATGCCCAAATCATGTCTAAGTTGCACAACCACTTTCACAGACTTTGGGTGATTTGGGCATGACATTTAAAATGCTAAAATTGATTTCAATTGTTTTTTGTATGTTCAGAAAACAATACAGAATCTCACCAGTCCCTCTGGGCAGCGCCACCCCAGAAAGGGTCTCAAGCACAGAGCTCTTTCCTGAACTCTGGTCTCCCACCACAGCAATGGTTGGCAGTGGCATCTCCTTATCTATTCCTATGGATCTCATGTCATCTATTAAGTCTATGAAGGGCCGGACCTTCTCCGCCAGCTGGTCTTGGAACATCCTGGGGGTATGTCAGGTGTACAAAACGATGCAATTCTTAATAGTTAGATTGTTGATAGGCTTATCCATGGCTAAGTTGATTATTTTACACCGTTTTTTAGTTAGCAACTAACTATAATTTGGCGTACATGGGACAAGAAAATGTATTCCCCCAAAAATATACACTGCACCATGTGTAACAAAATGTTCCACTATTTACTGTATAAATAATCACCATCACCATAAAATTCAGAAGATTAGGATTATAGTATTAATGTACAGTGTAGTACAGAGTAGTACTGCAAGGGTGCAATAACAAGTGGAAAATGGATTCCTTCATAATTTCAAAACCGAACACTGATGTAATGTTGTCCCACCTCGGTCCATCTTCATACGACATTTCTTTCTCCCCCTGAAATGAAAGAAAATGAAAGCTAAACAATTTAGATAAAAAATACACAATAACATCAATGCATCTGTATTTTGAAGTAAAGTTATTATAATCTAAATCATAACATAACTATAACATAAGAGGAGATACAGTCTCACGTGCCCATTTCAGAACTTTACAATTTGCCAACTGTAATACACTGGGTATAGCAAACATTAAGAATACCTTCATAATGTTGAGTTGCTAGATGAGAATCTTGAAAAAATTTAAGTGTAGGGTAGTAACTGAATAAGTAAAATCCTTTCATGATGATAAAGATTAGACTAGACTATTAGATTAGAATGTCTTTATTCCCTAGGTCAATGTCTATTGGAGCATAACTTGGTACACTATATATATATACATAAAAGTTTGTGGACACCCCTTCAAATTAGTGGATTCAGCTATTTCAGCCACACCCATTGCTGATGGGTTTATAAAATCAAGCACACAGCCATACAATCTCCATAGACAAACATTGGCAGAAGAATGGCCTTACTGAAGAGCTCAGTGACTTTCAACGTGGCACCGTCATAGGATGCCACCTTTCCAACAAGTCAAGAACAAATCAGTTCGTCAAAGTTGTGTCTTAAGAACAGCCAATATCCATGGTATATTAACCATGAACCACACCTAATCAGGTCTTACTGCTTAATCATAACAGTCAAAAAAACTAAAATGGACATTGATGGAAAATGATTTGGCGAGTTTAATAAAGTCTAATTATATTTTCTATTGCGACATACCCTTAAACTAGCTAGAATTATTATTTTGATGGAAAACCAAATTTAGCTTCTTAGCCTACAGTACATCGTTGCTAATTATGCATTTTACTTAGTTGATGATGCAAGTTGTAGGCCGCCTGTTGCTCTGGCCTATAGGCTATCTCTTAGTTCTAAGCTTTTATTTCTTCAGACGCTAATGGATCACAGTGTATCAGTGTGTCCCTATGCCTGAGGCTGGTGCTCACGCCATAGTTGAATTTTAGATTTTAGATTCTTATCATTTTCCTTCAGATTTGTATGATTAACCAAATAACAATGATTTTCAGAAAGGGAAACTTTCATTTTGAAATGAAATTGTTCCACGAAAATTTGAATACAAAAATAATCATCACTGGCACTCAGATCGGTACAAATAGTAGGATAAATTGTAAGCTTCCCCAAACTTGAAATTCACAAGTTGCTTATTATACCCGTAAAAAATATTGTGACCTTGCAAGCGTGTGCACACATAGGAAATCCCGTGAAAACATGTCCGCCTATGGAAATCAAAGGCCTGTCCAACTGATTGGTTCTGGTGCCGGACACGAGGAGCAAGGACAGCTAGAGCGTACCTGATTGGTTGGGATAAGCATGACTAGTCATTGAAAATGGTAAAAACATTTCCATTAAGGCGAGAAGAGAAAATTATTGTTAATGTAGCTATAATGTCATCCATTTTAGTCTGATTAATATTGTAAGGCAAAATATTGTGGTTGTGCAACCTTGCGATGTTGACGCATGGTTAATTTTCATGTATTTTTAACCTATAGCATGAATTTTTCAAATTGACACAAACATGAACTGATGGCTGATAGAACATTTGTTATAAGTAAGTAGTGTTACAAACCATGAAAAGCTGACATAGACGTGACTATAATAACAAGGCTTATAAAAGGGCCATGGGTTTCACTGAATTTCAGACAGCCATAAAATGTTCTGCATCGTAACTGTCACGTCCAGGCCTGAGTTTTCAGGCTGGCGTGTTGAGTTTCGTTTTTAGTGTAGGGTTTTTGGTTCTAGGTGTGCTATTTCCATGTTGGGTTAATGGTTCCCAATTAGAGGCAGCTGAGTGTTGTTACCTCTAATTGGGAACCATATACATTTTTGTGGTTTTGCACCAGGTTTTTGTGGGTTATTGTTTGATTCATGGCTTAAGTGTTTAGTCTATGTTATGTTCCGTTGTTTCGATCTTCGTTCGTTTATTGTTTTTTCCCAGTTACGTTACTTTAATAAAGTATGTATACTGGATACCTCGCTGCGCCTTGGTCCGTCACTCTTGAAGATCGTGACAGTAACACTGTCGTAACACTATCTTAACATCATAATACGTCCACTATTATGCTGCGTTATACAGTATCAGGCTGTGGGTGTGTCATAAGCTGTCATAAGGTTAGAAAATACAGCAATATCTTTGTCATAAGACGATGATTACATATTTATGTAAACTTATGAAATGTTCAAACAAATTGTTACCAAAAATGTTGGTAAACAATTTCCTCAATTACCAGTAATCAAATGTACAACGTTGGACCATATGTCAGAGCTCACAATGTATTACAGAGCTGCAATAGTTCTAAAGAAGTGTCTTTATTATTTCAAAGCAGACCCCGCCTTTAACTTATTATCTCTCTTGTTCAGAAAATACATTTCTGTCAGAAAATGACAAATATTCAATACTTTCATTTAAATACTAGCTAAAAAACGTTAGCTGACATGGGCTAGTTGATCTGGACATTTATAAATAGCTCTCTAAGGTATAAAATGACTCACAAAACAAGAAGAAAACTGGTGATGCACTCTCCAATATTATTCTGCTATTACAACTTTCAAGAATAAGTCGAAGCTAGTTAATTAATAAAAATACACTCCTCCGCCAACCGCACGCCCCACAGTTTGGAAACCATCAGTGGTGGAAAAAGTACCCAATTGTCATACTGAGTAAAAGTTTGGATACCTTAATAGAAAGTTTCTCAAGTAAAAGTAAGTCACCCAGTAAAATACTACTTGAGTAATAGTCTAAAAGTATTTGGTTCTATATATACCTAAGTATTAAAAGTCAATGTCATTGCTAAAATATACTTTAGTATCAAAAGTAAAAGTAGAAGTATGAATAATAAAAAAATCCTTATTTTAAGCAAAACAGATGGCACTATTTTCATAATTTTAAAATGTATGGATAGCCAGGGGCACACTCCAACATTCAGACATAATTCACAAAAGATGCATTTGTGTTTAGTGAGTCTGCCAGATCAGAGGCAGTTGAGATGGTCACGTGTTGTCTTGATAAGTGCCTGAATTTGACAATTTTCCTGTCCTGCTAAGCATTCAGAATGTAACAAGTACTTTTGGGTGTCAGGTAAAATGTATGGAGTAAAAAGCACATTATTTTCTTTAGGAATGTAGTGAAGTAAAAGTAAAAGTTGTCAAAAATATAAATAATAAAGTAAAGTACAGATGCACACTTACTTTGAAATGGTTGACACTTGATGAGCCAGGGTCACAGAGCAGTAGAGGACTACAGCTTGAGTCTAACACCTTTCATGAAAGCAAAATGAAAGTGAAACGTTTTGATGGTCCATTCTAGGAAATCATACCGTTATTCTGCATCTGTTACACAGTGCCTCATCAAAGTTCAGATACAACCTCATTGGTTCTTAAATGTCACATGATTTCCAAGAAAGTAAAATTAAATCAAGGTTGTTTCTCAAAGTGCGTACTACAGCTGATAGACAAAAACAATCTACAGATGAAATCCCACTGTGAATGTAATAGACTTTACAATGGGGGATACTTATTCTGCACAGCCTAACCTACGGATTGTGTCCCAATGAAATGTGCTATCTCCTCAGTGACATTCACAGAACACAACTGTGTAGAGTTTACACAAATATGAGTGTTTTAGCTGGAGGACGTTGACAGTGAGAAATCAGCTCACTACACAGCCTATTGTGCATATTGAACATACAGATTGGACTGTACAGTCTAAACTAGAGATTGTGGCCCCATGAAATGGAAATCAGGCTCCTCAGTGACACTCACAGAACTATGTACAGTTTACACACATATTAGTGTCTTCGCTCCTATTGCGCCCCTTCGCACACTTCACTTCCCTTCATTGAAAGGGGCTCTGTTGTTTCATCGCCCCCAACTGAAAAGCTCTATACATATTGACCAACATGGTTTGGATCCTATCATGCAGAATAGAGGGTTGGAGTTCATTGGTCCCCTGTGCAGTGGTGGTGAGTATACTGGTAGTTAGACCGTAGACTGATGGTTATGTATCTGGTTATGTATATTTGAAGGGTTGTGTTGTGTGGGTGTGGAATGTATGTGTGAGATAGTACTGCAGCAGGAGAGACATTGTGGTGGGCCTCTCTGGCCCCCCTCCCAGAGGTTCCTTCTCACTTCATCTGTTGATTTGACCCGGAGACGCATTCCTCACTCCTCCCTAGTTACGCAACCGGCCTGCCTTATCAGAGACTAACAATCTCCTTTCACCTCTTTTTTCAGAAACATGGAACAGAATATGAAGCTTCTACTCTCAGTAACTTTCCATATCCCATCTATCCTTCATTGACCCCAACATACACATTACATATACATGTAAAGTAATTAATGCGTTCTAGTATGGTAACATGAATCAGTACATTTCAAGCTAGAGTCTAACAAAAGGAATGTGATCACCTCAAGGACTCAGAAGTGTACACAGAAATACCTTTCATATGTCCTGGATTAATTTTGTCTCATTTTACACAAATTAATATATATACACATTAACGTTAAAAAGTTTAGGGTCACTTAGAAATGTCCTTGTTTTTGAAAGAAATGCAAATTTTTTTGTCATTTAAATTACATAAAATTGATCAGAAATACATTGTAGACATTGTTAATGTTGTAAATGACTACTGTAGTTGGAAACGGCTGATTGTTGCAAAGAAAAAGCCATATCTCTGACCGGCCAATAAAAATGAAAGATTAAAATGGGGAAAAGAACACAGACACTGGACAGAGTGTCCATTTGGAAGACCCATTTGCGACGAAGCATTTTGTTGCTAACTTTACTTTGCTACCTGCCAACTTTACGTTTTTTTTCTATTTAATTACCGTTTATACGGTCACAAGACGCAGGCCTCCTTACTGTCCCTAGAATTTCTAAGCAAACAGCTGGAGGCAAGGCTTTCTCCTATAGAGCTCCGTTTTTATGGAATGGTCTGTCTATCCATGTGAGAGACGCAGATTCGGTCTCAACCTTTAAGTCTTTATTGAAGACTCATCTCTTCAGTAGGTCCTATGATTGAGTGTAGTCTGGCCCAAGAGTGTGAAGGTGAACGGAAAGGCACTGGAGCAACGAACCACCCTTGCTGTCTCTTACCTGGCCGGTTCCCCTCTCTCAACTGGTATTCTCTGCCTCTAACCCTATTACAGGGACTGAGTCACTGGCTTACTGGTGCTCTTCCATGCCGTCCTTAGGAGGGGTGCGTCACTTGAGTGGGTTGAGTCACTGTGATCTTCCTGTCCGGGTTGGCGCCACCCCTTGTGTTGTGCCGTGGCGGAGATCTTTGTGGGCTATACTCGGCCTTGTCTCAGGATGGTAAGTTGGTGGTTGAAGACATCCCTCTAGTGGTGTGGGGGCTGTGCTTTGGCAAAGTGGGTGGGGTTATATCCTGCCTGTTTGGCCCTGTCCGGGGGTATCGTCAGACGGGGCCACAGTGTATCCCGACCCTGTCTCAGCCTCCAGTATTTACAGTGAGGGAAAAAAGTATTTGATCCCCTGCTGATTTTGTATGTTTGCCCACTGACAAAGAAATGATCCGTCTATAATTTTAATGGTAGGTTTATTTGAACAGTGAGAGACAGAATAACAAAAACAAAATCCAGAAAAACACACGTGAAATTTTTTATTAAATGATTTGCATTTTAATGAGGGAAATAAGTATTTGACCCCCTCTCAATCAGAAAGATTTCTGGCTCCCAGGTGTCTATTATACAGGTAACGAGCAGAGATTAGGAGCACACTCTTAAAGGGAGTGCTCCTAATCTTAGCTTGTTACCTGTATAAAAGACACCTGTCCACAGAAGCAATCAATCAATCAGATTCCAAACTCTCCACCATGGCCAAGACCAAAGAGCTCTCCAAGGATGTCCAGGACAAGATTGTAGACCTACACAAGGCTGGAATGGGGTACAAGACCATCGCCAAGCAGCTTGGTGAGAAGGTGACAACAGTTGGTGCGATTATTCGCAAATGGAAGAAACACAAAAGAACTGTCAATCTCCCTCGGCCTGGGGCTCCATGCAAGATTTCACCTCGTGGAGTTGCAATGATCATTAGAACGGTGAGGAATCAGCCCAGAACTACACGGGAGGATCTTGTCAATGATCTCAAGGCAGCTGGGACCATAGTCACCAAGAAAACAATTGGTAACACACTACGTCGTGAAGGACTGAAATCCTGCAGCGCCCGCAAGGTCCCCCTGCACAAGAAAGCACATCTACATGCCCGTATGAAGTTTGCCAATGAACATCTGAATGATTCAGAGGACAACTGGGTGAAAGTGTTGTGGTCAGATGAGACCAAAATGGAGCTCTTTGGCATCAACTCAACTCGCCGTTTTTTGGAGGAGGACAAATGCTGCCTATGACCCCAAGAACACCATCCTCACCGTCAAACATGAAGGTGGACACATGATGCTTTGGGGGTGTTTTTCAGCTAAGGGGGGACAAGACAACTTCACCGCATCAAAGGGACGATGGACGGGGCCATGTACCGTCAAATCTTGGGTGAGAACCTCAGCCAGGGCATTGAAAATGGGTCGTGGATGGGTATTCCAGCATGACAATGACCCAAAACACACGGCCAAGGCAACAAAGGAGTGGCTCAAGAAGAAGCACATTAAGGTCCTGGAGTGGCCTAGCCAGTCTCCAGACCTTAATCCCATAGAAAATCTGTGGAGGGAGCTGAAGGTTCGAGTTGCCAAACGTCAGCCTCGAAACCTTAATGACTCGGAGAAGATCTGCAAAGAGGAGTGGGACAAAATCCCTCCTGAGATGTGTGCAAACGTGGTGGCCAACTACAAGAAACATCTGACCTCTGTGATTGCCAACAAGGGTTTTGCCACCAAGTACTAAGTCATGTTTTGCAGAGGGGTCAAATACTTATTTCCCTCATTAAAATGCAAATCATTTAATACAATTTTTCACATGCGTTTTTCTGGATTTTTTTGATGTTATTCTGTCTCTCACTGTTCAAATAAACCTACCATTAAAATTATAGACTGATCATTTCTTTGTCAGTGGGCAAACGTACAAAATCAGCAGGGGATAAAATACTTTTTTCCCTCACTGTATGCTGCAGTAGTTTGTGTCAGGGGGATAGGGTCAGTCTGTTATATCTGGAGTATTTCTCTTGTCTTATCCGGTGTCCTGTGTGAATTTAAGTATGTTCTCTCTAATTCTCTCTTTTTCTCTCTTTCTTTCTCTCGGAGGAGGACCTGAGCCCTAGGACCATGCCTCAGGACTACCTGGACTGATGACTCCTTTCTGTCTCCAGTCCACCTGGCCCTGCTGCTGCTCCAGTTTCAACTGTTCTGCCTGCAGCTATGGAACCCTGACCTGTTCACCGGACGTGCTACCTGTCCCAGACCTGCGGTTTTCAACTCTCTAGAGACAGCAGGAGCGGAAGAGATACTCTGAATTATTGGCTATGAAAAGCCAACTGACATTTACTCCTGAGGTGCTGACCTGTTGCACCCTCGAGAACCACTGAATATTATTAATTGACCCTGCTGGTCATCTATAAGTATTTGAACATCATGGCCATGTTCTGTTATAATCTCCACCCGGCACAGCCAGAAGAGTACTGGCCACCCCTCATAGCCTGGTTCCTCTCTTGGTTTCTTCCGAGGTTCTGGCCTTTCTAGGGAGTTATTCCTAGACACCGTGCTTTTACACCTGCATTGCTTGCTGTTTGGGGTTTTAGGCTGGGTTTCTGTACAGCACTTTGTGACATCAGCTGATGTAAAAAGGGCTTTATAAATACATTTGATTGATTGATTGAGTTCAGCCATAATTTTTGTTGCAATATTTTTGTAATATCTTTGCAGGGGGATGAAATTGAAATTGTAGCCAGCTCTGCAATGCTTGTTTGAAAAATAGAGAATAGTATATTTTTCAATTATTCAAAAATGAGACATGGCAATCTGCAAAGGCAAGAAGGCCATTTTTAAACAATGGATGAGCTTTTCTTAGTAATCTGCTTGACAACCATTTAAGGTTGAAGTAAAACTTGAAAAAGTGTTGCTTTTAGAGAGAGGTTTAGAAAAACCTATTTCAAATCCTCAGCACTTTCACACAATCTCCTTTACTACACAACTCATACACTCAATTAAACTATGCACCTCCACCTCACTTACTTAACTCAACCACCAGAGGGCAACACAAACACATTGCATTTCTATACTACCATACATGTGGGAGGGGGCATATTGGGTATGTGCACCACTCACATGATGGCTAATCTTGAGTGCTTGAAGTGTACATGACAGCACAGTACAGTCCTCACAGGCTATATTTCTTCTATCAGATTGGCTGGCTAGTGACAGAGCCACCATAACACTGATTATTAGGAACAAGCGGAGACATTTGTCTGCTTCCCAAATGGTATCCTATTCACTATATAGGGATTCATTGTATACTGGCAGTGGCAATTTTTCCAAAACGATATGGTTTTAATGGAGTTGATAGTGACAACAAACCTCACATTCCATGTGACAACATTCTTATGAAAACATCATGATATATAAATAACGTTATCTAAAAATCCAATAAAGAAGTGTTATTTTTGCAAAATGACAGTTAATTTGCATATTCTGTTAAAACGAAAATATAAAATGTTCCCTTAAATAATGTGCAGCATTTGTTCAAAGTACAGTCCACATAAGTAATGAAAAGCTGATTTGCCATCATTTGATTATAGTACCAATTAGATATAAGAATTTTTAAGTAAATACAAATGTTGTAATTTAAAGGGGTCATTTAAAGGGGCATTACGCCAAATTTTGAAATATACTTAATTTTAAAGACAAAAAGTGACACATCCATTGATCCTGAGAGACAATAATAACAAATATGGCATATTTTCTTCGCAGGAGAAAGAGACAGAGTTGTCACGGAAGGAGATCAGGGTGTCTTGTGATGATCAGGCGACGAGTGGCTAGTCTGCCTTTGCTATCGGTACTATTGGCCAACGTACAAATGCTGAATAATAAAATAGACAAACTAAAAGCACGTATATCCTACCAACGGTACATTAAAAACTGTAATATTTTATGTTTCACCGAGTCATGGCTGAACGATTACATGAACAACATACAGCTGGTAGGTTATACACTGTACCGGCAGGTTGGAACAGCAGCCTATGGTAAAGACAAGGGGTGGCGGTCTATGTATATATGTAAACAACAGCTGGTGCACGATATCTAAGGAAGTCTCAAGATTTTTCTCGCCTGAGGAAGAAGATGCTAAACTACAGGACTGTTTTGCTACCACAGACTGGAATATGTTCCGGGATTCCTACGATGGCGCAAAGTAAAATGCCTCCCATTCAGGCTCAGAAAATAGGAAAATGCACATATTTAGTACCATTGGATAGGAAACACTCTGAATTTTTCAAAAGTGTTAACCATTTGTCTGTGAGTGAAACAGAACGCATATGGCAGGCGAAACCCAGAGGGATTTCTGTCCTGGAAAAAGTGATTTTGACACATTGCTCATTTGGAACCCCTCCCTCATGAAAATGACAAGGGCATATGAATGCAGTACCCATCGCTTCCTTTAGATGTCAAGTCTCGAGACAGTGTAAATTTTCAATTTGGATGCTTTAGACCAGAGAATAAGAGCAAACCAGGAAGTGACCTTTTTATGTAAACAGTACCCAGTGCGCGCTCCCGACAAGGCGCGCAGTGTCTTTTTTACCGTCTTTATCGCTCAGTTTATATTCCGGTTGATTTATAATAGTAAATATAAAGTGTTCCTAAGGATACATTTAAAACTATGTTTGATTGTTCTTGGACAAGTTTATAGGTATAAGATGAATGAGTTTGCGTCACGTTTCAATGGACTAGTGGAGGCTGTCATTTCTGATTATAACGCGCGAACCAAATGGAGATTTATGGATAAAATACATTACTTTTTCTAACAAAAGAACCATGGATTGTCTTTGTTGGACACTTAGGATGACCTCAGCAGAAGTTCTTCAACAGGTAATTGATTTGTTTTCGCTGTGAAATGTGTTATGTGTGTGCCATGATGGCTAATGGATTCATGGCTATGGGAAAAATATGTGAGGTGCTACTCTCAAACAATCAAATGTGCTGCTTTCGCCGTAAAGCCTTTTTGAAATCTGACAACGCTGTGATATTGCCAAGAAACAGAGCTTTTGATGAGTATGGAACACTTGTATATTGGTGGATGTTTAATAATTCAACTTTTGGATGCCTACTGTTGACATAAGTGAGATACTTCCTGGTTTCCTCTTCTTCTCTGGTCTAAAGCATCCAAAATGAAAATTAACCTCTTTGCGCACGGATCCCGCTAGCGGGATCAAATTTCGACAACATCCGGTGAAATTGCAGAGGCTACAAAAATCGTAATATTAAACAATCATGAAAATACAAGTGTCTTACATGGTTCAAAAGCTTAGAATCTTGGTAATCCAACTGCATTGTCAGATTTCAAAAAGGCTTTACGGCAAAGCATACCATACGATTATCTGAGGACAGCGGCCCACACCAAAATCATTTTTCAACCAGCACAGGCGTCAGAAAAATCACAAATTGCAATAAAATAAATCACTTACCTATGAAATCTTGCTCTGTTTGCAATCCCAGGGCTCACACCTACACAGTGAATGGCCTTTTGTTTGATAAAATCCATTTTTATAGTCTAACACGAAACATTTTGTAAACCGCTTGTTTCCGTGAATTCCGTCTCATTCACCTTTCGACTAAACATTCGATGTAAACACATACACTAAACGTCCGTTTATCCAGTCATGTTTGGTTTCCTTGCAATCCTCTGGTTGTTTGTCACAACCACAATGATGGCTTTTTTCCCCCGGGACAAACTGACCGAAAGAAACCGATTTGAAGACAACAAGTAATGACCTCATTGCGCACCAATGATATGACTGCTGTTTCGTTGATTGACTGTATTTTGGCCCAATGACCACTGATCGTCTTGAAATCTAGCTTGGTAGATAGCCAATGAGCTGAGGTAAATGGCAACCTGTAGTGTTTATGTGTTCAAGACTAGCACATGTAGTCAAATCCGGCGTAAAGAGGGTCTTTCGTCATTCACCATTCTGACTGGAAGGAGCCACGCATGCTACGCATAGCATTATTTCGGTAAAGAGCATTTTCAGCAATTTTTTTATAAAATAATATGGCGACTAAATCAGGAAAATCTAAATCTAAGTCTAGGTATACAGATGTAAACCAAATTGTAGATGAAATTGATAGGGAAAGTGAGACAGAGTTTCTCCTTGACGAAGATTCTGTTAGCGAGCATAGCTATGACTCACAGACGGAAGAATATTTTTACACGGAGAGGACATCGTTTTGGACTGGTAAGTAATTTCTCATGCTAATGCCGTTGTTTGAAATTAATTATATCAAATATTATTCGATATTTGTATTTATTTATTTGCAATATATAAAAATATAATCAGTAATGAAATGTGTAAGTACACATTGGCTATACATTGTGGGTGGGGTATTTGTATTGACCCATAACGTGTGTGTGTTTTTTTTTATATATATAAAAACGCAATTGAGTAGAATGTAACAGCAAACACACACCTCAACACAGCGACCATGCTTCCTCCACTCAATAAAACATATTGTGTGGATTAGAGGGAGCATGGCCACCACGCCGAGATGCATGTGTCTGCCGTTCCACCCCACCCCCGTATGAAATTGCCATTGGAGGCTGTTGAAGGGAGGGCAGGCCCACAACAATGGCCGGAGTGGAATGGAACAGCACTTCACCATAGTGATTGTGTTACCTCTACTCTATAAAATGCATATCTGTTTATTTTACGTGTTGATACTGGGATCATGCGTAAAAGTATTCTTACTGAACTTTTGTCTTTCACAGTGCCTCTGACTCTGAATGGACCCCTGCTGTCTCCAGCTCCACACCATCTAGAGGTGTGAAGACAGCAATAAAGAAGCGTTTGTATTATCTTCTACCAGATCTATTATTCTTTATTGTGTAATACTTTCAAAAAATATATATTTTTTTATTTTGGGTGTGTTAGAATAGCATTTTGGTATTTTGTATATAGTTATTGGCTTCAAAATGTAGCACTTCACCAATTTGGCCACTTGGGTACATTTGGGTACATTTGGGTACATTTGGGTAACTTGTGTGGGACACCTGGGTGACTTCATGCAAAATGTCATGTAGCTCGCTCATTCCGGAAGTTATCATTCTGAAACTTTGCACAAGTACTGTTGCCCTCTTATGTTCGTCATTGAAATGATCCCCAGCATCCTATCTGAATGTTTGTCTTTTCTTGTTCATTTCAAAGATGATGCAACAACAATAAAAAAAAAAAAAAAAACGTATGTTTTTTGTTTGTATTATCTTCTACCAGATCTATTGTGTTCTATTCTCCTATATTCATTTCACATTTCCACGAACTTCAGAGTGTTTCCTTTCAAATGGTACCAAGAATATGCATATCCTTGCTTCTGGGCCTGAGCTACAGGCAGTTAGATTAGGGTATGTCTTCAGGCGGAAATTGAGAAGAGGGGGTAGCTGTAAGAGGTTAACACTGTCTCGAGACTGTTGACATCCAGAGGAAGCGATGGGTACTGCATTCATATGCCCTTATAAGGGCATTTTCATAAGGGAGGGGTTCCAAATGAGCAATGTGTCAAAACCACTTTTTCCAGGACATAAATTCCTCGGGGTTTCGCCTGCCATATGCATTCTGTTTTACTCACAGACAAATGGTTAACACTTTTGGAAAATTCAGAGTGAAAATTCAGACACCCTCCCCCCTACTTCCGGACAGGATGTATGGGCATAAGCACTCACTCGAGCATTGGGGGTGGTGGTTGGGGGGGATACTCTTTGAAATGTTCAAACACCTTCCCCAGTTCAAAGAGGTCACTTCAATCACCTTGACCGCTTTAATGTAATCAAAGGCATATCGTCAAAGGGACATATGTAACTATAGGGCCATAAAATACAAAGCATCACTTCAAAGGGACATATGTAAGTATAGGGCCATAAACTACAAAGGCTTCAAAGGGACAGATGTAGCTATAGTGCCATAAACACCCTCCCCCTACCGTGGGAACTTCCGGAAAGGATGTACACCCCCCAGGGGCCATAAAAGGGCCATAAATCACACGTTTGACGGATGCCGTCTACTTTATTCTCTCTACTAGGGTTCGTGCAGATATCCAAGGGTTTGCGACATTCAGATATGAGACTGATGAGGTAATAATACATTAATGAGAATGACTAATCGATAACATATGAAAATATTTGAAGAGTCAATAAGGGAACTAGAGACTCATCATAAACATTTTCCCGTGGTGCCACGACTTCCTAGTTAATTAAAGTTAATATGATTAGTTTAATAATGCAATAATAATAATAATAAACTACACAGTGAATTGATTTGATAAAATAACAGTCTTCACATTTAATGAAAGTCACAGACACGACATTGGCTATATCTCAGAATTTCTGCATTGACAAATTGTCAACCATTGTCTACTGGTGTCGTCTGTACAGTATCTCACTGATCTTAGCAATCTTATATATTTGTTGAACACAAATATATCTTATTTGACAAATTATTTAAAATTAACAGCATTTGGCCATTAGTGCCCTTTCCAAAAATCTGGTCATACTTCTATTAACCGGTTTATTTTTTTTTGCAACATCTCTGAATACTGTAACTGACAAGACATCACCCTCTCAGAGGCTGCTGATTTTGGCATTGGCCAGTAGAAGGCGATCCAATTGGGCCTGCAACTTTGCACGATACTGTCTGATCTCAGAATCCTCCTGTAGGATGTTATCAGCGTCATCTCTGTGTAGCAGATCCAGCATTTCACTGCACACAATCTTAGCTGACTCCTTCAGAATGAAGTAACGGATCATCATGGGCACCTGGTCAGCCAGTCTTTGCACCACAATCTGTGAGAGAGTTGAGGTGGGATGGAGAGTGAGGGTCCGAAGTGATGAGATGGACACAAGGTAACCAAAAGATTGCCAAATGACAACCAAGGCTCCGTAAGGTGAACATATAGACTTCGGAGTTGGATGCAATATGCCACAAATCAACCCTGCCACAACAATGTATGTCAATGTATGTTTGAAACATTTGTCAAAAAGCATTAATGAGAGATCTGATCATCCCATTGATGATGTCATGGATTAATTGTACAGGCTGGAGCAGAGCAATATGATGGACATTATCGTTCAAAAGTTTGAGGTCACCTGGAAGTGTCCTTGTTTTTGAAAGAAAAGCAAAAATTTTGTCCATTAAAATAACATAAAATCGATCAGAAACATTGTGTAGACATTGTTAATGTTGTAAATTACTATTGTAGCTGGAAATATCTACATAGGCTTACAGAGGCCCATTATCAGCAATCGTCACTCCTGGGTTCCAATGGCACGTTGTGTTACCTAATCCAAGTTTCTAATTTAGAAAGGCTAATTGATCAATAGAAAACGCGTTTCCAATTATGTTAGCACAGCTGAAAACTGTTATCCTGATTAAAGAAGCAATAAAACTGGCCTTCTATAGGCTAGCTGAGTATCTGGAGCATCAGCATTTGTGGGTTTGATTACAGGCTCAAAATTGCCAGAAACAAAGATCTTTCTTCTGAAACTTGACAGTATATTCTATTGTTTAGAGAAATGAAGGCTATTCCATGAGAGGAATTGCCAAAAAACTGAAGATCTCGTACAGCGTTGCTGATAATGGGCCTCTGTACACCTATGTAGATATTCCATAAAAAATCTGCAGTTTCCAGCTACAATAGGCAATTACAACATTTACATGTCCACACTGTATTTCTGATCAATTTGATGTTATTTTAAATGGACAATTTTTTTTTTATTCTTTAAAAAACAAGGACATTTCTAAGTGACCCCAAACTTTTGAACGGTAGTGTATATAGAGAGTTGGGCCAACTTTTACAACGGACACCATGTTACCCCTTTGAGCATTCCATTTATCCAGTCATGACAAGTATGTAGATTCTAATTCTAGACTTTCAGTTACACAACATTGTTTCAAAAAATGTAAATGCCATGAACTGCTATTGGTCAATATTGCCAACATGGCTGACATATGGACATTGTTGATTATACTGTGTAATGTAAATGCATCATAATTCTATTATTGATTATACCATAGCATTGTTGAATACTCGTTACTGATTGGCTTGAAGGGCATTCTAGAGCGTGCATTGTTTCCCTATAACGCATGGTACATCAGCACGGTACTGCATTGTTGAGGGAGCTAACACATTAGCATTTTGCTACACCTTTTATACCAGCTGTGAACTGTGTATGTGATGAATAGATGTGATTTGATTTGATGCAGCAACCTCAGTGTCCAATCTCTAATATGTCTTTGGGGTGGAGAACTAGGCTAGATGTAGTCCATACATACACGTTGAGATCTCCACAAATTTGTGGAAGGCCCTGATGATAAAGTGTGTGAGTTTGTCGATAAGCACACTACATAACATGCCAGTTTTATTTTAGATGAAGGTTTAGTTAATTAGATTTTATTTCTGGAAGACTCTATACATACTGCACAGTAGATGTGTTGTATGCATTTTACCTCATAGTATGACTTGAGCAGTCCAGGGTACTTGCTCCTGGTGTCGTTCTCTTTGCCTTCTGCTGTTTCCCCTTCCTCTTGAAAACTTTTGTTGAAGATTTCATCCTGTGTGTAGACCAGCCTCTCCATCTCAAACTGCTCCACGATCCTCGCCTTCACTATGTTTGACTGCTTTTCCTGGATTGTTTCAATTTTTTTCTGAGTTTAAACAAAGATTAAGATACCATGAGGACATAAAGAATCTTGGATGCAGGGAGGAAGTGAAATACTGTTACTGTTTCAGATAAAAGATCAGTTGGACATGCTCTAAGTATCTTATGGTGTTTTATTTTGAACATTTTAGGCTACAATCCTACAATGGACAACATGTCAATTGGATTTCTTCATAAAAATTGTGATTTTTAAGTGCTACTTTGCCTCATGTTTTCCTGCCTTCTTGCTACTGCCACTAACTGAGATTTCCATGTCAGCCTAAAATCCCAGAATGATTATCATGTCAGAGCGCTTAACAGTTTACAATTGTCATTACCATTGAGACTTGATGAAGATAAGGATAAGTCTTAAAGCTCTCTTCGGACAAATGATCAAATTGCTTTTGCACCATGTCTGAAAAACAAAAACAAAATGTATTTTGTAAAGAGATGTTAAAAGAGACAAATGTATTTGGTAAATAGATTTTCCACAGAATGATTTTATTTAAAGGTGTAGTACAGCCAAAGTCAATAGTCCCAATATTATAATTTGTTTGTGCTTCATGTCCAAATAATCAATAAGTAAGTTAATTGAGCTACACAATCCATTTGAGATACATTAGGATCATTTGGACATGAAGAGTGAAAATGGTGACAGGTAAATTAAACCAAAGCATGGATTGATGTCATACCTTGTCCATAGACTGTTACAGGGTAAGGAAACCAATATGTCATTTTGTAATTTGAGTGAACCATCCCTTCAACATGTCCTATTTAGTCAATTAAAGTTAATGTCAGGTGCACAAGTAGGGGGGCAGGTAGCCTAGTGGTTAGAGCGTTGGACTTGTAACCGGAGGGTTGCAAGTTCGAATCCCTGAGCTGACAGGGTAAAAATCTGTCGTTCTGCCCCTGAACAAGGCAGTTAACCCACAGCATTTCATTGTACTTGTCAAAGTCAAAGTCACCATTATTAGTCAGTTGTACAACCAAATGCCTTCAACCGAAATGTGTCTTCCGCATTTAACCCAACCTTTCTGAATCAGAGAGGTGTGGGGGGCTGTTCCCCGGGCGCCGAAGACGTGGATGTCGATTAAGGCAGCCCCCCGCACCTCTCTGATTCAGAAAGGTTGGGTTAAATGCGGAAGACACATTTCGGTTGAAGGCATTTGGTTGTACAACTGACTAATAATGGTGACTTTGACAAGTACAATGAAATGCTGTTCTTGCAAGCTCTAAACCCAACAATGAAGTATTAAAAATAACAAGAGGTTAGTTCCAGGGTCAGTAGCTATATACATGGACAGTTCCAGGGACAGTAGCTATATATAGGGACAGTTCCATGGTCAGTAGCTATATATAGAGACAGTTCCAGGGTCAGTAGCTATATATAGGGACAGTTCCATGGTCAGTAGATATATATAGAGACAGTTCCAGGGTCAGTAGCTATATAGAGGGTCTGTTTCAGGGTCAGTCGCTATATATAGGGACAGTTGCATGGACAGTTGCAGGGTCAGTAGCTATATATAGGGACAGTTCCATGGTCAGTAGCTATATATAGAGACAGTTCCAGGGTCAGTAGCTATATAGAGGGTCTGTTTCAGGGTCAGTCGCTATATATAGGGACAGTTGCAGGGTCAGTAGCTATATATAGGGACAGTTCCAGGGTAAGTAGCTATATATAGGGACTGTTCCAGGGTCAGTAGCTATATACAGGGTCAGTTCCAGTACCATATGTACAATGTGCAGGGATGCTGAAGTGGTATGGTTAGATACTGTATGTTTTGGGGTAAGTTGACTAGGCATCAGTATATATGATAAGCAGAGTAGCATCTGTGTATATGATGATTGCGCGTGAGTGTGTGTGTTTAGAGTCAGTTTAAATGTGTGTAGATGTTATGTGGTTGAACAAATGAAGTGTGTGTGTGTGTAGAGTTCTGTGAGTGTGATTAGAGACAACGCAAAGATACAAATAAATAAAGGGATCAACTCAGATAGTCCGGTAGCCATTTGGTTAGCTAGTTAGCAGTCTCATGGCTTGGGGATAGAAGCTGTTCTGGAGCCTGTTCAGCAGCCGTTTGCCGTGCAGAAGCAGAGAGAACAGTCTTTGGCTTTGGTGGCTGGAGTCTTTAACAATTTCCCGGGCCTTCCATTCACACCGCCTTATGTAGATGTCCTGGATGGCACGGAGCTCTGCCCCAGCGATGTACTGGGCTGTCCGTACGATTGAGGGTGGTGCTTTTGCCATACCAAGCAGTGATGCAGCTAGTCTAGATGCTCTCAATGGTGCAGCTGTAGAACTCTTTTGAGGATTTGAGAGCCCATGCCAAAGCTTTCCAACCTCCTGAGGGGGAAGAGGTGCTGTCTCGCCTTCTTCACGACTGTGCGCATGTGTGGACCATTTTAACTCATTAGCGATTTGGACACGGAGGAACTTAATGCTCTCAACCCGCTCCACTTCAGCCCTGATGATGTGGATGGGGGTGTGATTCACCAACACCTGGTTTCTTGGGTGCTTTCTGTTTAATATAATAGGCATGTTTGTCTTGTCGTTACTACCATAGAGACCCATGCATAATGTTCAATAAAGGGGCTTTTGGAAAATCACATTGAATCTCGGGCTGTAACGTGTTCGCTATCAAATCGGGATGCAAGTACAGGGAGTGAATTCAATGAATAAACAAACATGAAACAAAACAAGAAACACGAGTAGCGTACAGATATGAAACACAGAACAGAAACAATAAGATGTGTGTAACAATGGTGACAGGTGTGCATAACAATGAATAAACTGGCGCCAGAGAGGGGGAGCGGGAGTAGACATGACAATACCCCTTCCATGCCACACGAGGCTCCTGCCGCAGGCGGCCGATCTGAGGGACGGTCCTGAGGACCAGGAGCGGGCCGGTCGCTTCTGCTGAGGCGCAGAAACCTGTAGAGCCGGCTGAGGCAGGGGAACCAGTAGAGCCGGCTGAGTCGCGGGAACCTGTAGAGACGGCTGAGGCGGGGGAACCTGTAGAGCCGGCTGAGGCGCGGGAACCTGTAGAGCCGGCAGATGCGCAGGAATATGTAGAGCCGGCAGATGCGCAGGAATTTGTAGAGCCGGCTGAGGCGGGGTAAGCTGTAAAGCCGGCTGAGGCAATGGAGCCTGACGAGCCCGCTAACATGTACGGTAATAGTCGGGAAGCAAGTACAGGGAGTGAATATAATAAATAAACAAACATGGAACAAAACAAGAAACATGAGTAGCGTACAGACAGAAACACAGGAACAGAAACAATACAGCCTGGGGAAAGAACCAAAGGAAGTGACAGATATAGGGGAGGTAATCAAAAGGTGATGGAGTCCAGGTGAGTCTCATGAGGTGCAGGTGAGCGTAACGATGGTGGCAGGTGTGCGTAATAATGAAGCGGGAGCGGGAGTAGACGAGACAAGGGGTTTTGGTCACTTACCTCTGATTGTCTGTAGTGTCGTCATAGCTGGTCTCTTAACTTCCAGCTAGGGTCCCATTTTCCGAATTTTCGCCTGTCTGACGTGCCCAAAGTTAAATGCCTACCACTCATGGCCAGAAACTAGGATATTTACATATTTAGTACTATTGGATAGGAAACACTCTGAAGTTTATAAAAACATTAAGATATAGTCTGTGACTATTCCAGAACAGATTTAGCAGGCAAAAAACATAGAAATTTCTGTCCGGAATTTATTTTTCTGTTGCTCTCCTCTCATTTTGAAGCCCATGTAATATTTTTCTATGGGGAATAGGACCGAGGTTGCAGTACTTATGGCTTCCACTAGATGTCAACAGTCTCTGGAAAGGGTCTGGAGGAAAAAGCTCTGACCAGATCCTTAGAGAGAGAGAATTACTACGGGTAGGGAAAAAGGTAAACAGGCGTGCACGTTCACGAACGTGAACGCAGCCTCAGCGACCAACTTTCTTTTCGTCTTTTAACGTTTCACTTACCGTTCTTGTAAAATATGATCGCTATTATTCATAAAAGAATACATAAGGATGCATTATTAATGATATTTGATTTGTTTGTGAAAAGATGAGAGGTATAATTTGAACGCGATCCCTTCACTGTAAAACGGGCGAGTAGACTGACAATGCTTGGTGGAGTAGCTGAACGTGCCAAAAACAACGGATATTTATGGATATAATTATTTACTTTTTCTAACAAAAGAACCATGGATTATCTTGTTTGGACACTTGGGAAGACCTCAGAAGAAGTTATTTGAAAGGTAAGCGATTTATATTAGCTGTGATATGGACATTTTGAGAACCGAGCTGGATATGAATTTATGCTAATGTGGAAAATATGTGAGGTACTAGCCTCAAACAATCAAATGTGGTGCTTTCGCCGTAAAGCCTTTTTAAAATCTGACAACGCAGTGATATTGCCAAGAAGCAGAGCTTTTGATGGCTATGCAACACTATGCAACACTATGCAACACTTGTATATCGAAGTTAAATATTACGAATATGTATTACGAATATGTATTTTGAATTTGGCGCGTTATGTTTGCTCTGAAAACGATCCCGCTAAAGGGATCCGTGAGGTAAGAGGTTAAGTTCAGCCACTAGTTTCTGAACAACATGTTGAAATACCCGGTAGTTGCTGAATCCTGGGAGCTCAGTTCCCCTGTGCTTCTGATCATATTCATCAACCACTTGGTGCACTACTTCATGGTCTAAATTCAGGAAAACAGTGTTAATAATTTATTGGAGATTATAATCACTGTTGTATGACATAACTATTAGTAGTATAATAACTATATCAGTAAATATTAGGGATATTTGGAAACATAAATATTATTGGTTAGACATGGTATTATGATGAGCAATACCCGGGCTATTCAAATTTGTACCTACAATTTGATTTGGCATTTTTCAGACATTCCATCCACTCTGTAAATTCCTTTCGCATGAGCTCAAATAGATTCTCCACAACGATAATATCTCCTTTGGACAGTTGGGTAATCTGCTCATTGAAATCTGTTATGACCTGAAGAAGGAAACATAGAACAATAAAAATATAACACAATATAACGTACCTGTTTAAATGTTTCATATTTAGTCCATTTAGATTACTGTTTAATGAAATGGCTCCACAAGACCCATCCATCCTTACGTTTTCTACTGATAATTAAAGAAGAACTATCTTACAGTGGCGTGTCCAAGTGTTTTTGTCAAATCAGCTGTCAAGGCAAAGTATTGTTTAACCTGGTGACAAACATAATCAGCTGGAAATTAAGGAAGGAGAGTGGATGAAGTGGGAGTGTAGAGAAACTTATAATGCTGTTTTATTTCTCTTTCTAGACACCTGCAAATCTGACCAATCCAAATGGCAGAGGATGAGCACCAGAGCTGATGCCTTTACACCAGGTACCATTGCCCAAACTCTCTATAGGACATTCTCCTGACATTTTACCAAACCATGACAATAACACACCTGGACTACTGTGGAACAGTATTTCTTCCAACCCTACATCAGACCTTTTTATAGAAATGTTGTACAAAATAAGAAGTTTATGAAGCTGAAAGATTGAAAGGTGAAACATGTACTCACCTGAATGAGGTACTTCCTCTTCTCTGCAGGTTCCAGGGGAGGCCCATCCTCTATTTGACTCAATAAATACTTTAACTCAGCCAGATGCTAAGGATTTCTGACCAGGAGCAAACATACATCAAGTTAATAATAGGTACCAGACCACATGTTTTCCAGTGTGCACTGGGTGTAGGGGAACCAGATAACAATAGGGTATGTGGTTGGACTAACTTTGATCTGTTTGACCAGGTAATTGCTGAGCTTAGTGGCTAGGCACTTGGTGGTTGCCTTCTCCTCACGCAAGAGGGATCTATACATTGAAAGGGAGAGAAATGTAACTACAAGGGCACAACGCGAGACCCAGATGCAGACAAGTGTAGGCAGATGGTTTGAGTCTCGATATTTATTAAACAATCCAAAAGGGGTAGGCAAGAGAATGGTCGTGGACAGGCAAAAGGTCAAAACCAGATCAGAGTCCAGGAGGTACAGAGTGGCAGACAGGCTCGAGGTCAGGGCAGGCAGAATGGTCAGGCAGGCGGGTACAGAGTCCAGAAAACAGGCAAGGTTATAAAACCGGGAGGACTAGCAAAAGAGAATAGAAGCAGGAGTACGGGAAAACCACTGGTTGACTTGAAAAACATACAAGACGAACTGACACAGAGAGACAGGAAACACAGGGATAAATACACCATGGATAATAAGCGACACCTGGAGGGGGGGTGGAGACATTCACATGACAGGTGAAACAGATCAGGGTGTAACACAAACACAGTATTTCATCCCCAAAAAATTTCAACATGTTTTATACCTACATTTTGAAAATAAAAAAATGTAAAATACAAATGTCAGTTAACCCTTGGCCTACAATGGTCACACCCCCAGGAATATCTAATTAAGATAATACAAAATCCACATCAAAATCAATCTGTTTAAGCTGGAGATATGTGCATGAGCTGAGCTAGCATATGGAATAGTTTTATAATGATCATACTAAGGATCATTATTTTGAATGTTAAAAAGTACAATATGCAGAAAAATAAGAGAAGGGAGGGGAGGGACTCATAAGGAAAGACCATTCATCAACACTATATGGAACTACTATGTGGGAGAGATTTTTTTTTTTTTTATCATTAAATCTTGAAACCAACAGTTTGGGGCACTGAACCTTTTCAGATGTGAAGCCATCAAAAACAAAGATGCCAGTTCACTTATCACATGGCAAGAACACATTTTACCTGAAGTGCTCATGATTTCGGAAGAATTCCAACTCCTCCTCAATAGCATGAGTTATTGACATGTTTTCATCAATTTGCTTCTGACCACGACATTTCACAACGACATAGCCCATGTTGAGAAAGATGACTCTATTGTGGACAATTTCCAACACATTATTCTCTGCTCCCGGGTCTATCAGGTCTGGCTTTGTCAGAATGGCTTGAAGACAAATGAAAAGCATTATGATAACTGCTAATACAAAAACCGTATGAAAAATACATTCATCTATATAATTTCTTTACCCAGAGTTCTTGTGCCTTCAGGATCCACTTCTTGTGCCATTTTCAGGGCCTCTGTTGTTGCTATGTCAACATTACATGGTACCACCACCAAAATAATGGTTAACTTATTGTTTATGAATTTCGTAATGAGATTCTTGATCTAGTAAAAAAGGAAGAAGAATGTGACAAAGCAGTCAGGATGCATTTGAACGAGTTATTTGATTAATCTACGAGAGGGTATCAGACCACTTGTTAACGTGATATCGCCCTGTGTGGGGCACTCTGTTTTTCATGGTTCTGAAGCTCAATCTTCCTCAAAGTCAACACATTCAAAGTGCCTTTTACCAGATTAAACCATCATAGCTACCTTGCTAGCAATTATGGTAAATAGTCTTTACACCTGACTAAAACAATTCATCATTAGTGAATCATGAGATGAGAACCAAGAGTCATGAGATAACCAAGCAACGTACTGAACAAAGTACAAAAGCTTTACACACTAACGTTGGACTTACTTGGGCTCCAATGTCTTCTGGTTGTCCTTTCACAGCTACCCTGGCGATCCCTGGTAAGTCAATCAGACTGAGGTCACACACCGTGGAGGATGTGATCTTTAAAGTGATCAGGTCTTCACATATCCCCACTCCCTTTCCAGCTAACAGGTTCTGAGCTGTTAAATCAATGGGAAGAAATTGGTGTGTTTATTATTTGTTTGTCTGTCTTATACCCCGACAGAACTCTTCTTATTATAATATATTATGTATTCTGTAGTTATATGTGGTAAATACCATATAAACTTTTCCACAGTAAATGATAATAGATATGTCAATGGCGGTCGGTACCGTTTATGATAAGGGAGAACAATATATATTTTTTTATGAGCATGGCCATATTTCTATTACTTCATATTGGATGACTATCATTCATATTCCATTCACCCAGCACAATGTAACATCGATAGGTTTAGGCTACTACATGATACTGGAATTTTACCTGTACCCATCATGAGGTTGCTACAACCTCGCCTATGAATGAATGTTTACAACATAAGTGCAGACATTGAGTAAATGTTTTGTAATCAAAGTGACAGACATTTTTGTAATCAAGGTGACACACATTCAATACCACCTTGCACACTCCTGCCTGCATCTAGTTGATCTAGGGTTTAATCATTAGTCCAAAAGTTGCAAACAAGAGTTTCTATTGGACACATTTAGGTATGTTTATCCTTGCTTTGTTCCGTTTAAGAAACATTTTTCAACAGAATTGGTGGAATGAATACACCCCTGATCACACGCAATCACAGTTCACTTTCATAGCAGCCAAATACTAACAGTATGATCCCTTTGATCATTGTATAGATAATTCCTTCTCCCATCTACAAGCTCCCCTCCTCTCACGTTTTCCCCTTGTGGACTTCAATGCACAGCATGTCAGCTGTCTGTGACCAGACAAAAAAACCTTTCCAGGCCAAACCTTCAAACCAGGCCAAACCTTCAAGTTAGAGAGGGAGATTTAAGTCTCCAGCTTCAGTGATTTTTGCAATTCTTTCCAGTCATTGGCTGCAGAGAACTGGAAGGAAAGGCGGCCAAAGGAAGTGCTGGAATTTGGGGATGACCAGTGAAATATACCTGCTGGAGGGTGGGTGGGTGTTGGGTGGGTGTTGCTATGGTGACCAGTGAGCTGAGATAAGGCGGGGCTTTACCTAGCAAAGACGTATAGATGACTTTGAGCCAGTGGGTTTGGCGACGAATATGTAGCAAGGTCCAGCCAACGAGAGCATACAGGTTGTAGTGGTGGGTAGTATATGCTGCTTTGGTGACAAAACGGATGGCACTGTGACAGACTACATCCAGTTTGCTGAGTAGAGGGTTGGAGGCAATTTTGTAAATGACATCGCCGGAAGTCAAGGATCGGTAGGATAGTCAGTTTTACGAGGGAATATTTGGCAGCATGAGTGAAGGAGGCTTTGCTGCAAAAAAAGGAAGCCAATTCTAGATTTAATTTTGGATTGCTTAATGCTTAATGCTTAATGTGAGTCTGGAAGGAGAGTTTACAGTCTAACCAGACACCTAGGTATTTGTAGTTGTCCACATATTCTAAGTCAGAACCGTCCAGAGTAGTGATGCTGGACGGGCAGAAGGGTGCGGGCAGCAATTGGTTGAAGAGCATGCATTTAGTTTTACTAGCATTTAAAAGCAGTTGGAGGCCACAGAAGGAGTGCTGTATGGCATTGGAGGTTGGTTAACACAGTGTCCAAAGAAGGGCCAGATGTATACAAAATGGTGTCGTCTGCATAGAGGTGGATCAGAGAATCACCAGCAGCAAGAGCGACATTGAGAAATCGGCCCGAGAATTGAACCCTGTGGCACACCTATAGAGACTGCCAGAGGTCCGGACAACAGGCCCTCCGATTTGACACACTGAACTCTATCTGAGAAGTAGTTGGTGAACCAGGCAAGGCAGTCATTTGAGAAACCAAGACTATTGAGTCTGCCGATAAGAATGCAGTATTTGATGCTTAATGTGATGCTTAGGGATCTAGATTTTGCAGCTCTTTCAGTACATCAGCTGTCTAGATTTGGGTGAAAGAGAAGCGGGGCAAGTTGTTGCAGGGGTGCAGAGAATTTGCCGGGTATGGGAAGCCAGGTGGAAGGCATGGCTTATTGAAATTTAAATTATCGATTATCGCATATATATACCCAGAGGAAGATGGAAGCTAGCTGTCCTCCGGCTACACCATGGGGCTACCTAACAGAGTGCTGTTGAGGCTACTGTAGACCTTCATTGTAAAGCAGTGAGTTTTAATTCATTATTTGGTCATGTGAATATATTTAGTATCGTTTTATTTTAAAAAAATAACTTTTTATATGGTTTGCTATTTAAATGTTTCCTCCCCTTCCTCCTCTGAGGAGCCTCCACAGGTTAATGTATAGTATAGAATAATATGTCTGTGTGTGTGTTCGTTCACAACTGACCTTGTTCAACGAGTCTCGCGACTTCGGAGGGTTTGTCAAATTCATGTCTGAATTTCTCTCCATATGAGATGACAGCCTCCCATTTCACTGCCTTGTCATTACAAAGTTGAAGTAGCAGTGGGCACCTGGTGACAATACCTGGAAACAAGGAAGTACCAATGACAAATCGTTATACTGTATTACAGAACAATAAATACAACAATCAATATGACAGTACAGTCAATAATGGAGCAGAACATGAATTTCATGATAAATATTTAACTTCTACAGACTACAGACAACAAGGTTGCTCTGATGTTCAGAAAGCATGTCAGATATCAAAGTCACCATTATTAGTCAGTTGTACAACCAAATGCCTTCAACCGAAATGTGTCTTCCGCATTTAACCCAACCCCTCCAAATCAGAGAGGTGCGGGGGGCTGCCTTAATCAACATCCACGTCTTCGGCACCCAGGGAACAGTGGGGTTAACTGCCTTGTTCAGGGGCAGAACGACAGATTTTTACCTTGTCAGCTCAGGGATTCGAACTTGCAACCCTCCGGTTACAAGTCCAAAGCTCTAACCACTAGGCTACCTGCCGCCCTGACTAAATGGTTAGAAAACTCATGTACAGTCAATTTGCAATGAATATTTTCTGAAAAGGTTTGCTGCGGTTATCAAGTTAATTTGAAGGTCCTAAACATTTCAGTAATGTCCATGTCTCTGTGGCCCTATTGTACTGTCTGTTTCCTGACCTCGTCTATGGACAAGGACAGTGTGAAAACCTGCTTCAGGGTTGTTTACCTAGCCACTGGCATCAGTCGCCAACTTCAGCATTTTCAAACCAAAAACTAGTCAATGCCCAAATCATGTCTAAGTTACACAACCACTTTCAGAGACTTTGGGTGATTTGGGCATTACATTTAAAATGCTAATATTAATTATTGTATGTTCAGAAAACAATACAGAATCTCACCAGTCCCTCTGGGCAGCGCCACCTCAGAAAGGGACTCAAGCACAGAGCTCTTTCCTGAACTCTGGTCTCCCACCACTGCAATGGTTGGCAGTGGCAGCTCCTTATCTATCCCTATGGATCTCATGTCATCTATTAAGTCTATGAAGGGCCGGACCTTCTCCGCCAGCTGGTCTTGGAACATCCTGGGGGTATGTCAGGTGTACAAAACAATGCCATTATGATTGGTTAATTTGTTGATCGACATGCAAAGTACCGACAAATAACACATAACAACCACGGACACAAACATGGGGGAACAAGAGAGTTAAATACATGAACAAGTAATTTGGGAATGAAAACCAAGTGTGTGGAAAACAAAGACAAAACAAATGGAAAACGAAAAGTAGATCGGCAATGGCTATAAGACCGGTGACGTTGACAGCCGAACGCCGCCCGAACAAGGAGGGACCGACTTCGGCGGAAGTCGTGACACCTCCTCTCCCCTCTAACTATTCCCTAGGTCGTTGCTGTAAATGAGAACGTGTTCTCAGTCAACTGACCTGGTAAAATAAAGGTAAAATAAATTAAAATTAATAAAAAAATTAAAATAAATAATCACCAATTTATAAATAATCACCATCACCATAAAATTCAGAACATTAGGATTATAGTATTGTGGTACAGTGTAGTACAGAGTAGTACTGCAAGGGTGCAATAACAAGTGGAAAATGGATTCCAACATCATTTCAAAACCGAAAACTGAAGTAACGTTGTCCCACCTCGGTCCATCTTCATGAGACATTTCTTTCTCCCCCTACAATACTGTTTCTGACATTTCTTTTCTACCTACAATACTGTTTAAATAGACCTACTGTTTAAATAGACCTACTATAGGGTTTTTACCTTGAGAATTTCCCATTGTTATATGTTAGTATTATTTGTCTTATGTGACTTAGTAATAAGTCTGGACGTACAGACAAGAGCCTTTTAGGTGCGACCTCAGTATGGTACATCCTGTTTTCACAATCTACAGGAACGTAGATGGGTAGAAACATGCAGGAAGGAACAGACAATGGTGGCAACGTCAGCTATCTTAATCTGCACAGACAAGCTAAGTCAGCGTTTACACATCATGTTCCATCCCTGTTTCCACCCATCTACTAAACTACCACATAGACAAGATAGGTTGTACTTGTTCTATAAGAGGAGAGAGACAACTCTGTTCATTGGGCTTTCCTGATGACGCATTGTTGAGTGGTTGTTATTGATTGCTTTGTTTGTGTAAATATTATAATAAAGTTGTTTTGAAGAATACAGTCTCTGTCCTTTTGGTTAGAATTACCACGACAGTTGGCGACGAGGATGGGATGCTAACTCTGCTTGCTGATTGCTCCTGGGAGACAGAGGTTAAACTGTGTGCAGGGGCTCCGTTAGATGTGGCTGAGGTTAGCCCACACTCTGACTAAAACGGAGCAGAGAGGGACACGCCTCGGACCTGCCGGGAGTGTCAGTGAGTGGATACGTCATTCTGGTCAGTCTAAATAAATTACCACGACAGTGGAAGCAACAACAGCTCAGCTGCAAAGTGTAGCATTGGCTGGAGTGGTGTAAAGCTGGAGTGGTGTAAAGCCATTGGACTCTGGAGCAGTGAAAAGTGATGAATCACACTTTAACATCTGGCAGTCCGACGTGCGAGTTTGGGTTTGGCGGAAGACAGGAAAACACTACCTGCCCTAATGCATAGTGCCAAGTGTAAAGTTTGGTGGAGGAGGAATAATGGTCTGGGGCTGTTTTTCATGGTTTTGGCTAGGCCCCTTTGCTCCACCGAAGGGAAATCTTAAAGCTACAGCATACAATGACATTCTAGATGATTCTGGGTTTCCAACTTTGTGGCCCTTTCCTATTTCAGCATGACAATGCCCCCGTGCACAAAGCGAGGTCCATACAGAAATTGTTTGTCGAGATCGGTGTGGAAGACCTCGATTGGCCTGCACAGAACCCTGACCTCAACCCCATCGAACACTTTTGGGATGAATTGGAATGCCGACTGCGAGCCAGGCCTAATTGCCCAACCTCACTAATGCTTTTGTGACTGAATTGAAGCAAGGCCCCGCAGCAATGTTCCAACAACTAGTGGAAAGCCTTCCCATAAGAGTGAAGGCTGTTATTGCAGCAAAGAGGGGACCAACTTCGTGTTAATGCCCACTATTTAGTTATTTAACTACCATAAACATACTTTTAAAGAACTGTCATCACTAGATGCACCCTCATCGTTCTTTCCTCAAATAAAAGCCTAAATCGTTCTAATCATTATGTCATTATTCTACTAAAATCATCAAACTTAATTTACACTGAACGCTTCACAAAAGTAAATTGTGCCTCTATTTATCTGAAACCCACAGCAGATTTGCTTTGCTTTCATAAGAGTGTTGACCACATTATCCTGCTTTTCATTCACATCTGACAGAAGATCGCTTTGTGAAATGGAAGTTATGGAACTCCCTCGCTTGCTTCTGTTATGGAATAAAGTTAACAATGAAACTGAAATTAAATGTGGAGAATGATGGTATTAGACTTAAAAGGTGATCGAATTGCTCCTGTATTGTAATGTCGTTAATGCATTTCTTTTGAATAAAAATGTATTTAATGTACAAGTGTATAGGTTGGTTTACTTTTAAGTTTAAGTTTTGACCAATAAGGTAGCTTGTTAAGCTATAATTCCTATAACAGGGAACTTTAACTAGGAATAAATGTCAGGAATTGTGGAAAACTGAGTTTAAATGTATTTGGCTAAGGCGTATGTAAACCTCCGACTTCAACTGTACCTCCACGATGAATTGGTAGCTTCAGTCTCTACTAAGTCTTTCTTAACAAAATAATAACTCACTTATAAAATCAAATCAATATTTAATTTCAAAACTCTGTAGGTGTGGGTTTTGTTCTCTTTTCATCGTCTTCTTTTATCATTTTTCTTCACCATCACTGATAACGTCTCTCCATCTTTTTTCAACGTCTCTTTCCCAGGCCTCCTGTTAACCAGGTCAACTCTCCCATTTTACAATGAAGCCAATGGTGACTTTAAAACAGTTAAAGAGTTTAATGGTGGTGATAAGAGAAAACTGAGGATGGATCAACAGCATTGTAATTACTCCACAATACTAACCTAATTGACAAAGTCACCATTGGCCTCATCGTAAAATCTCTGAGCGGTGTCCTTCCTCTCCGGCAACTAAGTTAGAAAGGACACTTGTATCTTTGTAGAGACTGGGTGCATTGATACACCATCCAAAGTGTAATTAATAACTTCACCATGATTACAGGGATATTCTACTGTTGCTTTTTTCATTTGTACTCTTCTACTAATAGGTGCCCTTCCTGTGAGGCTTTGGAAAACCTCCCTGGTCTTTGTGGTTGAAACTGTGTCAGAATGTCACTTCTCCGGAGGGACCTTACAGATAATTTTATGTTTGGGGTACAGAGATCGTGTAGTCATTAAAAAACATTATTATCGCAACTTATTATTTGACTTGTTAAGCACATTTTTACTTCTGAAGTTATTTAGGCTTGACATAACAAAGGGGTTGAATACTTGACTCAAAAAATGTCAGCTTTAATTTTCTATTAATTTGTAAGACATTTTTTAAAACATAATTCCACTGACAGTGCAGGCCAGAGAAAAAAAATATATCGACATTTAATATAATATTACTGTCGTGCTCTAGATGGCGTGGTAGAATTAACTTGACAATGGAAACTGAAGTACTAATACTTTTAGCTATTTATCTAATGCATGGTAAGCACGGTAATGATATACAGTATATACTGTATATATATATATTTAAACTCAGTTTTTCACATTTCCTGACATTTAATCCTAGCAAAATGTCCCTGTCTTAGGTCAGTTAGGATCACCACTTTTCTTTAGGAATGTAAAATGTCAGAAAATAGTAGAGAGAATAATTTATTTCAGCTTTTATTTCTTCATCACATTCCCAGTGTGTCAGAAGTTTACATACACTCAATTAGTATTTGTTAGCATTGCCTTTAAATTTTTAATATGACTTGGGCCTAGTCTGTACCGTCATTCATTTCTGGAATCAGGCCAGACCCGGCTGCCAGACCTGGGCCAGCAGTTTTAAATCTGGCATATCAGAATCAGATGTTTGTACTACCGTACCTGGGCTGGTTAAAATCACATTTAAACTAGGGGGTGTGACAACATGGCTATGCTCATAGTCATATCCGTACAATTACAGTTGATAGTCAGATTGGATGATAGTCGTGATCGGAAAAAACTGAAGTTTTTTAACATGCCTAAATATATGTTGGCAAAATACCTCCCTGCACATTCTCATTGCTAAAAAGCTGCAGATTAGGAGCAACACGCGGAGGGGTGTGTGTGTCCTCAACTTGCAGCTGGCAGCGAAATTTGCTTTCACGCATCAGCGTTTCATATTTTTTCCTCCCCCTACCCTAGCCCCACTTGTTAGATATTATGCACATTGATAGGGTGATAGCAAATGCCCTCGCCATGTGTTTTATCATAGTAGCAGGTAGCAGGAACCTAAATGATCTGACCGAACAAGGCCAGGAAAACTGATCGGGTGAAATTATGAAGCAAGTGGATGGAGAAATACAGCTTCACACTATCCAATCAGAGCAGTGGGAACAACATACAGCCTGCCCTTTTATTTACAGATTTATTTAGACAATGTAGAACCTTGACTGACTGACATGAGAAAGATACGTGCTGGCATCTGAATATTTGGGAGGGGATCAAGGAAAATTACAAAAAATACTCTGATCTTAATCGGATCCAGAAAATTGCCGATATCCGTTACGATACTCATTTTGATCGGGCTACTCGGCACACCCCTAATTTAAACAATCACCTGAGAGGAACTTTCTCTGAACAACACACGATGAACCGCTGAGTCTTACCTCTCCCACAAGGGCCCCGAACTTTATATCGAGCTCCAGTGTCTGCACAAACTTAATTTCCTGTGAAATGAACAAAGAAAATAAGAGTGCCTGTACTTGAGCTCCAACGAGTGAGAAACTTCTTCGATCGAACGCTCCAAACGCGGGGACCATAGACCTTTTTCCTCGCCTACCACTCCCAACTGGACCAGACAACACAGCTAAAATTCATGTAAATATATCTCATTGCAATGAATTTTCCTTTCGTGTGTCACTGTGTCTGTGTAAACATGGTGGAAGTAACTGAGCATTGTAAAAGACAGTTAGTCTTAATTATATATCACAATAAATATTGCATTGCACCCATTCGTATGTGAACAGATAGCCACTGGCGACCCCCTGGTGTAACCTTACTAATGGAGCCTCTCTTTAATAGATCCTGTTTGCACAAATAAGAATTTCCCACTCTTCCAAAATCCAGTTAAAGTCTTGTCATATCTGCAGATGAGTCCGTAAGTCTATTCAGTTGATCTGCAGTGTTTCCCATGCCAATGATTTTACTGCATTACATGTGTATCTTGTCTATTAATTAAGACAACTGTCACTAGGGGAGAGCAGGGACGAAAGTAACAGGGCGAAAGTAACACGCCCGTTTCCTCACATAACACAGATGCTAGTGAAATCACCACGTTCCTAATGTGGCGTACGACCTCCCTGCAGAAAACAGCCCAGTCTGACCATGTTTCTAATGTGGCGTACGACCTCCCTGCAGAAAACAGCCCAATCTGACCATGTTTCTCAGAGTTATCAAAACAATTTGTTTTTGAGCGATTAAAGGGAAAAAACAGACCAAGAAATAGTTTTGGGTTGTAGAGTTGTTTAAAGTTCCATACATATGTCATTTTCTAAATGTAACTAAATGACAGCATACATTTCAAGTATTATGCTAGATAGTCTTGGGTTTTAGCCTTGGAGAAGTTACAGGAGAGACAGGTAGGACGTAGCAACACAATGTAAACTGATGACCTGGAATGAAACATTGGAAAGTTTAGGCACAGTCTCATCTCGTTCATATTGCTTTTATAATGTTAGCAAAATATCAACAAGTGACAATGTTTGAAATCTATATAATGTATGACTTAGTTGATGATGCAAGTTCTAGGCCTAATGTTGGTCTGGCCACAAGGCAAACTATTGTTGTTGCACAACATTGCAATATTGACGCATGGTTAATTTTCATAATTTTTTTTACTTATAGCATGAATTATTCAAATTGACACAAACATGAACTGATGGCTGATAGAACATTTGTTGAAAGTATGTAGGATTACAAACAAGAAAAATGGAAGACAGATATTCTCCACTTCTTACCAGCTGTTAGTTCTGTCCCAAGTGTCTCTAGCTCTATCGATCTCTTGAGTAATTAGGAAAAAACGATGTGTTACTGTTGTCTCGGTACTCCCCTACCTCATTTTACAACTTATTGAGTCTAGTAAATAAAACCTTTATGTGAAAATTTTCTTGTCTTGAAGTCCTTAAACAAGTGTTTGGATTCTTGAAGTCTAAGAGCTCAACGACCTTTCAGAATGTGAATATAGTAACTGACTGTTGAATGAGACTACTGTTGATACATGTATTAAAGGTAAAACTATTTAACTATGGTAGAGTTATTAAAGGTAAACCTATTTAACTATGGTGGAGTTATTAAAGGTAAAACTATTTAATGATAACTATGATAGAGTTATTAAAGGTAAAACTATTTAATGATAACTATGATAGAGTTATTAAAGGTAAAACTATTTAATGATAACTATGGTGGAGTTATTAAAGGTAAAACTATTTAATGATAACTATGATAGAATTAATTCAAGGGACATCAAAAAAATAGTTTTTAATGGTTCCACTACTTGATTCATTTGAATAGGATAACCAAATGAATTACGATAAAGTAGGTCAATTAATTACTCCAGTAATTACTTCATGAACTATGTTTAATAGCCAGGGGCGCAACGTTGTTTTATGTTTTTTTTATCCAGACCAATAAGCACTCCAAACAGCCTACCTGACCGCTCGGGGGTGGCGTCCGCATTGTCCTAAAGCAAACCCGTGCCTAGTTTTGTATCACATTCCAATGATAATACTGGGGGGGACAAAAATTCAATCACAGAATGTGTGTGTGTGTGTGGGGGCATGTCCCCCTTCCACAGTGAAAGTTGCGCCCCTGTCCGTAGTCAAAGACCCACAACACAGCCAAGGTCCCAAATGGTGTTAATGGTGTTACGGAATAGTGGGGTATTGATGGAGAATCGTGGGGAAGACTCACTTTAACATGCATTGGCCGATCAATAGCTATTATAGGGTTATAAAAGGCATATGGGTTTCACTGAATTTCAGACAGACATAAAATGTTCTGCATCGTAACACTGTCGTAACACTTTCTTAACTTCATAATACGTCCACTATTATGCTGCGTTATACAGTATCAGGCTGTGGGTGTGTCTTAAGCTGTCATAAGGCTAGAAAATACAGCAATATCTTTGTTTTAACACAATCATTACGTATTTATGACAGCTAATGACATGCGTTATGAACCTTTACAACATGATTATGACATGTTCAAAGCTAGTGTTACCCAAAATGTTGGTAAGCAATTTCCCCAATTACCAGTAATCAAATGTACAGCGTTGGACCATATGTCAGAGCTCACAATGTATTACAGAGCTGCAATAGTTCTAAAGAAGTGCCTTTATTATTTCAAAGCAGACCCCGCCTTTAACTTATCATCTCTCTTGTTCAGAAAATGCATTTTCAGATTTAAAAAAGATTACATTATAAAAATTCAATACTGTGATTTTACTGTGATTTAAATACTAGCTAAAAAACATTAGCTGACTTGAGCTAGTTGATCTGGACATTTCTGGCAAGTTATAAATAGCTCTCTAAGGTATAAAATGACTGACATGACAAGAGGAAAACTGGAGATGCACTCCTCAATATCATTCTACTATTACAACTTTCAAGAATAAGATAAAAGCCGGACTGAGTTCCTTAAAAGAAAATGCGAGCCCCACAGTTTGGAAACCACTGGTATAAATGTGGTCCATTATTTTTACAGTTTCAATTCGGTTTTAGTCCATTCAATGTAGACTGTGGTAAACCCTGCCTTAGATTATAACAACACCACTTCTAATGGAACTGGACAGAGCTAAGGATCTAATCCTGGGGTCTTAAACCTTTTTCAGCTCGAGATCCAAACTAGAAATTGACCGTCATCCCATGACCCAAATCATCCTCCAACGACTCAAATTAAGAGGGAGTGTTGTGCGATTATATATTTATTTTAATATCTTGCGACTCACCTATCACACGCTCAAGACCCACTTTGGGTCCCTACCCATAGTTTGAAATAAACCCTGATCTAGTCCAATAATTAAATGCACACTTACTTTGAAATCGTTGGACGCCTTCGGACAAGTAGCTTGTGTGTTGAGTCAGGGTAGCTTGAGTCTAACCCCTTTTATAGAAAGTAAAATGAAAGTGAAACGGTGGTCCATTACCGAAAAGCATACCATTATGCTCCATCTTTCACAAAGTGCCTAATCAAGGGTCACATGATTTCCTAGAAAGTAAAATGAAACCAATGGTGTTTCTCAAAGTGCATACTACAGCTGATAGAAAGCTAAGATAACTGAGCGAAATGACTATCGCCCCGTAGCTCTCACTTCCGTCATCATGAAGTGCTTTGAGGAAGATGGGGGATACTTAGGATCATATCACCTCCATCCTGCCAGACACCCTGGACCCACTCCAATTTGCTTACCGTCCCAATAGGTCCACAGACTACGCAATCGCAATCACACTGCATACTGCCCTAACCCATCTAGACAAGAGGAATACTTATGTAAGAATGCTGTTCATCGACTACAGCTCAGCATTTAACACCATAGTACCCTCCAAGCTCGTCATTAAGCTCGAGACCCTATGTCTCGACCCAGCCCTGTGCAACTGGGTCCTGGACTTCCTGACGGGCCGGCCCCAGGTGGTGAGGGTAGGAAACAACACCTCCACCCCGCTGATCCTCAACACTTGGGCCCCACAAGGGTGCGTTCTCAGCCCTCTCCTGTACTCCCTGTTTACCCATCACTGCGTGGCCAAGCACGCATCCAACTCAATCATCAAGTTTGCTGACGACACTACAGTAGTAGGCTTGATTACCAACAACGACGAGACGGCCTACAGGGAGGAGGTGAGGGCCCTCGGAGTGTGGTGTCAGGAAAATAACCTCTCACTCAATGTCAACAAAACAAATTAGATGATCGTGGACTTCAGGAAAAAGGAGAGGGAGCACCCCCCTATCCACATCGACGGGACAGTAGTGGAGAAGGTGGAAAGTTTTAAGTTCCTCGGCGTACAAATCACGGACAAACTGAATTGGACCACCCAAACAGACAGCGTGGTGAAGATGGCGCAACAGCGCCTCTTCAACCTCAGGAGGCTGAAACCGTGGTCCATTACCGAAAAGCATACCATTATGCTCCATCTTTCACAAAGTGCCTAATCAATACAACCTCATTGGTTTATAAGGGTCACATGATTTCCTAGAAAGTAAAATGAAACCAATGGTGTTTCTCAAAGTGCATACTACAGCTGATAGAAAGCTAAGATAACTGAGCGAAATGACTATCGCCCCGTAGCACTCACTTCCGTCATCATGAAGTGCTTTGAGAGACTAGTTAAGACAAAGGAGATGATCGTGGACTTCAGGAAAAAGGAGAGGGAGCACCCCCCTATCCACATCGACGGGACAGTAGTGGAGAAGGTGGAAAGTTTTAAGTTCCTCGGCGTACACATCACGGACAAACTGAATTGGTCCACCCAAACAGACAGCGTGGTGAAGAAGGCGCAACAGCGCCTCTTCAACCTCAGGAGGCTGAAGAAATTCGGCTTGTCACCAAAATCACTTTCAAACTTCTACAGATGCACAATTGATAGCATCCTGTCGGGCTGTATCACAGCCTGGTACGGCAACTGCTCCGCCCACAACCGTAAGGCTCTCCAGGGGGTAGTGAGGACTGCACAACGCATCACCTGGGGTAAACTACCTGCCCTTCAGGACACCTAAATCACCCGATGTCACAGGAAGGCCAAAAAGATCATCAAGGACAACAACCACCCGAGCCACTGCCTCTTCACCCCGTTATCATCCAGAAGGCGAGGTCAGTACAGGTGCATCAAAGCTGGGACCGAGAGACTGAAAAACAGCTTCTACCTCAAGGCCATCAGACTGTTAAACAGCCATCACCAACATTGAGTGGCTGCTGCCAACATACTGACTTAAATCTCTAGCCACTTTAAAAATAGGAATTGGATGTAACAAATGTATCACTAGCCACTTTAAACAATTTTGTATATAATGTTTACTTATCCGACATTACTCATATCAAATGTATACACTGTACTCTAAACCATCTACTGAATCTTGCCTATGCTGCTCGGCCATCGACTCAAATCTCTAGCCACTTTAATAATTATAATTGGATGAAATAAATGTATCACTAGCCACTTTAAACAATGCATTTATATAATGTTTACATATCCTACACTGTACTCCGTACCATCTACTGCATCTTGCCTACGCCGATCAGCCATCGCTCATCCATATATTTACATGTAGATACTCGTATTCATTCCTTTACTCTTGTGTGTATAAGGTAGTTGTTGTGAATTTGTTAGATTACTTGTTAGATACTACTGCATGGTCGGAACTAGAAGCACAAGCATTTCGCTACACTCGCATTAACATCTGCTAACTGTGTATGTGACAAATAAGATTCGATTTGATTTGATAGACACAAATACTTATACTGCACAGCCTAACCTACAGAGTGTGTCCCCATGAAATGTGCTATCTCCTCAGTGACATTCACAGAACACAACTGTGTAGAGTTTACACAAATATGAGTGTTTTAGCTGCAGGACTTTGACAGTGAGAAATCAGCTCACTACACAGCCTATTGTGCATATTGAACATACAGATTGGACTGTACAGTCTAAACTAGAGATTGTGGCCCCATGAAATGGAAATCAGGCTCCTCAGTGACACTCACAGAACTATGTACAGTTTACACACATATTAGTGTCTTCGCTCCTATTGCGCCCCTTCGCACACTTCACTTCCCTTCATTGAAAGGGGCTCTGTTGTTTCATCGCCCCCAACTGAAAAGCCCTATACATATTGACCAACATGGTTTGGATCCTATCATGCAGAATAGAGGGTTGGAGTTCATTGGTCCCCTGTGCAGTGGTGGTGAGTATACTGGTAGTTAGACCGTAGACTGATGGTTGTGTATCTGGTTACGTACATTTGAAAGGTTGTGTTGAAAAATACCCGGTTTGATGAACTAATTACCAGCCAAGCAGATACAACTAGCAGAGTCAGCGTAGACATGCAGCATAGAGAGAACCAGCAAGCGGGCAATCATCAGCATCATTTGTGTGTTTGTGACCGACCGGTATCTTTGATGAGGGGCCAGGAGCCGATCTACACTGCTATGCCCATCAATGGGGCTCTCTCACCTCCAGCCTCACCTCTTGCCTGCTCACCAACGGTCGTCGATCGGGAGACCATAATTGGGTAGGTTTTGTCTGTCCTGTTCAAACTTCAACATAGCACCTGTTAGTGTGTCAGATATCACCTATCCTAACTGCCATTGGCAATAGAACAGTGACTGTGTGAGTGTTTGTTCACAGAAACATGTATGGAGACAGCACATGGAGACTTGCAAGATGATGTGAAGTTCAGACTGACTGACAAGCTTGAAACTTATGTCTCTGAATGGAGAGAGACCTGGCACTCTGACAGACAGCCTAGATACTGATGTCTCTGAATGGAGAGAGACCTGGCACTCTGACAGACAGCCTAGATACTGATGTCTCTGAATGGAGAGAGACCTGGCACTTGGCAATCAAGAAACACCCACATCAAACCACACCCCAAGCCAACTCACATTTGGCTTCAGCATTTCTTGAGGAGCCTGCTAAAAACAAAGACAAATCAGCGTGTGCAAAAAACATGGAAATTGAAAAAACAAAAAATGACTATGAGTGAGAATTAGGCAGTCTGAAGCTGAATGCCTTCTCCACCCAATGCTCTACCAAGGTTTTCCAGCACTGCTTTGACCTACTACAGCAGCTATGTTTGTCTATTGTACTTCGAACAATGTGAAGGCATGTTGCTTGGGATTCAAACCTTCGCAAACTGCCAAATTCATACTCTTCAGTGGGGTAATGGACTTTACAGTGTCCTGCTATTAAAAGTTGTTGTTCAACCACTCCACACATTTCTTGTTAACTTCTTAGGGAGCGGCAGCAGAGGTGACGGTTTGGAGAGTCTGGCGTGCCCATAGTAAAATGCCTGCCACTCAGGCCCAGAAAATAGGATATGCACATAATTAGTACTATTGGATAGGAAACACTCTGAAGTTTCTAAAAGTGTTAAAATAATGTATGTGAGTATAACAGAACTGATATAGCAGGCGAAAACCCGAGGAAAATCCATCCGGATTTGTATTTTCTTTTGTACATGACCTTCTTCTCCAGGGTGCCTATTCATTTCTATTTTAACTAGGACTGAGACTGCAGTACCTATGGCTTCCACTAGATGTCAACAGTCTTTATACAGAGTCTGGAAGCTGTAGCCCTGAGCAGAACGGATAGGAACAACAAGATTTTACGAGCACAAGATCGTATGTGCGCCCCACTGTATTTTCCTTTCATAACGTTTAGGTTACCATCCGAGTGAAATATTATCGCTAATATTCATAAAAGGATAGCTAAGGATGGATTATAAATGATCTATGATTTGTTTAGGAAAAGTTGATAGGTATATTTGAACGCGTTCTCTTCACGGTTCAATGGGCGATTCGACGTTGGATTTTCTGATCATAATGCGCCAACCAAACGGAGATTTATGGATATAATAAATTACTTTTTCTAACAAAAGAACCATTGGATGTCTTCGTTGGACACTTGGGAAGCCCTCAGCAGAAGTTCTTCGAAAGGTAAGAGATTTATTTTAGCTGTGATATGGGTTTTGTGTGACCCGTGCTGGAACAAATCAACATCATTTTTAATGTATCCTTAGGTATCGTTTTGTGTTTATTTGCTGTAATATTTCAACCAGACGATAACGTGAACGATAGGAAAGAAAAATGAAGTGGTGCGCGTTCACAATCTCGCGCTCGTCAACCACAAAAGTGGTCCCCTGACTACTTCTTCTTCCTATCTGTTTTGCTTAGTCCTAGATCTCCCATTCTTTGTATGGAGACTGCTGACATCTAATGGAAGCCATTGGTACTGCAGTCTCAGTCCTGGTTAAAATAAAAATTAATAGGCAGCCTGGAGAAGAAGGTCAAGTACAAAAAAAACTGCAAATCCGATTGGATTTTACTCGGGTTTTCGCCTGCTATATCAGTTCTGTTATACTCACAGACATTATTTTAACACTTTTAGAAACTTCAGCGTGTTTCCTATCCAATAGTACTAATTATGTGCATATCCTATTGTCTGGGCCTGAGTGGCAGGCATTTTACTTTGGGCACGCCAGACTCTCCAAAGCCGTCACCTATGCAGCCGCTCCCCTAAGAAGTTTGGAAAATTCCCAAAAATGATATGATGTCATGGCTTTAGTAGCTTCTGATAGGCATATTGACTTAATTTGAGTCAATTGGATGTGTACCTGTGGATTTATTTCAAGGCCTTTCCTCAAACTCAGTGCCTTTTTGCTTGACATCATAGGAAAATGCAAAGAAATCAACCAAGACCTCCTAAAACATTTTTAGACCTCCACAAGACCTCCACAATTTCCAAATGCCTGAAGGTTGTCAGGGATCAGCCAGGCTCCACCACCACACAATCACAGAGATCACTGTCACCTGAGTTCTAATCACCTACACCTGCACGTCATTGGATCATCAGCACAGTCAGTATATAGGCACTCCCCCAACACAGTCACTTTGTCTGGTCTCGTTTGAGAAAGGACTCACTCCCTGTTCCTCTAACCTCGACCTTCGTATTCTACCTTGTTTCATCTACCTTCCAGTGTCTCCCTCGTCTTCCTGGTTCAAGTGTTCATCCTCCGGACACCTCCTCCTCTTCATACAAGAATACCTATCTGGATTCCCCTTCACCATCTTACAGAGACTCTCTCTACTCCATTATTGTCATCACCAGCTATATCCCATTAAACCTGTTACTCCTTTTTGGAAACCTTTTTTGTCTTGAGTCTCTGTTCCATAACAAAGGTACCACGTTCATCTCTACAAACAATAATAGTATGCAAGTATAAACACCATGGGACCACGCAGCTGTCATAACACTCAGGTAGGAGACGCGTTCTGTCTCCTAGAGATGAACGTACTTTGGTGCGAAAAGTGCAAATCAATCCCAGAACAACAGCAAAGGACCATGTGAAGATGCTGGAGGAAACAGGTACAAAGGTATCTATATCCAGATCGTATCTTTTGGAGAAATGTTCTCTGGTCTGATGAAACAAAAATAGTACTGTTTGGCCATAATGACCATCGTTATGTTTGTAGGAAAAAGGGGGAGGCTTGCAAGCTGAAGAACACCATCCCAACCGTGAAGCACTTGGGTGGCAGCATAATGTTTTGGGGATGCTTTGCTGCAGGAGGGACTGGTGCACTTCACAAAATAGATGGCATCATGAGGCAGGAAAATTATGTGGATATATTGAAGCAACATCTCAAGACATCAGTCAGGAAGTTAAAGCTTGGTCGCAAATGGGTCTTCCAAATGGACAATGACCCCAAGCATACTTCCAAAGTTGTGGGAAAATGGCTTAAGGACAACAAAGTCAAGGTATTGGAGTGGCCATCACAAAGCCCTTACATCAATCCTATAGAAGACTTGTGGGCAGAACTGAAAAAGCGTGTGCGAGCAAGGAGGCCTACAAACCTGACTCAGTTACACCAGCTCGGTCAGGAGGAATGGGCCAAACTTATTGTGGGAAGCTTGTGGAAGGCTACCCGAAACGTTTGACCCAACAATTTAAAGGCAATGGTACCAAATACTAATAGAGTGTATGTAAACTTCTGACCCACTGGCAATGTGATGAAATAAATAAAAGCTGAAATAAATAATTCTCTCTACTGTTATTCTGACATTTCACATTCTTAAAATAAAGTGGTGATCCTAACTGACCTAAGACAGGGATTTTTTACTAGGATTAAATGTCAGGAATTGTGAAAAACTGAGTTTAAATGTATTTGGCTAAGATGTATGTAAACCTCCGACTTCAACTGTATGTTGTGTAGAAGTCCGAGGAGGGTGGCCAGCAGAGATAGGTGGGATGGGCTGAGGGAAGCTGAGGGTTGGATGTGGAATTGGAGACAAGTGGGAGTGGAGTTGCTGGGCAGGAGATAGAATGACAGTCAAAGAATCCATGCGGCTGTGTCTGCAGCTGCAGTGCCTACTGCTACGGTTTCGATCGAGCGGGGCTTCTCCATCTGTCAGAGGCCAATGCTGGGAGAAATGGGCTCAAGTTATCCTGCCTCTCGCCCATCCATAAAGGGTTCTCCGATTCCTGTGAAGCGTGGGAGTGGGCAGATTTCCTCATCCTTCCTTGATTCTGGGCAGCTCCATGGTAAGAAATGTGAACGTTCCTGGTGCAAAAACAATGTCCTATCCAAGAGCTTGAGTAAATTACATTACTAAGCTGCTCCCGAATGTACTACGTCAAGACGTGGAAATAGATTATATCGTAGTCCATGTGGGTTTTAATGACATTATGAAGAACAGCTCTGAACATTTGAAACTGGATTTAAAGCGCTGATTGACTCTCTGCTAGACACTAATAAAAGACCTGTCATATCTGGCCCTGTGACCTCTCTGAATCATGGCATTGAACATTTTAGCAGGATTCTCTCTCTTCACCACTGGCTACGTGATTATTGCAGCTCAATGGGTGTAACTTTTGTTGGTAATTTCCATACCTTTTGGAAACAAAACACGTTTCATGAGGAGGATGAGATCCACCCAAATCATTTGGGTTCCTGGATCCTTTCACAGCTTTATAAGGCTGCGTTGAGACAATGACTTATCAATGACCAAAGCCCAGCTCAGCTAATCCTTACCATTGTGACGCAGAGTGGTCATAATGGTTCAGCAAACGTACATCACATCAGGGACGTTGGTAGACACAATGTAAGTAACCTGTAACGTCACAGGGTGAGACCCAGACCCAGACATTGGAGGCCAATGGTTAGAGTCTCTGATATTTATTAAACAACAACGGGCAGGCAAGAGTCAGGTCGAGGACAGGCAAAAGTTAAAACAGTCCGGGTGAAACAGATCAGGGTGTGATGGAACCTACGGTTATTTCTGTCTCTCTAACTGCCCTGAATGCCTCTGCTTATCCAAGAGCTATTCTATGCGGTAAACATGTTCCTATCAACTACATTTATACTGAGGCAGTGTGCCCTACGAGGAAGACCACAGTGTGCAGCTAACATAAATAACATGACCATATCTACTTCTGCTAAGCTTCCCAGTAAAGCAATGAAAACATGTAAGCACCCCAGAAGAAAAGTGCTCAAAATAGCCCACGTTAACTCTTTAGGGCTAGGGTCCCATTTTCCGAATATTCGCCTGTCTGACATGCCCAAAGCAAAATGCCTGCCACTCAGGCCCAGAAACTAGGATATGCACATAATTAGTCCTATTGGATAGGAAACACTCTGAAGTTTCTAATGTATGTGAGTATAACAGAACTGATATAGCAGGCAAAAACCAGAGGAATTTCTGTCCGGAAATCTTTTTGTTTTTGACCTTCTCTCACTTTGGATGCCTCTTTATTGAATTTCCAGGGAAATAGCTCCCAGATTGCAGTACCTATGGCTTCCACTAGATGTCAACAGTCTCTAGACAGTGTTTCAAGCGTTTATCATGGAACATAGCCGAATAGAAGAAGATTTGGTATGACAAGCCAGGAAATAATTTCTGTCTTGTGCGCGAGGGACCCGGGAGCGCGCAGCTTGGTATTTACCTTTTCTATAGTTTAGGTTATTATCCGTGTGAAATATAATAGCTAATATAGATAAAAGGATACCTAAGGATAAATTATAAATTATGTTTGATTTGTTTGGGCAAGGTTGATAGGAATAAATTGAACGCTTTCTCTTCACTGTACAACGGGCGAGTAGACTGTGAATGCTTGGTGGATTATCTGAACATTACGCACCAACCAAACAGAGATTTATGGATAAAAACAATGACTTTTTCTAACAAAAGAACCATGGATTGTCTTGCTTGGACACTTCGGATGCCCTCAGCAGAAGATCATCAAAAGATAAGCGATTTATTTTAGCTCTTTTATGCGTTTTGTGAGACTCGCGCTGGTTATGGAATTATGCTAATGAGGAAAATATGAGAGGTGCTATCCTCAAACAATCAAATGTTGTGCTTTCGCCGTTAAGCCTGTTTGAAATCTGACAACGCTGTGATATTAACAAGACTCTAATCTTTGCAACCATATGCAACAATTGTATATCCATGAATGTTAAAAATTACAAATTATTATTTTGAATTTGCCGCGCTTTGTTTGCTCCGGAAAACGATCACGCTCATGGGATTGGGTCCCTAAGAAGTTTGAACATAAGTAGGTAAAGAAACAAGGTTCATAAAATCAATCGTTTGCTAATAACAGATGACATTCATATTCTGACTCTCTCTGAAACTCACTTAGATAATACCTTTGCTGATACAGTGGTTGCAATACAATGTTATAACATTTACAGAATAGATAGACATTGTCACGAGAATTTTGCTCTCTCAATGGTTTTGAATAATTCCCAGAGGTTGTAAGGCTCTGGTTAAGGAAGAATTAGACAAATTCCCAAATCTGCAATAGGTCTGGTTTTTATTCATGAGAACTCTGATCTCGAAATGGGAACACAGTCTTTTATATTGTACATACAAATAAACTCCACCCGCTTTAGGCGGCAGTACTTTTCCACAGTGTACATTCATGGCTTATCACTTTCTGCAACATAATTCAAACTGGACAGTTCCTAGCCGTGCCTCCCTTCCTGAGGATGAGAAGGCCTCTCTTCTGCAATTTGGTTTCACAAATAATTATTTGTTCTCACAGATACCCCCTTCTTACATTGCAAGATATTAACATAATGTCCTAGTCTCTAAAAAGTTCTAGAAACACACATTATTGGATCATCATTGCATACATTTTCAGATGAGAATATTCTTAGTCATTACTTAAACATACACATTTCCTTATCAGACATGCCAATGGTGGAGATGTTGCTGTTTATATTCAGAACCACATTCTAGTAAATATTAGAGACGATCTAATGTTAAATACTGTTGAAGTAATATGGCTACAGGTTCATCTGCTTCACCTAAAGCCCATTCTGGAGGGAAGCTGCTATAGACCACCATGTGCTAACAGTCAGTATCTGGATAACGTGTGTGAAATTCTTGATACTGTATGTGATATCAACAGAGAGGTATATTTTCTGGGTGATTTAAATATTGACAGGCTTTCATCAAGCTGCCCACTCAAGAAAAGGCTTCAAACTGTAACAAGTGCCTGCAACCTGGTTCAGGTTATCAGTCAACCTACTAGGGTAGTTACACACAGCACAGGAATGAAATCATCAACATGTATTGATCACGTCTTTACTAATGCTGCAGAAACTTGCTTGAAAGCAGTATCTACATCTATCATATATAGTGATCACAATATAGTAGCCAAATCTAGGAAAACCAAAGGGCCTAATATAGTGTATATGTCAAAGGTCTGGGTGTAGCATGTAAGCAGAGTCAGGCACAGGACAACAGAGATGAGTAATCAATTATTTTTACTCAAAAATACAAACTACCAAAAGGTAGTAAAAATCAAGCTCATAAAATACAGACCATCTAACATGGAACAAACACGCACAAAACCATGGGGGGAAACAGAGGGTTTAAATAAGGAACATGTAATTATGGGATAAAAACCAGGTGTGTATAATGAAGACAAAACACATAGAAAATTGAAAGTAGATCGGCGGTAGCTAGAAGACCGGTGACGTCGACCGCCAAACGCCGCCCGAACAGTGAGAGGGACCGACCTCGAAGGAAGTCGTGACAGTATAAGAGTTCATACAATACGTTTTGTGTTAATACCTATGTTGTTGATGTAATTCATATTTGTTGGTCTGTGGTGTGTACTGAGGAGCAACCAGAAGCTGACACCTTTCATGAAATTGCTTAATCCAGTTACTAATAAGCATGCACCCGTTAAGAAAATGACTGTAAAAACTGTTGAATCCCTTTGGGTTGATGAGGAATTAAAATATATATATATATATGGTTGAGAGGGATGAGGCAAAAGGAATGGCTAGTAAGTCTGGCTGCACAACCGATTGCCAAATGTATTGCAAATTGAGAAATCATGTGAATAAACTGAATGAAAGGAAGAAGAAACAACACTATGAAACAAAGATAAATGACAAAGATTGATAGTAAAAAACTGGAGCACCTTAAATGACATTTTGGGAGAAAAGACAAACAGTTCCATCATTCATTGAATCAGGATTCTCATTCATCGCAAAACCAACAGATATTGACAACTACTTTAATTATTTATTTTTTATTTTTTATTTATTGACAAGATTAGCAAACTTAGGCATGACATACCAGCAACAAACGCTGACACTACACATCCAAGTATATCTGACCAAGTTATGAAAGACAAGAATTGTAATTTTAAATTCTGTAAAGTCAAATCAAATTCAAATAAAATGGTCACATACACATGGTTAGCAGATGTTAATGCGAGTGTAGCGAAATGCTTGCGCTTTTAGATGCTTGCGCTTTTAGTTCCGACAGTGCAGTAGTATCTAACAAGTAATCTAACAATTCCACCAACAACTACCTAATACACACAAATCTAAAGGGGTGAATGAGAATATGTTTTTATAAATATATGGATGAGCGATGCCCGAGCGACATAGGCAAGGTGTAATAGATGGTATAAAATACAGCATATACATGTGATATGAGTAATGTAAGATATGTAAACATTATTAAAGTGGCATTATTTAAAGTGGCATTGTTTAAAGTACCTAGTGATCCATTGTTTAAAGTGGCCAGTGATTGGGTCTCAATGTAGGCAGCAGCATCTCTGAGTTAGTGATTGCTGTTTAGCAGTCTGATGACCTTGAGATAGAAGCTGTTTTTCAGTCTCTCGGTCCCAGCTTTGATGCACCTGTAATGACCTCACCTTCTGGATGGTAGCGGGGTGAACAGGCAGTGGCTCGGGTGGTTATTGTCCTTGATGATCTTTTTGGCCTTCCTGTGACATTGGGTGCTGTAGGTGTCATGGAGGGCAGGTAGTTTGCCCCCAGTGATGCGTTGTGCAGACCGCACCACCCTCTGGAGAGCCCTGCGGTTGAGGCGGTGCAGTTGCCGTACCAAGCCTGACAGGATACAGCCCAACAGGATGCTTTCGATTTTGCATCTCTCCGACCAGCCTCTTCCATTGGAAGACCAAAGTTTATGACATGGTCCACAATTGTGGCTCTGATTTCCTCAGGGACTCTTATTCTTTGCCTTTTACCTCTTCCTCTATGATGTCATCCTCTCTAACACCACCACCACCACCACCACCACGCATTCTAACCACTAGGCTACCTGGGGCGGCAGGTAGCCTAGTGGTTAGAGCTTTGGACTTGTAACCGGAGGGTTGCAAGTTTGAATCCCCGAGCAGACAAGGAAAAAATCTGTCGTTCTGCCCCTGAACAAGGCAGTTAACCCACTGTTCCCCGGGCGCCGAAGACGTGGATGTCGATTAAGGCAGCCCCCCGCACCTCTCTGATTCAGAGGGGTTGGGTTAAATGCGGAAGACACATTTCGGTTGAAGGCATTTGGTTGTACAACTGACTAATAATGGTGACTTTGACTTTGACTTTAACACATCTTCCTCTATGATGTCATCCTCTAACACCACCACCACCACGCATTCTAACACATCTTCCTCTATGATGTCATCCTCTAACACCACCACCACCACGCATTCTAACACATCTTCCTCTATGATGTCATCCTCTAACACCACCACCACCACGCATTCTAACACATCTTCCTCTATGATGTCATCCTCTAACACCACCACCACCACGCATTCTAACACATCTTCCTCTATGATGTCATCCTCTAACACCACCACCACCACGCATTCTAACACATCTTCCTCTATGATGTCATCCTCTAACACCACCACCACCACCACCACGCATTCTAACACATCTTCCTCTATGATGTCATCCTCTAACACCACCACCACCACGCATTCTAACACATCTTCCTCTATGATGTCTTTCTCTAACACCACCACCACCACGCATTCTAATACATCTTCTTCTTTCTCTTCCCTGAGCATGTAGCTGCTGTTCAGGGTTGTGATGTTCCTCTATGTTCATAAATGGTAGTGATTGTGCTGTGGGCAAGCTCCATATATATATATATGTTTCCAAACTTGATTGGTTGATCTGTAAGATTGTGATTCCTGGTACATTACTGTGTCATCCCTATGTCATCACTATGTCATCACTATGTCATCACTATGTAATTACTATGTCATCACTATGTCTGACAGATTTTGACAATTGAATGAATCATTTTGCATGTGACGGCTCACACGATGAAAGAATGTTGTGAAGTTGTGAAGACAATTTCACTGAGAACCAACTGATCAGTTTTGATTTGTCGTGTGTATGTAGTTATTGTGCAAATTGTAGACAATTTTACTTACTCCTTTGCACACGTGCCAAAAAGTTTGCAATTTGCCTTGAATGAATAAGAAATTCTAATCTGGTGTGAACATTGAACTAAGCTTGGCACACCTGTATTTGGGGACCTTTTCCCCGTTCTTCTCTGCAGATCCCCTCTGTCAGGTTGGATGGGGAGCGTAGCTGCAAAGCTATTTTCAGGTCTCCCCAGAGATGTTCGATCGGGAACAATCTTAAAATTATCTACTTCGGTTTACAGACAAGCATCATGAAACCTCAAACACAATATATTCATTTGACTTTGTTAAAAAAACACAATTTCACTTCAATGTCCAAATAAAGACGTAGGGCAGTGTAAGGGACTGCTATGGTCTTCTCTGATTAATATCTCTTTTGATTAGGTCTTTATCTCCTTCATTTAATAAAAGTACTAAACACATTTCCTTAAACATCATTTATAACTAAACCATTCCAGTTTTAAAGAGGAACCTGATATTATCACCACACATTGTGCCCTCAAAACGCATCACTAAGCTAAGGACCCTGTGACTAAATACCTCCCTCTGCAACTTGGATCCTGGACTTCCTGACGGGCCGTCCCCAGGTGGTAAGGGTAGGTAACAACAGATACGCCACACTGATCCTCAACACGTTTAATAAAACACCAAGTTATTATAATTCCATCATAAAAATATTCTCTACATTGATGCGCTCTGACCAATCAGAAAATGGATACATCCTTCATTTCATTTGTCACTTTAAGATATATTATCAACCATCTTCACATATTTCCTCAGTACATTTTGAGATGAAAACATAAAATCAAATTGCAGATATGTGATGATACAACTGTCACGTCATTTTACCGGAATACCAATTTTGACAAAATGTAGAGCTGCCCATCATATAAAATGTTCTGTATGCTGATCAAATGTAGGTAAAATTATTGCAGGCTTTGTTGGCAACATCTCAGAATTTCTGCATTGACAAATTGTCAACCACAGTCTACTAATCTTGTCATTGGCCAGTCTAAGGCGATTCGCTTGGTCCTGCAACCTTTTACGTTTCTGGCCGACCTCTGGTTCCTCCTGTAGGATTTCACTGGGGTCGTCTGTACAGCATCTCACTGATCTTAGCCGATCTTATACATTTGTTGAATAAAAATATACAAAATATTGCTTTTTTTACTCATTATTTAAAATAAATTGCATTTGGCCATAACCGGTTTCTTTTTTTGCCAACATCTCTGAATACTGTAACTGACAAGACATCAACCTCTCAGAGGCTGCTGATTTTGTCATTGGCCAGTAGAAGGCGATCCGCTTGGGCCTGCAACTTTGCACGATACTGTCCGATCTCAGAATCCTCTTGTAGGATGTTATCAGCGTCATCTCTGTGCAGCAGATCCAGCATTTCACTGCACACAATCTTAGCTGACTCCTTCAGGATGAAGTAACTGATCATCATGGGCACCTGGTCAGCCAGTCTTTGCACCACAATCTGTGAGAGAGGTGAGTTGGAAGGGGAGAGTGAGGGCCCGAAGTGATGAGATGGACACAAGGTAACCAAAATTCAAAATACCACAAATCAACCCTGCCACAACAATGCATGTTTAGAAAATTGGTCAAAAAGCATTAATGAAAGATCTGATCATCCCATTGATGATGTCATGGATTCATTGTACAGGCTGGGACAGAGCTCAACACTGTATATAGAGAGTTGTGCCAACTTTTACAACGGACACCATGTTACCCCTTTGAGCATTCCATTTATCCAGTCATGACAAGTATGTAGATTCTAATTCTAGAATTTCAGTTACACAGCATTGTTTAAAAAAATGTAAATGCCATGAACTGCTATTGGTCAATATAGCCAACATGGCTGACATATGGACATTGTTGATTATACTGTGTAATGTAAATGCATCATAATTCTATTATTGATTATACCATAGCATTGTTGAATACTCGTTACTGATTGGCTTAAAGGGCATTCTAGAGTGTGCATTATTTCCCTATAACGCATGGTACATCAGCACAGTACTGCATAGTTGAGGGAGCTAGCACATTAGCATTTTGCTACACCTTTTATACCAGCTGTTAACTGTGTATGTGACGGACACATTGGATTTGATGCAAAAACCTCAGTGTCCAATCTCTAATACATCTCTGGGGTGGAGAACTAGGCTAGATGTAGTCCATACATACACGTTGAGATCTCCACAAATTTGTGGAAGGCCCTGATGAGAAAGTGTGTGCGTTTGTCGATAAGCACACTACATAACATGCCAGTTTTATGTTAGCTGAAGGTTTAGTTAATTCGATTTTATTTCTGGAAGACTCTATACATACTGCACAGTAGATGTGCTGCACTGTACCTCATAGTATGACTTGAGCAGTCCAGGGTACTTGCTCCTGGTGTCGTGATCTTTGCCTTCTGCTATTTCCCCTTCCTCTTGAAAAATTTTGTTGAAGATTTCATCCTGTGTGTAGACCTGCATCTCCATCTCAAACTGCTCCACAATTCTCGCCTTCACTATGTTTGACTGCTGCTCCTGGACTGTTTCAATGTTTTTCTGAGTTTAAACAAAGATGAAGATACCATGAGGACATAAAGAATCTTGGATGCAGGGAGGAAGTGAACTACTGTTACTGTTTCAGATAAAAGATCAGTTGGACATTCTCTAAGTATCTTATGGTGTTTTATTTTGAACATTGCAGGCTACAATCCTACAATGGACAACCTGCAAATTGGAATTCTTCATAAAAATATAGTGGGATTTTTAAGTGCTACTTTGCCTCATGTTTTCCTGCCTTCTTGCTTGTGCCACTAACTGAGATTCCTATGTCAGCCAAAAGTCACAGAATAAAGAATTGTATGATTATCATGTCAGAGCGCTTAACAGTTTACAATTGTCATTACCTTTGAGACCTGATAAAGATAAGGATAATTCTTGAAGTTCTCTTTGGACAAATGATCAAATTGCTTCTGCACCATGTCTGAAAAACAAAATCAAATGTATTTGGTAATGAGACAAAATGTTTTATTTAAAGGTGTAGTAAAGCCAATTTACAAGTCAATAGTCCCAATATTAATGTCCAAATAATCTTTAAGTAACTTAATTGAGCTACACAATCAATTTGAGATACATTAGGATCATTTGGACATGAAGAGTGAAAATGGAGACAGGTAAATTAAACCAAAACATGGATTGATGTCATACCTTGTCCATAGACTACTTAAGGGGTAAGGAAACCAATATGTCATTTTGTAATTTGAGTGAACCATCCCTTCAACATGTCCTATTTAGTCAATTAAAGTTAATGTCACATGCACAAGTACAATGAAATGCCGTTCTTGCAAGCTCTAAACCCAACAATGAGGTATTAAAAATGAAACAAGGTAGAACAAAAACACTAGAGAAATAAGAAGAATGCGAGAAAGTAAGTAAGCTATATACATGGTCAGTTCCAGGGTCAGTAGCTATATACATGGTCAGTTCCAGGGTCAGTAGCTATATATAGGGACAGTTCCAGGGTCAGAAGCTATATATAGGGACAGTTCCAGGGTTAGTAGCTATATATAGGGACAGTTCCAGGGTCAGTAGCTATATATAGGGACAGTTCCAGGGTTAGTAGCTATATATAGGGACAGTTCCAGGGTCAGTAGCTACTGTATGTAATGGGACAGTTCCAGGGTTAGTAGCTATATATAGGGACAGTTCCAGGGTTAGTAGCTATATATAGGGACAGTTCCAGGGTTAGTAGCTATATATAGGGACAGTTCCAGGGTCAGTAGCTATATACATGGTCAGTTTCAGGGTCAGTAGCTATATATAGGGACAGTTCCAGGGTCAGTAGCTATATACATGGAAAGTTCAAGGGTCAGTAGCTATATACATGAACAGTTCCAGGGTCAGTAGCTATTAACATGCACACTTCAAGGGACAGTAGCTATATTCATGAACAGATCCAGGGTCAGTAGCTGTATACAGGGACAGTTCCAGGGTCAGTAGCTATATACAGGGTATGTTTCAGGGTCAGTCGCTATATATAGGGACAGTTCCAGGGTGAGTTCCAGTACAATGAGCAGGGATACTGAAGAGGTATGGTTAGATACTGTATGTTTTGGGGGTAACTTGACTAGGCATCAGTATATATGATAAGCAGAGTAGCATCTGTGTATATGATGATTTCGTGTGAGTGTGTGTGTTTAGAGTCAGTTTAAATGTGTGTAGATGTTATGTGGTTGAGCAAATGAAGTGAGTGTGTGTGTAGAGTTCTGTGAGTGTGATTAGAGACAACGCAAAGATACAAATAAATAAAGGGGTCAACTCAGATAGTCCGGTAGCCATTTGGTTAGCTAGTTAGCAGTCTCATGGCTTGGGGATAGAAGCTGTTCTGGAGCCTGTTCAGCAGCCGTTTGCCGTGCAGAAGCAGAGAGAACAGTCTTTGGCTTGGGTGACTGGGGTCTTTAACAATTTTCCGGGCCTTCCTTATATAGATGTCCTGGATGGCAGGATGGCAGGGAGCTCGGCCCCAGTGATGTACTGGGCAGTCCGCACCACCCTCTGTAAAGCCATATAATCGAGGGTGGTGCCTTTGCCATACCAAACAGTACCAAGCATACTCAATGGTGCAGCTGGATTTGAGGGCCCATGCTAAAGCCTTTCAACCTCCTGAGGGGGAAGAGGCGCTGTCTCGCCTTCTTCACGACTGTGCGCATGTGTGAACCATTTTAACTCATTAGCGATTTGGACACGGAGGAACTTAATGCTCTCGACGCGCTCCACTCCAGCCCTGATGATGTGGATGGGGGTGTGATTCACCAATACCTTCTTTCTTGGGTGCTTACTGCTTAATATAATAGGTATGTTTGTCTTGTCGTTACTAGAGAGCCAAATTCAAATGACAGAAATACTCATTTCAAACATTCATGAAAGTACAAGTGTTGCACACCATTCAAAAGCTTAGAATCTTGGTAATCTAACGGCTTTACGGTGAAAGCAGAACATTTGATTGTCTGAGGACAGCTCCCCGCACACATATCCAATTAGCATAATAACATTACCAGCAGAGGTGTCATAAAAACTCAAAAATAGCATAAATAGTTTACCTTTGAAGATCTTCATCTGATGGCATACCCAAGCGTCCCTGTTACACAATAAAAGGTCCTTTTGTTCGATAAAGTCCCTCTTTATATCCATAAAGCTCTATTTGGTTGGCGCGTTTTGTTCAGTAATCCACCTACCCAAAGGCGTTCATCCATGCAGACAAACAATATCCCAAAAGTACCGGTAAAGTTTGTCGAAACAAGTCAAGTCAAAGGGCATTTCTAATCAATACTCAGATGCCCTAAAATGAATATAAACTATAACAATTCAGACGGAATATAGCCTGATGAATAGAAGAGAAAAAGAGCTGAGAGCGCGCTGACTGTTACGTGCGAAATCCATAATAGGACACTTGACGTGACCTCAGGAAGAACTAATTCCTTGGTTTTTCAAGATAAAAGCTTGAAACCTTTTTCTAAAGACTGTTGACATCTAGTGGAAGCCATAGGCACTTGGAGCTTTTCCCCTATATACCCAATAGGCCTTCAACTGAAAACTGGTAACCTCAAAAAATCTCACTTCCTGAATAGATTTGGCTTGTTTTTTGCCTGCCATATCAGTTCTGTTATACTCACAGACATTATTTTAACAGTTTTAGAAACTTCAGAGTGTTTTCTATTCAAAGATATCCTAGCTTCTGGGCCTGAGTAACAGGCAGTTCACTTTGGGCACGTTTTTCATCCGAACTTAAAAATACTGCCCCCTAGCTCAAACACGAGTAGCGTACAGACATGAAACACAGAACAGAAACAATAAGGTGTGTGTAACGATTGTGACAGGTGTGCGTAATAATGAAAAAACTGGCGACAGCGAGCACCAGAATGGGGGAGCGGGAGTAGACATGCAGGACCCCATCCCTGACGCGCGGCTACAGCTGCAGGACGCCACCTGGAACGGGCCCGGTCGCTTCTGCTGAGGCACAGAAACCAGAAACCTGAGGAGCTGGAACCTGTCTAGTCGGCTGAGGCATGGGAGCCTGACGACCTGACTGAAGCATCAGAGCCTGACGAGCCGGCTGACGCATGGAAGCCTGATGAATCAACCAAGGCTTGTGAACCTGTTGAGCCAGCTGAGGCATCCCTGGTTGTTTTGGCAGCCGCACTTGTACCCGATGTCACCAGTAAAAAAGCACCCAAACAACCTGTTGCTTCCTTTTGGTGAGGTGTATTTCTATAATGTGTACGGTAATAATCAGGAAGCAAGTACAGGGAGTGAAATTAATATATAAACAAACTTGGAACAAAACAAGAAACAAGAGCCACGTACAACAGAAACACAGAAACATTAACGCCTGGGGAAAGAACCAAAGGAAGTGACAGATATAGGGGAGGTAATCAAAAGGTGATGGAGTCCAGGTGAGTCTCATGAGGCGCAGGTGCGCGTAACGATGGTGGCAGGTGTGTGTAATAATGAATAAACTGGCGACAACAAGCGCAAGAGGGGGGGAGCGGGAGTAGACGAGACAAGGGGTTTTGGTCACTTACCTCTGATTGTCTGTAGTGTCGTCATAGCTGGTCTCTTAAGTTCAGCCACTAGTGTCTGAACAACATGTTGAAAGACCCTGTAGTTGCTGAATCCTGGGAGCTCACTTCCCCTGTGCTTCTGATCATATTCATCAACCACTTGGTGCACTACTTTGTGGTCTAAATTCAGGAAAACAATGTTAATCATTTATTGGGGATTATAATCACTGTTGTGTGACATAACTATTAGTAGTATAATAATTATATCAGTAAATATTAGGGATATTTGGTGATGAGCAATACCCGGGCTATTCAAATTTGTACCTACAATTTGATTTGGCATTTTCCAGACATTTCATCCACACCGTAAATTCCTTTCGCATAAGCACAAATAGATTTTCCTCAACGATAATATCCCCTTTGGACAGTTGGGTAATCTGCTCATTGAAATCTGTTATGACCTGAAGAAGGAAACATAGAACAATAAAAACATAACACAATAAAACGTACCTGTTTAAATGTTTCATATTTAGTCCTTTTAGATTACTGTTTAATGAAATGGCTCCACTTGGTGACAAACATAATCAGCTGGAAATTAAGGAAGGAGAGTGGAGGAAGTGGGAGTGTAGAGAAACTTATAATGCTGTTTTATTTATCTTTCTGGACACCTGCAAATCTGACCAATCCAAATGGCAGAGGATGAGCACCAGAGCTGATGCCTTTACACCAGGTACCATTGCCCAAACTCTCTATAGGACATGCTCCTGACAATTTACCAAACCATGACAATAACACACCTGGACTACTGTGGAATAGTATGGCTTCCAACCCTACATCAGACCTTTTTATAGAAATGTTGTACAAAATAAGAAGATAACGAAGCTGAAAGAAGGAAAGGTGAAAGATGTACTCACCTGAATGAGGTACTTCCTCTTCTCTGCAGGTTCCAGGGGAGGCCCACCCTCTAGTTTACTTAATAAATGCTTTACCTCCCCGAGATGCTCCTTGATCTTCTCTGACATCTGGGGCAGGGATTTCTGACCAAGAGCAAACATACAGCAAGTTAATAATAGGTACCAGACCAAATGTTTTCCAGCATGCACTGAGTGTAGGGAGAACAGATAAACATTGGGTATGTGGTTGGACTAACCTTGATCTGTTTGACCAGGGCATTGCTGAGCTTAGTGGCTAGGCACTTGGTGGTTGCCTTCTCCTCACGCAAGAGGGATCTATACATTGAAAGGGAGAGAAATATAACAAACACAGTATTTCATCCCCAAAAATTTTCAACACATCTTACACCTAAAAATGGTATAACCATTGGCCTACAATGGTCACGCCCCACATATATCTAATTAACATAATACAAGAAAAACATAAAAATCCATCTGTTTAAGCTAGAGATATGTGCTGTGCTAACATATAGAATTGTTTTATGATCATAACAAGGATCATTTAGCTATTTGATTTTGAATGTTAAAAAGTACAATACGCAGAAATGTCAGAGAAGGGAGGGGAGGGACTCAAGGAAAGACGATTCATCAACACTATATGGAACTACTCTCAAAGGATATCTGGAAAAATATACTGCTTTCATAAAATCCTGAAACCAACAGTTTGGGGCCCTGAACATTTTCAGATGTGAAGCCATCAAAAACAAAGATGCCAGTTCACTTATCACATGGCAAGAACACATTTTACCTGAAGTGCTCATGATTTCTGAAGAATTCCAACTCCTCCTCAATAGCACGAGTTATTGACATGTTTTCATCAATTTGCTTCTGACCACGACATTTCACAATGACATAGCCCATGTTGAGAAAGATGACTCTATTGTGGACAATTTCCAACACATTCTTCTCTGCTCCCTGGTCTATCAGGTCTGGCTTTGTCAGAATGGCTTGAAGACAAATGAAAAGCATTATGATAACTGCTAATACAAAAACCGTATGAAAAATACATTCATCTATATAATTTCTTTACCCAGAGTTCTTGTGCCTTCAGGATCCATTTCTTGTGCCATTTTCAGGGCCTCTGTTGTTGCTATGTCAACATTACATGGTACCACCACCAAAATAATGGTTCTCTTATTCTTTATGAATTTCGTAATGAGATGATTGATCTAGTAAAAAAGGAAGAAGAATGTGACAAAGCAGTCAGGATGTAAGCATTTGATTGAGTTATTTGATTAATCTACGAGAGGGTATCAGACCGCTTGTTAACGTGATATTGCCCTGTGTGGGGCACTCTGTTCTTCATGGTTCTGAAGTTCACCTTCCTCAAAGTCAACACATTCAAAGTGCCTTTCACCAGAATCAACCATCATAGCTAGATGTAGTACCTTGCTAGACAATTATGGTAAATAGTCTTTACACCTGACTAAAACAATTCATCATTAGTGAATCATAAAATGAGAACCAGGAGTCATGAGATGACGAAGTCCAAAAGCCACACACTCTAACGTTAGACTTACTTGGGGTCCAATGTCTTCTGGTTGTCCTTTCACAGCTACCCTGGTGATCCCTGGTAAGTCAATCAGACTGAGGTCACACACCGTGGAGGATGTGATCTTTAGAGTGATCAGGTCTTCACATATCCCCACTCCCTTTCCAGCTAACACGTTCTGAGCTGTTAAATCAATGGGAAAATATTGATGAAATAACATATGTGTCTATTATTTGTTTATGGTAAATACCATACAAACTTTTCCACGTTAAATGATAATAGGTTTGTCAATGTCAGTGGCGTTCGGTGCCGTTTTAAGATAATAATTATTTTATGAGCATGGACTTATTTCTATTTCAGCCTATTGGATGACTGTCATTCATATTCCATCCACCCAGCTCAATGTAACATTGATAGGTTGAGGCTACTACATCATACTAAAATGTTCCCTATACCCATCATGAGGTTGCTACAACCTAGTCTATGAATGAATGTTTACAACGCAGGTGCAAAAGTTGAGAGAATTGTTTGTAATCAAGGTGACAGACACTGACACATTCAATGCTGCCTTGTACACTCTTGCCTGCATCTAGCTGATATAGGGTGTAATCCTAAATCCAACAGTTGCAAACGAGAATTTCTATTGGACAAATTCAGGTATGTTTATCCTTGTTTTGTTCCGTTTAAGAAACATTTTTCAAGAGAATTGGTGGAATGAATGCACCCCTGATCACACGCAACCACAGTTCACTTTCATAGCAGCCAAATACTAACAGCATGATCCCTTTGATCATTGTATAGATAATTCCTTCTTCCATCTACAAGCTCCCCTCCTCTCACGTTTTCCCTTAGCTTGTGGACTTCAGTGCACAACACATCAGCTGCCTGTGACAAAATGAAAAAAAACTTTCCAAGCAAAACCTTCATATAATCGCTACACACAGCCTACGTTGTTGTCACCATATTATATCATGGTAGTCAACATAGCTACTAGAGCTAACACGTTAGTAAACCTGCTACAATCATGCAGTACAGTGTTCAGGCAGCAGCAAGCAGTTTAGCAGTTACACCGGCGGGCCCCAGTGGCTAACAATTTATAAAACCTAAAAACGTACCTTGACTTGGAAGAGTTCCTTTGTTTGATAGCCATAGTCATCCCTCTCTGTTTGAGCCTGGTGTCTGGGTAGGCTAAACTAGCTAGCTAACTTCGCTAGCTCAGTAACTGAAACTAAAATTGTTTATTGTCTTTCTAGTGACTTTCTCTCTATTTGAGTAACCTACTCACCACATGTTATATCTTGCAGTGCTAGCTAGCTGTAGCTTATGCTTTCTGTACTAGATTCATTCTCTGATCCTTTGATTGGGAGAACATAGGGCTATATTTAGTATAGTTTTATTAAAAATATAAAACTTTTTACATTTTTTGCTATTTAAATGTTTATGACATTCACTGAAGAGAATGGTCCTCCCTTTCCTCCTCTGAGGAGCCTCCACTGGTTAATGTACAGTATAGAAAAATATGTATGTGTGTTTATGTGTGTGTGTGTATATTCGTTCCCATCTGACCTTTTTCAACGTGTCTCACAACTTCTGAGGGTTCGTCAAATTCATATCTGAATTTCCCTCCGTATGAGATGACAGCCTCCCATTTCACTGTCCTGTCATTACAGAGTTTAAGTAGCAGTGGGCACCTGGTGACAATACCTGGAAACAAGGAAGTACCAATGGCAGATCGTTATGCTGTATAACAGAACAATCAATACAACAATCAATATGACAGTACTGTCAACAATGGACCGGGACATGAATTTCATGATAAATATATAACTTCTGCAGGCTACAGACAACAAGGTTGCTCTAATGTTCAGAAAGCATGTCAGACATTTACAGTGTCTGAATAAATGGTTTGAAAACTCATGTACAGTTAACATTTTCTGAAAAGTTTTGCTGCGGTTATCAAGTTAATTTGAAGGTTCTAAACATTTCAGCAATGTCCGTGCCTCTGTGGTGCTATGGTACTGTCTGTTTCCTGACCTCGTCTATGGACAAGGACTGTGTGAAAACCTGCTTCAGGGTTGTTTACCTAGCCACTGGCATCAGTCGCCAACTTCAGCATTTTCAAACCAAAAAACTAGTCAATGCACAAATCATGTCTAAGTTACACAACCACTTTCACAGACTTTGGGTGATTTGGGCATTACATTTAAAATGCTAAAATTGATTTCAATAGTTTTTTGGATGTTCAGAAAACAATACAGAATTTCACCAGTCCCTCTGGGCAGCGCCACCCCAGAAAGGGTCTCAAGCACAGAGCTCTTTCCTGAACTCTGGTCTCCCACCACAGCAATGGTTGGCAGTGGCAGCTCCTTATCTATCCCTATGGATCTCATGTCATCTATTAAGTCTATGAGGGGCCGTACCTTCTCCGCCAGCTGGTCTTGGAACATCCTGGGGGTATGTCAGGGGTACAAAACAATGCCATTATGATTGGTTAATTTGTTGATAGACATGCATGGCTAAATTCATTATTTTACACAGTTTTTATAGTTAGTAGCTTACTATAATTTAAACTAAATGGGAAAAGAAAAAGTATACCCCCAAAATATTAATACTCCACCATGTGTAACAAAATGTCCCACTATTTACTGTATAAATAATCACCATCACCATAAAATTCAGAACATTAGGATTATAGTATTGTGGTACAGTGTAGTACAGAGTAGTACTGCAAAAACAAGTGGAAAATGGAGGCCTTCATCATTTCAAAACCGAAAACTGAAGTAATGTTGTCCCACCTCGGTCCATCTTCATACGACATTTCTTTCTGCCCCTGAAATGAAAGAAAATGAAAGCTAAAAAATGTAGATAAAAATACACAATAACATCAATGCATCTGTATTTTGAAGTAAAGTTATTATAATCTAAATCATAACATAACTATAACATAAGAGGAGATACAGTCTCACATGCCCAGTTCGAAAGCTTAGAATTTGCCATCTGTAATACCCTGGGTATACCAAACATTAAGAACACCTTTCTGAATGATATACTGAATGATATACTGCTCTCCCAGGAACAGACCCAGACCCATTCAAAACTTTAATATCTTATGCTTCACGGAGTAGTGGCTGAATGACGACACTATCAACATACAGCTGGCTGGTTATACGCTGTACCGGCAGGAAAGAACACCGGCGTCTGGTAAGACAAGGGGCTGCGGACTATGTATTTTTGTAAATAACAGCTGGTGCACGAACATCTGGTGCAAGAATGTCTCGAGTTATTGCTCGTCTGAGGTAGAGTATCTCATGATAAGCTGTAGACCACACTATCTACCTACTGTATTTTTCGTAGCTGTTTACATACAGTGGGGAAAAAAAGTATTTAGTCAGCCACCAATTGTGCAGGTTCTCTCACTTAAAAAGATGAGAGAGGCCTGTAATTTTCATCATAGGTACACTTCAACTATGACAGACAAAATGAGGAAAAGAAATCCAGAAAATCACATTGTAGGATTTTTAATGAATTTATTTGCAAATTATGATGGAAAATAAGTATTTGGTCACATACAAACAAGCAAGATGTCTGGCTCTCACAGACCTGTAACTTCTTCTTTAAGAGGCTCTCTGTCCTCCACTCGTTACCTGTATTAATGGCACCTGTTTGAACTTGTTATCAGTATAAAAGACACCTGTCCACAACCTCAAACAGTCACACTCCAAACTCCACTATGGCCAAGACCAAAGAGCTGTCAAAGGACACCAGAAACAAAATTGTAGACCTGCACCAGGTTGGGAATTTTCATCTGTATTTTTCGTATTTGTTTACTTACCACCACAGACAGAGGGTGGCACTAAGACCGCATTGAATGAGCTGTATTCCGCCATAAGAAAACAAGAAAACGCTCACCCAGAGGCTGCGCTTCTAGTAGCTGGGGACTTTAACTTCTTAGGGAGCGGCTGCATAGGTGACCGTTTTGGAGAGTCTGGCGTGTCCAAAGTAAAATGCCTGCCACTCAGGCCCAGAAAATAGGATATGCACATAATTAGTACTATAACACTCTGAAGTTTCTAAGAGGGTTAAAATAATGTATGTGAGTATAACAGAACTGATGTAGCTGGCAAAATCCATCTGGATTTGCAGTTTTTTTTGTACTTGACGTTCTTCTCCAGGCTGCCTATTCATTTTTAATTTAACAAGGACTGAGACTGCAGTACCTATGGCTTCCACTAGATGTCAGCAGTCTATATACAAAGATTGGGAGTTCTAGGAGTAAGCAAAACGGATAGAAACAGGAAATGGTCAAGGGAGCTCAGATGTCAACAAGATTTCTCGTGCACGAGACTGGATGCGCGCCCCACTTTATTTTACTTATATAACGTTTAGGTGACCATCCGAGTGAAATATTATCGCTAATATTCATAAAAGGATAGCTAAGGATGCATTATAACTGGTCTTTGATTTGTTTAGGAAAGGTTTATAGGTATATTTGAACGCGTTCTCTTCACGTTTCAATGGGCGATTCGACGATGGATTTTCTGAACATAACGCGCCAACCAAACGAAGATTTATGGATATAATAAATGACTTTTTCTAACAAAAGAACCATTGTATGTCTTCGTTGGACACTTGGGAAGCCCTCAGCAGAAGTTCTTCGAAAGGTAAGGGATTTGTTTTCGCTGTGAAATGGGTTTTGTGTGAACCGCGCAGGTTTATGAATTCATGCTAATGCAGAAATATTAGAGGTGCTATCCTCAAACAATCAAATGTTGTGCTTTTGCCGTAAAGCCTTTTTGAAATCTGACAACCCTGTGATATTGCCAAGAAGCAGAGCTTTTGATGACTATGCAACACTTGTATATTGATGAATGTTTAATAATTCAACTTTTGGATTTTGAATTTGGCGCCTTACATTTCACCGTGTAGCGCCCCACTGCTCCCTAAGTAGTTTTAATGCAGGGAAACTTAAAATTGTTTGACCAAATTTCAATCAGCATGTTAAATGTGCAACCTAAGTAGTTAAACAGGCCAACATTCACAAGGCCGCAGGGCCAGACGGATTACCAGGACGAGTACCGTGAGCATGCGCTGACCAACTGGCATGTGTCTTCCCTGACATGTTCAACCTCTCCCTGTCTGAGTCTGTAATACCAACATGTTTTAAGCAGACCACCATAGTCCCTGTGCCCAAGAACACTAAGGTAACCTGCCTAAATGACTACTGACCTGTAGCACTCACGTTTGTAGCCATGAAGTGCTTTGAAAGGCTGGTCATGGCTCACATCAACACCATTATCCCAGAAACCCTAGACCCACCACAATTTGCATACCACCCCAACAGATCCACAGATGATGCAATCTATATTTCAATCCACACTGCCCTTTTCCACCAGGACAAAAGGAAAAGGGGCGTCAGGGTAGCCGAGTGGTTACAGTGTTGGACTAGTAACCGAAAGGTTGCAAGTTCAATTCCCTGAGCTGACAAGTTACAAATCTGTCATTCTGCCCCTGAACAGGCAGTTAACCCACTGTTCCTAGGCTGTCATTGAAAATAAGAATTTGTTCTTAACTGACTTGACTAGTAAAATAAAGTTAAAAAAAGATATAAAAAAAACACACCTTTGTGAGAATGCTATTCATTGACTACAGCTCAGCCTTCAACACCATAGTGCCCTCAAAGCTCATTGCCAAGGACCCTGTGACTAAACACCTCCCTCTGCTGGATCCTGGACTTTCTTACGGGCTGCCCCCAGGTGGTAAGGGTAGGTAACAACAACAAGACAGCCTGTAGGGAGGAGTTCTGAGACCTGGCTGTGTGATGCCAGGCAAACAACTTCTCCCTCAATGTGATCAAGACAAAGGAGATGATTGTGGCCTACAGGAAAAAAAGGACCAAGCACGCCCCCATTCTTGTTGACGGGGCTGTAGTGGAGCAGGTTGAGAGCTTTAAGTTCCTTGGTGTCCACATCACCAACAAACTAACATGGTTCAAGCACACCAAGACAGTGGTGAACCTATTCCCCCTCAGGAGACTGAAAAGATTTGTCATGGGTTCTCAGATCACTGCCTGGTATGGCAACTGTTTGGCCTCCGACCGCAAGGCACTACAGAGGGTAGTGCAAACGGCCCAGTACATCACTGGGGCCAAGCTTCCTGAAATCCAGGACCTCTATACCAGGCGGTGTCAGAGGAAGGCCCTGAAAATTGTCAAAGACTCCAGCCACCCTAGTCATAGTCTGTTTTCTCTGCTACCTCACAGCAAGCAGTACCGGAGCACCAATTCTAGGTCAAAGAGGCTTTTAAACAGCTTATAAACTTCTTAGGGAGCAGTGGGGCGCTATCGCCCCACCTATGACAACATCCAGAAAAATGCAGAGCCCCAAATTCAAATGACAGAAATAGTCACATTAAACATTCATGAAAATACAAGTGTTGCACACTCTTCAAAAGCTTAGAATCTTGGTAATCTCACAGCGTTAGATTTCAAAAAGGCTTTACGGCGAAAGCATAACATTTGATTGTATGAGGACATTGCGAATTAGCCTAATAACATTACCAGCACAGGGGGTCACAAAACTCAGAAATAGCGATAAATCGCTTACCTTTGAAGATCTTCATCTGATGGCAATCCCAAGAGTCCCAGCTACACAATAAATGTTTGATAAAGTCCCTCTTTATATCCATAAAGCTCCATTTGGTTGGCGCGTTTTGTTCAGTAATCCACCTGCTCAAAGACGTTCATCCATGCAGACAAACAATATCCCACAAGTACCGGTAAAGTTCGTCGAAACAAGTCAAACAGCGTTTCTAATCAATACTCAGATACCCTAATATGAATATAAACAATACATTTTCAGATGGAATATAGCCTGTTGAATAGAATAGAAAAATAACTAAGAGCGCGCGCAATGTCACGCGCATAAACCATAACAGGACACTTCACAAGACCTCAGGAAGAACAGCTCTTACTCCTTGGTTATTCAAGATAAAAGCCTGAAACCTTGTCTAAAGACTTTTGACATCGAGTGGAAGCCATAGGTACTGCAATCTGGGAGCTGGATCCCCCTCCTTTCTATAGCATGTCAATGTGAAAAGTGTCACTTCACAGAATCACATTTTCCGGATAGATTTTTCTCAGGTTTTTGCCTGCCAAATCAGTTCTGTTATACTCACAGAATTTTTTTAAACAGTTTTAGAAACGTCAGAGTGCATATCCTAGTTTCTGGGCCTGAGTAACAGGCATTTTACTTTGGGCACGCAAGACTCTCCAAACCTCCGAACCCCCTCTCCCACTCTTTTACAATGCTGCTACTCACTGTTGTTATCATCTATGCATAGTCACTTTAATAACTCTACCTACATGTACATATTACCTCAACTAACCGGTGCCACTACACACTGACTATGTACCGGTACCCCCCTATATATAGTCTCGCTATTGTTATTTTACTGCTGCTCTTTAATTACTTTTATTTCTTATTCTTATGCGTATTTATTTTAATTGCATTGTTGGTTAGGCGTTGTATTAGGCACATGTGACTAATAACATTTTATTTTATTTGAATACCTTGTAGAAGCACCTTTGGCAGCGACTACAGCTGTGAGTATTTCTAGTCTCTAAGAGCTTTCCACACCTGGATTACGCAACATTTTCCCATTATTCTTTCCAAAATCCTTCACGCTCTGTCGAATTGATTGTTGATAATTTTTAGATAACCATTTAAGTCTTGCCATCAATTGAAGTCAGAACTGTAACTCGTCCGCTCAGGGACATTCACTGTCTTCTTGGTAAACAACTCCAGTGTAGATTTGGCCTGATGTTTAAAGTTTTTGCTGAAAAAGTAAATTAATCTTCCAGTGTCTGGTGTAAATTAGACTAGTTTGACATCAGACCATTTCTTACCTGAATATGTTACTTTACTTTATGTTCTGGAACCATTACATGCACCCAACTCATTGTTATTTAATTATTAGAGATATGCAAATGTTTTTTGCACCCACCATGCTCCGTCATGTCCGCAATAGTCATGTGAGATTTTGGGAGATTTTGGGAAATAAACACTCAGTGTGTTTGACCTGACGGAGATCTGTTTCGGATCAAAATGTTGTCAATAAAGCGATGAATTGGGAGCTTTAACCTTCTTGTTCTATACTATAATTCTTCATTAGCCCAGCACCTATGTTTTTAAGGATGTGCGTATGACCACAAACTTTTCTATAGATAGAAATGAGACTAAACCAGATTTTCCTCTAGGATTTTGCCTGTGCTTAGTTCTATTCCATTTCTTTTTTATCCTGAAAAACTCCCCAAGTCCTTAACAATTACAAGCATACACATAACATGATGCAGCCACCACCATGCTTAAAAATGATTGGTACTCAGTAATGTGTTGTGCTGTATTGGATTTGCAAGACTGCTCATTTACATATGTCCTTGACCTTCAACTAAAGGGGGATACTGATTTGCTATTAAACACAAGGGCATTATGGACTATCATTAAAGGTGTATAGCTCCATATATTACAATTACTACCTACATTTAATATAAATATTTATTTTGTGGTGGTGGGGGGAGGGGGGAGGGATAGGATTGAGTGGATTTGGGCCATTGCTCGGTCGATTCTGGCGCTAAAATGGCAGCTCTGGCTCAGTTCAGGTTGCCAGATCTGGGCCAAATGACTCGGGATTAGTCTGTACCATCATTCATTTCGGCTGCCAGATAGCAGTTTTAGATCTGGCATGACGGAATCAGGCCAGATGTGGGCCAGATGTTTGTTTTAAATCTGGCATGCCAGAATCAGATGTTTGTACTACTGTACCTGTGCTGTTTAAAATCACATTTAAACTAGTGGTGTGCCAACATGGCCACACTCGTAATCATATCCGTATATTGACAGTTCATAGTCGGATTGGACTGTATGATGGTCGTGATCGGAAAAAACTGACGTTTTTTATTATGCCTAAATAGAGATTATTCAGAAATACCTCCCTGTACATTCTCACTGCGAAAAAGCTACAGATTAGCAGCAACGCACGGAGGGATGTGTGTGTCCTCAATTTGCAGCTGGCAGCCAAATTTGCTTTCACTTTGTGCATCAGCGTTTCATATTTCTTTTCCCATACCCTTGCCCCAGTTGTTAAATATTATGCACATTGATAGATTGATAGCAAACGTCCTCGCCGTGTGATTGATCATAGTAGCAGGCAGCAGCAATCTAAAGGATCTGACAGAAAACATGTGAGGAAAATTGATCAAGTGAAAGGATGGAGAACTACAGCTTCAAGCTATATCCAGTCAGAGCAGCGGGAAAACCGTACAGGCCGCCCTTCTCTTTACACAGGCAGTGAAGTTATTAAGACCACCTCACACATGACAGACTGGCATGAGAAAGATGCGTGCTGGCACCTGAATATCTTTTTTGGGGGGATCACAGATTATGACAAAAAATACTTTGATCTTAATCGTATCCAGAAAATTGTTTATATCCGTTACGATACTCGTTTTGATCAGCTACTCACAATCACCAGAGACAAACTTTTTCTGAACAACACACGATGAACTGCTGAGACTTACCTCTCCCACAAGGGCCCCAAACTTTATATCGAACCCCTGAACAAACTTTATTCATGTGAACCGAAAAAGAAGATTGCAATAAATGTCCCCATTTGTGTGACACTGTGTCTGTGTACACGTGGTGGAAGTAACTGAGTATTGTAAAAGACTGTTAGTCTTAATTATATATCACAATAAATATTGCATTGCACCCATTCGTATTTGAACAGATAGCCACTGGCGACTCCTGGTGTAACCTTACTAATGTAGCCTCTCTTTAATAGATCCTGTTTGCATGAAGAAGATTTTCCCACTCTTCCAAAATCCAGTTAAAGTGTTGTCATATCTGCAGATGAGTCCGTAAGTCTATTCAGTTGATCTGCAGTGTTTCCCATGCCAATGATTTTACTGTATTACATGTGTATCTTGTCTATTAATTAAGACAACTGTCACTAGGGGAGAGCCGGGACGAAAGTAACAGGGCGAAATATGGGCCAGTCTTAGGGGGCCTTGCCTGCCCTACTGTACCTCCTTGCCTGTCCAAACAAAATATACAAATATTGACTGTTTATTTGCTCAAGACGCACACTGACAGAAAGATGCATCTATCTATCTAAAATCTGACCAGTATAAGCCCAATGCGTTTCTATGGGAATAATATGCTTTGTTGGTTAAGCCACAGAAGATGTGGCTGGACGTGCCGAGAGAGGATTTCGGATTAGTCTGCCATATTGAAGGCTTCTGTATTTGAGCTCATCAGTCTGTGTTGGCAATCCTGTCAAATGCAGCTTTAAAAAATAATTTTTTTGTATTGTATAGTGGAGCTGCAAAAGTGTTGCTCTCCACTTTCTGTAGGATCGTTTTGAAATCAGTGGAAGTAGAGTGATAGCTAAAGAGATGGAGAAAACACTTGTCTCCGAATTACATCTTCAAACTAAGGGCTACCGTGGTATGGCATTCCATCATGCATGGTGATGTATACAGGTATACATGTATTTCAGGATATTTCAGACGTTGCCCTACCGGAGTTATACAGTAATAGCGTCACTGCTATTAGCTTGACGACATACATACTATGGTATGCAGTTTGAGTCTTGGCGTGACAAAAAAGATACAGTAGCACTGTCAACGCTATTCAAAAAAGTTTGTTCGACCGCAACTTCTGGGGTAGCTAGCTTTAGCTTGGTATCTAGCTAGCACCAATACAACCAGCCTGAACACAATGACCAGTAAAAACTGCAGTCATTTTCAATATTCTTAGCAATGATTTAGAAATCCTTGTAAGTATTAGCTAGGTTGCCACTTGTTGTTCGCCTATTGAAATTGAACATTATATGCAGCCAGCTAGCTTCATCTGGCTAGTGATGCTCGACCGGACTGGGTTGTGTTGTGAAGCTAGCCACAATAAGGATTAGGCATAAAAGTATGTCATTGACAGTGATGCAAATGAATTCAAATAGTAGAATTATGCCATACTTTTATTTTTACGGCTAACGGCAAATTCCACTATTGTGCCTAATCCTTATTGTAGCTATCTTCACATAGATGGGCTCGACCACCATTAACCAAATAATAACTGTCTTATAAATTAGGGTTATTTTAGATGATGACACCTAGCTATATAGTTAGCTAGCTAACTAGTTCCATAGAAATCCTTGTTGAGAATGAAACGACTGAACAAATGAACAACGAAACAGCACAGCAAGTAAGTGAAAGAAATAGGTTTTGATTATGTTTTACTGATAATGGGGACATACGTAAATGCCCAAAAAATAACTTTTTGGTCAGTGTCTTGTGTGTGTGTGTGTGTAACCTTCAGTCAGTTAAGAACAAACTCTTATTTACAATGGGGCTCCCAATCACGTCCGGATGTGATACAGCCTGGATTCGTACCAGGGACTGTAGTGATGCCTCTTCCACCGAGATGCAGTGCCTCAGACCGCTGCGTCCATGTGTGTGTGTTAACTATTTAACCGTACTAGAATGCTTAAAAGGCCTCAATCTTTTTTTATATATATACATTGTTTTGGGGCAAGGAAAATATCGGATATCGGTATCGGCCAACAATGTCATATCGGTGCATCACTAATTTCAGTTATTACATTTCTAATTTTGACAAAGTGGTTTCATTTCAAACTAAAGTGTACTTTAGCTAGCTAGCTAACGTTAGCTGGCTGGCTATCTAGTAGATGTTATTTGTTTCCCAGAGCCATTTGCTTTTCCAGTTAGAGCCTAATGTTGGCTAGCTGACATTGAACATGGTTTGCTTAGCTCCTAGCACTGTGGCATTGTTGGCACGTTGTTCATTGCTGTTTAACTAGCTAACATTAGCTGGCTGGCTCTTTAGCTAACATGACATGTGTGATTTTAAACGTTATTTACATGGCTAGGTTCATTGTTTACCAACCTAGCTAGCTTCATGTCTTAAGCTAACTTGCAAATTAACTACGATAAATTATATCAATTAATTACTCCAGTAATTACTTCATAAATTATATTGAATAGCCAGGGGCGCAACTTTGTTTCATGTTTTTTTATCCAGTTGGATAAACACTCCAAACAGCCTACCCGACCGCTAGGAGGTGTCCGCATTTTCCTAAAGCACACCGTTGCCTAGTTTTCTATCAAATACCAATGAGTTGTTGCAGCTGTCTAAAGCATCGCAAGGCAATACTGCCCTCGTTCGAATCCAGGTTGCATCACATCTGGCCGTGACTGGGAGTCCCATAGGGTGTCGCACAATTGGCCCAGCGTCGTCCGGGTTTGGCCGGGGTAGGCCGTCATTGTAAATATGAATTTGTTCCTAACTGACTTGCCTAGTTAAATAAAGGTTCAATAAAAATGGGGGGGTCAAAAAGCAATTTCAGAATGTCCCCCCCATCCCCAGTGACAGTTCTGCCCCTGTGCATTGCCAAAGACCCACACCACAGCCAAGGTCCCAAATATGAAGGAATATGTATTGATGGAGAAAAGTGGGGAAGACTCACTTTAACTTGCATTGGCCGATCAATAGCTATTATAGGGTTATAAAAGGCATATGGGTTTCACTGAATTTCAGGCATTTCAGACAATTTCAGACACTGTCATAACACTTTCTTAACATCATAATACGTCCACTATTATACTGCGTTATACAGTATCAGGCTGTGGGTGTGTCTTAAGCTGTCATAAGACAATATCTTTGTCATAACACGATCATTACATATTTCTGTCAGCTTATGACATGTGTTATGAACCTTTATGACACGTTCAAAGAAATTGTTACCCAAAATGATGGTAAACAATTTCTTCAATTACCAATAATCAAATGTACAGCGTTGGACCAAATGACAGAGCTCACAATGTATTACAGAGCTGCAATAGTTCTAAAGAAGTGCCTTCATCATTTGAAAGCAGACCCCGCCTTTAACCTCTCAGCTCTCTTGTTCAGAAAAAACATTTTCAAATAAAAAAAAAGACAGCTATTCAATACATGGGCTAGTTGATCTGGACATTTCTGACAAGTTATAAATGGCCCTATAAGGTATAAAATAACTGACATAACCAGAGGAAAACTGGTGATGCACTCTCCAATATTATTCTACTATTACAACTTTCAAGAATAAGATGAAAGCCAGACTGAGTTAATAAAAAGAAATACACTCCTCCGTCGACCGCGCACCACACAGTTTGGAAACCACCAGCGGTGGGAAAAGTACCCAATTTTCATAGTTGAGTAACAGTTTAGATACCTTAATAGAAAGTTACTCAAGTAAAATACTACTTGAGGAATAGTCTAAAAGTATTTGGTTCTATATATACTAAAGTATCAAAAGTGAATGTAATTGCTAAAATATACTTAAGTATCAAAAGTAAAACTAGAAGTATGAATAATTTAAAAACCTTATTTTAAGCAAAGCAGATAGCACTATTTTCATGTTTTTAAAATGTATGGATAGCCAGGGGCACACTCCAACATTCAGACATAATTTACAGAAGATGCATTTGTGATTAGTGACTCCCCCAGATCAGAGGCAGAAGGAATGACCATGTGTTGTCTTGATAAGTGAGTTGGACCATTTTCCTGTCCTGCTAAGCATTCAGAATGTAACGAGTACTTTTGGGTGTCAGGTAAAATGTATGGAGTAAAAAGTACATTATTTTCTTGAGGAATGTAGTGAAGTAAAAGTAAAAGTTGTCAAAAATATAAATAGTAAAGTAAAGTACAGAAAACGACTTATGTAAAAAGACTTTAAAGTACTACTTAAGTACTTTACATCACTGGAAACAACTAGAATAAATGTAGTCCATTATTTTTACAGTTTCAATTTGGTTTTTATCCTTTCAATGTAGACTGTGGTAAACCCTGCCTTAGATTATAACAACACCACTTCTAATGGAACTGGACAGAGCTAAGGATCTATTCCTGGGGTCTTAAACCTTTTCAGCTCCAGATCCAAACTAGAAATTGACCATCATCCCATGACCCAAATCAATCCTCCAACGACTCAAATTAGGAAGAAATTGTGTGAGATTATATATTTATTTTAATATCTTGCGACTCACCTCTCACTCACTCACGGCCCACTTTGGGTCCCGACCCATAGTTTAAGAAACCCTGATCTTGTCCATTTAAATGTACACTTACTTTGAAATGGTTGACACTTTCAGACAAGCAGGTTGAGTGTTGAGCCAGGGTCACAGAGCAGTAGAGGACTACAGCTTGAGTCTAACACCTTCATGAAAGCAAAATGAAAGTGAAACGTTTTGATGGTCCATTCTAGGAAATCATACCGTTATTCTGCATCTGTTACACAGTGCCTCATCAAAGTTCAGGTACAACCTCATTGGTTCTTAAAGGTCACATGATTTCCAAGAAAGTAAAATTAAATCAAGGTTGTTTCTCAAAGTGCGTACTACAGCTGATAGACAAAAACAATCTACAGATGAAATCCCACTGTGGATGTAATAGACTTTACAATGGGGGATACTTATTCTGCGGGGGGATACTTATTCTTAGTCCCAATGAAATGTGCTATCTCCTCAGTGACATTCACAGAACACAATTGTGTAGAGTTTACACAAATATTAGTGTTTTAGCTGTCATTTTAGCTGTCATTTCTCACTTTGACAGTGAGAAATCAGCTCACTACACAGCCTATTGTGCATATTGAACATACAAATTGGACTGTACAGTCTAAACTAGAGATTGTGCACCCATGAAATGGGTTTCAGCCTCCTCAGTGACACTCACTAGACCGTAGACTGATGGTTGTGTATCTGGTTATGTACATTTGAAAGGTTGTGTTGAAAAATACCCGGTTTGATGAACTAATTACCGGCCAAGCAGATACAACTAGCAGAGTCAGCATAGACATGCAGCATAGAGAGAACCAGCAAGCGGGCAATCATCAGCATCATTTGTGTGTTTGTGACCGACCGGTATCTTTGATGAGGGGCCAGGAGCCGATCTACACTGCTATGCCCATCAATGGGGCTCTCTCACCTCCAGCCTCGCCTCTTGCCTGCTCACCAACGGTCGTCGATGGGGAGACCATAATTGGGTAGATTTTGTCTGTCCTGTTCAAACTTCAACATAGCACCTGTTAGTGTGTCAGATATCACCTATCCTAACTGCCATTGGCAATAGAACAGTGACTGTGTGAGTGTTTGTTCACAGAAACATGTATGGAGCCAGCACATGGAGACTTGCAAGATGATGTGATGAAGTTCAGACTGACTGACAAGCTTGAAACTTATGTATCTGAATGGAGAGAGACCTGGCACTCTGACAGACAGCCTAGATACTGATGTTTGAATGGAGAGAGACCTGGCACTCTGACAGACAGCCTAGATACTGATGTCTCTGAATGGAGAGAGACCTGGCACTCTGACAGACAGCCTAGATACTGATGTCTCTGAATGGAGAGAGACCTGGCACTCTGACAGACAGCCTAGATCCTGATGTCTCTGAATGGAGAGAGACCTGGCACTCTGACAGACAGCCTAGATCCTGATGTCTCTGAATGGAGAGAGACCTGGCACTCTGACAGACAGCCTAGATCCTGATGTCTCTGAATGGAGAGAGACCTGGCACTCTGACAGACAGCCTAGATACTGATGTCTCTGAATGGAGAGAGACCTGGCACTCTGACAGACAGCCTAGATACTGATGTCTGAATGGAGAGAGACCTGGCACTCTGACAGACAGCCTAGATACTGATGTCTCTGAATGGAGAGAGACCTGGCACTTGGCATTCAAGAAACACCCACATCAAGCCTCACCCCCAAGCCAACTCACGTTTGGCTTCTGTCATGGTCACCAGAAATTCTTGAGGAGCAAGCCAAAAAAACAAGGACAAATCAGTGTGTGCAAAAACCATGGAAATTGGAAAAACAAAAAACTACTATAAGTGAGAATTAGGCAGTCTGAAGCTGAATGCCTTCTCCACCCAATGCTCTACCAAGGTTTTCCAGCACACAGCTTTGACCTACTGCAGTAGCTATGTTGGTCTATTGTACTTCAAACAATGTGTTGGCAGGTTGCTTGGGATTCAAACCTTCTGAAACAGACAAATTCATACTCTTCAGTGGAGCAATGGACTTTACAGTGTCCTGCTATTAAACTAATATACAGTATCTATACATCATTAGAATGTATGCATTAGTGTATCTATAGGTCTATTGTAAATGTGTATTATAGTAGCATCAACATCTTTACTGTAAAAATAAATACAAATACAAACATGACTTTAAGCTTCATGTTCATCTGACAAAAGGAAATGAACTGTCCATTGATCAGCACAGCATCTCCATATTCATCTGACAGAGGTAATGAACTGTCCATTGATCAGCAATGCACAGCAATTCATAAAACAGGACAAAGTGGTTTTGAGTTTATGTCAATATTACACAGATTAGCTAATAGTTGAAGAAATCAGGAATGCAGACAAAAATACAAACACAACATTTAAAGTGTTGGTTTTATGAGCTGAAATAAAAGATCCCAGAAAAGTTCCATATGTCACGCCCTGATCTGTTTCACCTGTTCCTGTGGTTGTCTCCACCCCCTCTAGGTGTCGCTTATTTTCCCCAGTGTATTTATCCCTGTGTTTCCTGTCTCTCTGTGCTAGTTCGTCTTGAATGTTTCCAAGTCAACCAGCGGTTTTCCCTGTTCTCCTGCTTTTTGCATTCTCCTTTCTCTAGTCCTCTCGGTTTTGACCCTTGCCTGTTTCTGGACTTTGTACCCGCCTTCCTGACCATTCTGCCTGCCCTGAACTTGATTCTGCCTGCCCTTCGGTACCTCCTGGACTCTGATCTGGTTGTGACCTTTTTGCCTGTCCACGACCATTCTCTTGCCTACCCCTTTGGATGAATAAACATTGTAAGACTCCAACCATCTGCCTAGTGTGTCTGTATCTGAGTCTCGCCTTGTGCCTTGATACCATACGCACAAAAAGCTTTTTTCTCTAAAATGTTGTGGACATATTTGTTTACATCCCTGTTAGTGAGCATTTCTCCTTTGTCAAGATAATCCATCCACCTGACATGGGTGGCATGTCAAGAAGCTGGATAAACAGCATGATCATTACGCAGGTGCACCTTGTGCTGGGGACAATAAAAGGCCACTCTAAAATGTGCAGTTTTGTCACATAACACAATGCCACAGATGTCTCAAGCGTGCAATTGGCATGCTGACAGCAGGAATGTCCAGCAGAGCTGTTGCCAGAGAATTGAATGTTCATTTCTCTACCATAATGAACTGCCCGTTGATCAGCACAGCAATTGATAAAACAGGACCATGTTTGAAAAGTAAATGTTTCTAAGCTTATGTAAAAATTACACAGGTAAGATAACGGTCACAGAAATCAGGAATGCAGCCAGGCTCTATAGACCTCTATCAGTAACATATCTGGCATTACTCATCTATGTATATACTGTAATCTGTACTATTCTATGGTATTTTAGTCACTTAATGTTTACATTTCTGGCATTACTCATTACTTATCTCATATGTATACACTGTATTCTGTACTATTCTATGGTATCTCATTCACTTAATGTTTACATATTACTCATCTCATATGTAAATTCTCATCTCATATGTAAATACTGTTTTCTACACTATTCTAGTGTATCTTAGTCCGTTCCGCTCTGACATCGCTCATCCATATGTATATAGTCTTAATGAATTCCTACTTAGATTTGTGTGTATTGGGTATATGTTGTGTTATTTATTTTTTTACTGCACTGTCGCAGATAGAAACACAAGCATTTCGCAACACCCGAAATAACATCTGCTTATCAGGTGTATGTGATCAATAAAATATGATTTTATTTGACTGTGTCCAACACACCACCACCTGTTATGTTGGACACCTACTGACCCCCAAAATAACATGTACTACCAAAATAAAATAGTTTAAGGAAATACAGGCAGGCACCACATTACTACAAGACAAATTGCTGAATCAAGCATGATGGTCCTGTAAGCATAAACACAAAGATTTCATATTTAAAGGTAGTGGAATGGGATTGGTGTGGTGAGTGAAGAATCCAGCAATTTAAATTGTATGCAGTACAAATCACCTTACTGTGGGAGCATCTCCTCTATCATTTAGGCTGTTTGAGAAGGTTTTGAATCCTATGCAACCTGCATACACATTGTTTGAAGTACAATAGACCCTACAGTGAGGGAAAAAATAATTTGATCCCCTGCTGATTTTGTGCATTTGCCCACTGACAAAGAAATGATCAGTCTATAATTTTAATGGTAGGTTTATTTGAACAGTGAGAGACAGAATAATAACAAAAAATCCAGAAAAAAACGCATGTGTATAATGTTATAAATTGATTTGCATTTTAATGAGGGAAATAAGTAGTTGACCCCTCTGCAAAACATGACTTAGTACTTGGTGTCAAAACCCTTGTTGGCAATCACAGGTCAGACGTTTCTTGTAGTTGGCCACCTGGTTTGCACACATCTCAGGAGGGATTTTGTCCCACTCCTCTTTTCAGATCTTCTCCAAGTCATTAAGGTTTCAAAGCTGACGTTTGGCAACTCGAACCTTCAGCTCCCTCCACAGATTTTCTATGGGATTAAGGTCTGGAGACTGGCTAGGCCACTCCAGGACCTTAATATGCTTCTTCTTGAGCCACTCCTTTGTTGCCTTGGCCGTGTGTTTTGGGTCATTGTCATGCTGGAATACCCATCCACAACCCATTTTCAATGCCCTGGCTGAAGGAAGTTCTCACCCAAGATTTGACGGTACATGGCCTCGTCCATCATCCCTTTGATGCGGTGAAGATGACCTGTCCCCTTAGCAGAAAAACACCCCCAAAGCATAATGTTTCCACCTCCATGTTTGACGGTGGGGATGGTGTTCTTGGGGTCAGAGGCAGCATTCCTCCTCCTCCAAACACGGCGAGTTGAGTTGATGCCAAAGAGCTCCATTTTGGTCTCATCTGACCACAACATTTTCACCCAGTTGTCCTCTGAATCATTCAGATGTTAATTGAAAAACTTCAGACGGGCATGTATATGTGCTTTCTTGAGCAGGGGGACCTTGCGGGCGCTGCAGGATTTCAGTCCTTCACGGCGTAGTGTGTTGTTTTCTTGGTAATCATGGTCCCAGCTGCCTTGAGATCATTGACAAGATCCTCCTGTGTAGCTTTGTGCTGATTCCTCACCGGTCTCATGATCATTGCAACTCCACGATGGTGAGATCTTGCATGGAGCCCCAGGCCGAGGGAGATTGACAGTTCTTTTGTGTTTCTTCCATTTGCAAATAATCGCAACAACTGTTGTCACTTTCTCACCAAGCTGCTTGGCGATGGTCTTGTAGCTCATTCCAGCCTTGTGTAGGTCTACAATCTTGTCCCTGACATCCTTGGAGAGCTCTTTGGTCTTTGGCCATGGTGGAGAGTTTGGAATCTAATTGATTGATTGCTTCTGTGGACAGTCTTTTATACAGGTAACAAACTGAGATTAGGAGCACTCCCTTTAATTTCTTAGGGAGCAGCGCACGAGGTGACCATTTTGGAGACCCTGGCGTGCCCAAAGTAAAATGCCTCCCATTCAGGCCCAGAAATTCTTACATCAGCTGATGTCACAGAGTGCTGTACAGAAACCCAGCCTAAAACCCCAAACAGCAAGCAATGCAGGTGTAAAAGCATGGTGGCTAGGAAAAACTCCCTAGAAAGGCCAAAACCTAGGAAGAAACCTAGAGAGGAACCAGGCTGTGAGGGGGTGGCCAGTCCTCTTCTGGCTGTGCCGGGTGCAGATTATAACAGAACATGGACAAGATTTTTAAATGTTCATAAAACAGGCAGAACAGTTGAAACTGGAGAAGCAGCACGGCCAGGTGGACTCGGACATCAAGGAGTCATCAGGCCAGGTAGGCCTTGAGGAATGGTCCTAATGCTCAGGTCCTCCGAGAGAGGGAGAGAAAAAAAAAAAAAAAGAGAGAGAGAGAGATAATTAGAGAGAGCATACTTAAATTCACACAGGACACCAGATAAGAGAAGAAATACTCCAGATATAACAGACGGACCCTAGCCCCTCAACACATAAACTACTGCAGCATAAATACTTGGGGCTGAGACAAGAGGGGTCGGGAGACACTGTGGCCCCGTCCAACGAGGATATGCACATATTTAGTACCATTGGATAGGAAACACTGAATTTTTCTAAAAGTGTTAACCATTTGTCTGTGAGTAAAACAGAACGGATATGGCAAGCAAAACCCCAAGGAATTTCTGTCCTGGAAAAAGTGGTTTTGACACATTGCTCATTTGGAACCCCTCCCTTATGAAAATGCCCTTATAAGGGCATATGAATGCAGTACCTATCGCTTCCTCTGGATGTCAACAGTCTCGAGACAGTGTTCAGATTTGATTCAGAGGAATCAGGAAGTGCAACCCGCCAGGCACGCTCTGTGGTTTTTTCCTTTCTTATCGCCCAGTTTATATTCCGGTTGAAATATTATACTATTTATACATAAAAGTGTTCCTAAGGATACATTTAAAATGATGTTTGATTGTTCTTGGACAAGTTTATAGGTATAAGTTGAATGAGTTCTCTTCACGTTTCAATGAAGGAGTCGACGCTCTATTTTCTCATTATAACGCGCCAACCAAACAGAGATTTATGGATATAATACATTACTTTTTCTAACAAAAGAACCATGGATTGTCTTCGTTGGACACTTGGGAAGCCCTCAGCAGAAGTTCTTCAAAAGGTAATTGATTTGTTTTCGCTGTGAAATGTGTTATGTGTGAACCGTGATGGCTTATGAATTCATGCTTATGGAAAAATATGTGGGGTGCTATCCTCAAACAATCAAATGTGGTGCTTTTGCCGTAAAGCCTTTTTGAAATCTGACAACGCTGTGATATTGCCAAGAAGCAGAGCTTTTGATGACTATGAAACACTTGTATATTGATGCATGTTTAATAATTCAACTTTGGGATTTTGAATTTGGCGCCTTGCATTTCACCAGGTAGCGCCCCACCGCTCCCTAAGAAGTTAAATTGTATAATAAAAATAATTTTTTTTTAAAGAATTTAATCAAAAGCCATTCAAAAGTCATTTAAAAGTCTATCCACCCTGAGAGATCAGGATTAGGAAAAGGTCCGGAGGTGTTCAGGGGTGAGGACTCATCCGTAAATGAGTCATCATTATCCCTTTCAAAGGGGGGAGGGGTTCCAAGAACATCTTTGAGGGGTGCTGTAGCTCTTTGAAGGGTTTTGTTTTAAAGTTTGAATCTGTTGACGAAGCTTATAGTTTGGTACACCCGAGAGTGGAATGTTGAGGATTGCTAGGGCTTTAAGAAACTGCCGCCACCCCGGGGGTCTTCTATCATCGTCAATCTTGTGGGCTGCTGTGGTGCTTTTGAGCAAGTCCAGCATATGAGAACCCCTGACAACCACCCCCTGAAAGATAAACTCTCCTTTGTCATTAGCGGTCCCGTTTGAGTCTTTCATTTTGTTCATAATGTATATAACATTTTTCCTGTTACGAGCAGGGACATGTGTCATCATGACAGGCATAACATTACGGGCAAAAGGGATTTGATCTTCATCAGGTTGAAATATCAGGCTCTCTCCATGTTTGTCATTCTCTAATGGTTCTGGTAGGGAGAGCGATAAATGGTTGGTCTCTCTCTCACCCTGTTTTACCAAGGCCAAATACCATTGCAAGAGGTTTGTGTATTTTTGTACCTTATAATAGGGATTCAATCCTTTTCTGTTCAGAATATCCCTCATGGACGTATCCAAATAATTTTCCGCCGTTTGTCTGATATTTTCAGGACCCTGTGATTGCTGTTTAAGTCTATCCAACTCTTGTTGAGGCACCAAGTACATTTTATTTGCCATCACACTTTGTGTTCACCCCCCCACGTCGGGCCGCAATAAGGCTGGTGATGAAGGGCACGGCTATACTTAGTAATGGTATAAGAAACCCCCCAGACTGCTGTATGGCGTGTCTTTTCTTTTGAAGACTTGCCCTTTTATTGGCAAAGACTTTGAGCGAGGTCTTTTGTCTCTTTAAATTGCTTAATTGGGTCAGGGTGAGCGGAATGCGTCCTTTGAGAAGATTCAAAGCAATCTCACATAGGGATAATATGAGATCTGAAGAACAATGACCCAAGATGGTCTTCCGTTCTTTAGGGGTAGCTCTAACTAGAGCTCTCAATAGTGGTAGGTTTCTTTTTTTTTTTTTTTTTTTTTTTTTTAAATGCAGAGACATATTCTTTACTTTTTAGGAATGTAAACCGTCGGCCACTCCCCGTTCTGGGGAAACAACCCCGTTCTGAGCCTCAGGTGTTCTGGGGTATTTGATTTTAAATCCACGATTAAATAGGAAAATGGTGCTTTGGTAGCATCCTCATAGCTTTCCATAAAGTTTGATTTCCTTCCAGGGTACATCTGCGGTGCTAGTGTGTTTTTCTGTAGCTTGTCTCTAGGGTTTTTGAACAAAACCATGTAATTGGCGTTCAAACTAATGGTATGGCTATTTTTACCTTGGTGAACCGCATTTTGTACCAAGTAAAGCACTGACAGGTTTCGATGATGAGTATATTGAGTAAAAGCTTGTGCTATTTCAGGATGTTCGCTACCTGCAAATAGCATATCGTCCAAAACCAACAGATTGCTTTTATGAGGAGGTAAAAGCTCATTATCAGACAAGGACACGGGTATTCCTTCAATAAACCTGATTTAAAAAAATTCAACAACTCATCAAAGGTTGATAACATGAATAACACCACACAATATTGTCCGGTTTCTGAGATAATACATGTTCAGAATTCTCTAAATGACTTTTTACAAAACAAGTTTTACCGCTATTTGAGGGGCCTGCAATTAAGGCCGAAAATGGTAGTTGCAACCTGGGGTCAAAACCTACAGCAGCCATTCTATCTTAAATCTCCATTTGGTTCGCGCGTTATAATCAGAAACTACAGCCTCCACTCCTCCAATGAAACGTGACGAGAACTCGTTCAACTTAAACCTATAAACTTGTCCAAGAACAATCAAAAATCATTTTAAATGTATCCTTAGGAACACTTTTACGTATATTTACTATTATAAATCAACCGGAATATAAACTGAGCGATAAGAACGGACAAAAACATTCAAGGGGACTCTTCCTGTTTTCTCTTCTTCTCTTCTCTAATGCATCCCAAAAAATTCTGAACACTTTCTCGAGACTGTTGACATCCAGAGGAAGCGATCGGTACTGCATTCATATGCCCTTATATGGACATTTTCATGAGGGAGGGGTTCCAAATGAGGCACTCAGTCAAAACCACTTTTTCCAGGACAGAAATTCCTCGGGGTTTCGCCTGCCATATCCGTTCTGTTTTACTCACAGACAAATGGTTAACACTTTTAGAAAATTCAGAGTGTTTCCTATCCAATGGTACTAAATATGTGCATATCCTATTTTCTGGGCCTGAATGGGAGGCATTTTACTTTGGGCACACCAGGGTCTCCAAAATGGTCACCTCGTGCGCTACTCCCTAAGAAGTTAACACTTTTTTGGTTACTACATGATTCCATATGTGTCATTTTAGAGTATTGATGTCTTCACTATTATTCTACAATGTAGAAAATAGTAAAAAAATTAAGAAAAACCCTGGAATGAGTAGGTGTGTCCTAACCTTTGACTGGTACTGTATATTGCTTGTCACTAGAGGCCTTGAACAAAGACTCCTCCCCAACAGGGGTAATAGTCACATGGGTAAGTATATCCTACTGAAGTGATCAAATAACTCAATTGAATATATTTTAAGCCTGTTAATGTTAAATATAAGTTATTATCATGGAGAAACTGTACTTACTTGTCTTGCCTGAACACCTCCAATGATTACGACAGAGAGCAGTTTGCTGATAGCTAGCTTCTCCTGATAGTCACCAAGTTTGATCAGATCCCAGAGAACAAGAGGAATGATGTTCTCTCCAGGACAGCTTTCCTGTCTGAGGAGATCAGCCTGGTGTGTGCATCCTCACTTCAATGAACCTTCTAGGCCTCTATGGATACTGAGCTATCCATCACTCGGTCAAAGACAACCTGCAGCATTGTCCTTTTGCTATCATTAGTATGGTAACAGCTATAGTTAATTTTTACCTTTTTGATGTTTGTGGTTTAGGTCATGTTTCTTCCTGGTACTGTTGTGATAGGATTACCTAAGGTACATTGGTTGGTGCAGGCACATGAAAGGGCTTATGCTTACACATTTTACCCTAAAGGGAATACAATTGTCTTTCATTAAAGGTTTAACATCACCTTACACCATTTGAACTTAAACTTTTTTTTTTATCAAAATGCATTTTTTGTGGGGCAGAAATGTATTCTCGAACATGTGAACTTTCATGTGCCTTAATAACAAACTTGTATGCCATCTGTAAATACGAATACAATTATTAAATTACGAGCCTATTTGATTAAACTTGGGAGGTGAATTGATGTTGTGCAAGGTTGCAATGTCTTCTCAATCTCTGGGGGTTATTTCCTGTTTTACAGCTTTGATGCTCTGGAGCCATAGATGGTCTGCCTGTACAAGCACCACCTGGACTGGACACAGCTAGACAAACTTATATTTTTGAGAAGATCAGGGAGTTTTGCGATGAAGAGGCAATGGACATCACATGCCCTGCACCAAAGTCAAGGACAGGACAGAAACAGGCTCTTCGATACCGTACCTATTTTCTCTCCATATTCCGGATTCCTACCGCAAGTTGGACATTTTCACCTGGATTATGCAGCTAGCTAGCTGCTATCCGTGTGACTATTGGCTAACGTTGGTCCCGGAGTAATGCACCAATTAGCCTGAAGCTAGCCCGTGCTTGGCCCATCTCCCGGCTGGCTGAAGAATCCCATCAGCCACTCCTGGGCTACAACACCTATCCGGACACGTTTCTACTGCCGCTGCGAAGCCCCACCGGACCGTCACGACTGGACTACCGACGTTATCTGCCCGAGGGAGGTATTCAACCAGCCCTCCTTCGCAACGTCACCTGAACGCCCATCAGCTAACTGCGGCCTGCTAACGTTTGCTGCCTTGAGTATATCGGCTGCTTGCTAAACAGGTCCATCGGACAATTTCTTGGGCCACTATTACCTATTTTGCCAATTGGCCTGGTCCCCTTCACCACACGGAACCCCACTAACCCCTCACAACAGATCTACCGACGGAAACGCACGAGGAGGCTATAAACAGACTTCCTCCGTCTTTGTTAGCCAGCCTGCTAGCCTTTGCTAGCTTGCTACCCCCTGCTAGCTGTCTGAATCGACGTGTCCCCAACCAGCCTCACTACTAACTGAACCCTTATGATCACTCGACTAAGCATGCCTCTCCTCAATGTCAATATGCCTTGTCCATTGCTGCTGTTCTGGTTAGTGCTTACTGTCTTATTTCACTGTAGAGCCTCTAGCCCTGTTCAATATGCCTTATCCAAAACTTTAGTTCCACCTCCGACACATGCGGTGACATCACCTGGTTTAAATGTTTCTAGAGACAATATCTCTTTCATCACCACTCAATGCCTAGGTTTACCTCCACTGTATTTACGTCCTACCATACCTTTGTCTGTACATTATGCCTTTAATCTATTTTATCGCCCCCTGAAACCTGTTCTTTTTACTCTCGGTTCAGGACGTCCTAGACGACCAGTCATTATAGCCTTTAGCCGTACCTTTATCCTACTCCTCCTCTGTTCCTTTGGTGATATAGAGGTTAATCCAGGCCCTGCAGTGCCTAGCTCCACTCCTATTCCCCAGGCGCTCTCATTTGTTGACTTCTGCAACCGTAAAAGCCTTGGTTTCATGCATGTTAACATTAGAAGCCTCCTCCCTAAGTTTATTCACTGCTTTAGCACACTCTGCCAACCCGGATGTCCTAGCCGTGTCTGAATCCTGGCTTAGGAAGACCACCAATAACGCAGAAATGTCCATCCCTAACTACAACATTTTCAGTCAAGATAGAACGGCCAAAGGGGGCGGTGTTGCTATCTACTGCAGAGATTCTGTCTTACTATCCAGGTCTGCTGTACCCAAACAATTTGAACTTTTACTTTTAAAAATCCGCCTTTCTAGAAACAAGTCACTCACTGTTGCCGCTTGCTATAGACCACCCTCTTCCCCCAGCTGTGCTCTGGACACCATATGTGAACTGATTGCCCCCCATCTATCTTCAGAGTTCGTGCTGCTAGGTGACCTAAACTGGGACATGCTTAACACCTCGGCCATCCTACAATCTAAGCTTGATGCCCAAAACCCAAATCATAATTGAACCTACTAGGTACAATCCCAAAGCTGTAAACACGGGCAAAGTAATTTATTATATAAATCGTTTTGTTGGCGCATTATGTTCATAAAATACAGCGTCCACTCGCCCATTGAACCGTGAAGAGAACTCGTTCAACCTATACACTTGTCCAAGAACAATCAAACATCATTGATAATGTATCCTTAGGAACACTTTTATGTATATTTACTATAATATTTCAACCGGATTATAAACTGGACGATAGGAAAGGAAAAAAAACCACAGCGCGTCCGAGCGAGCCCGTGAACGCGCATCCTCTTCTGTTTACATCTGGTGACCAGTTCGAAAAATCTTATTCTATTACCATCCAGAGCATTCTAACATCATCAAACACTGTCTAGAGACTGTTGACATCAAGTTGAAGCAATAGGTACTGCAATCTTACTCCTATATGTAGCTGTTTTCAATAGGGAGGGGTTCAAAATGTGGCAATGTGTCAAATACACTTTTTCCAGGGCACGCCAGACTCTCCAAAACCGTCAACCTCGGGAGCCGCTCCCTAAGAAGTTAACTACCCTCCAGACGAGCTTCAATGCCATACAACTCTCCTTCCATGGCCTACAACTGCTTTTAAACGCAAGTAAAACTAAATGCATGCTCTTCAACCAATCGCTGCCCGCACCTGTCCCCCCGTCCAGCATCACTACTCTGGACGGTTCTGTCTTAGATTATGTGGACAACTACAAATATCTAGATGTCTGGTTAGACTGTAAACTCCTTCCAGACACACATCAAACATCTCCAATCTAAAATCTAGATCTAGAATTGGCTTCCTATTTCGCAACAAAGCATCCTTCCCTCATGCTGCCAAACATACCCTCGTAAAACTGACCATCCTACCGATCCTCGACTTCGGTGATGTCATTTACAAAATAGCCTCTAATACTCTACTCAACAAATTGGATGCAGTCTATCACAGTGCCATCAGTTTTGTTACCAAAGCCCCATATACCACCCACCACTGCGACCTGTACGCTCTCGTTGGCTGGCCCTCGCTTTACACTCGTCGCCATACCCACTGGCTCCACGTCATCTACAAGTCCCTGCTAAGTAAAGTCCCACCTTATCTCAGCTAGCTGGTCACCTTAGCAGCACCAGCCCGTAGCACGCACTCCAGCAGGTATATCTCACTGGTCACCCCCAAAGCCAATTCCTCCTTTGGCCGACTCTTTTCCAGTTCTCTGCTGCCAATGACTGAAACAAACTACAAAAATCTCTGAAACTGGAGACACTTATGTCCCTCACCAGCTTTAAGCACCAGCTGTCAGAGCAGTTCACAGACCCCTGCACCTGTTTATAGCCCATCTGTAAATAGCCCAACCAACTACCTCATCCCCTACCGTATTTATTTATTTACCTTGTTCCTTTGCACCCCAGTTTTTCTACATTGCACATTCATCTACTGCACATCTACCATTCCAGTGTTTAATTGCTATATTGTAATTACTTTGCCACAATGACCTATTTATTGCCTTACCTTCCTTATCCTACCTCATTTGCACTCTTTGTATATAGATGTGTTTTTTTCTACTGTATTATTGACTGTATGTTTGTTTTACTCCATGTGTAACTCTGTGTTGTTGTATGTGTCGAACTGCTTTGCTTTATCTTGGCCAGGTCGCAGTTGTAAATGAGAACTTGTTCTCAACTTGCCTACCTGGTTAAATAAAGGTAAAATACAAATAAATAAATAAAATATGAATTCAGTGTTTACATTTATTTGCCAATACTAATTGCTATAAAAAATATTTGTGTAAAATTGAGACAACATTAATCACGGAAACTAAGGTATTTTCATCTACACATGGGTGTCCTTGGGATGATCACATTCCTTGGAAGAAGTAAGATCAGGCCCTGGGTCCAAGCATGGGATGCTTCCTGTGGTATCGTTGAATAGGACCCGTCCTTAGTGCTTGCTGATATTTGGTCTAAGAGTTTGACTTCCAATTCCGTGAAATTAAAGCGACTAGAAGAAAACCAGTGTGGATGAGCATACAAGGTGTGTGTGCCCTGCTGTAAATGATATAGACTTAGGCCTTGTGCTATGAATCACTCTGTTTTACAAGTACAGGAACAGATACTAGATTAGATTACCTTTACTGTCTACTTAGGTCAGTACTCAGCACACATTCAACTCACATAATGCAGTCAGATACAAACAGATACAAACAATTCACAGAATCAGAGGGTCAAAACAGCAAGTCCAGGGCAAGGTAGCACGTCTGGTGAACAGTTCAGGGTTCCATAGCCGCAGGCAGAACAGCAGAAACTGGATCAGCAACACGACCAGGTGGAATGGGGACGGGGACAGCCAGCTACCACCCAGGACACCATCGCGGGCCGCGGAAAAGTATTTTTCATAGGCCCTCCTACAACCAAATAGTCAGAGGCTAATCAAGTCATTATAAAAAAAATCTTATCAGTTTGGTTATTGGCTAATGATTTACCGCAATCGTGATCAAATGATCAAACACTTTCACTTTTACTGTGTACGCATTCTATAAAAGCAACAAGATTTGAGCTGTAGACCACTACACAAGAAGAGCCTGAAACAACACAAATGATTCAGCAAGCAGCCTGACTGCCCGAAAGCATCCACACCTTCAAGGTAATTCTGCATGTAAGTCAATCTCCAGGAGGACTTACATCTGTAGCTGTCCATTGTATTACTATACCACTGTACCATTCCATTGGATTACTATACCACTGTACCATTCCATTCTATTACTATACCACTGTACCATTCCATTGTATTACTATACCATTGTACCATTCCATTCTATTACTATACCACTGTACCATTCCATTGGATTATAAGAAATGTTGCTCATTCAAGGTCCCACATGGGCGTCTTTCAATGGTGAACACCTTATGCCATACAAATTAAACTAAATGTTTAACGGATTTCATTTTCTGAAAATTGTCTGTGAGCAAAAAAAAAAAAAATACATTTAAAATACTATTTGGTTTCTAGTTTGAGTTTGAAATACTTGCTATATTTAGAAGTTATAGGATACATGTATGAGGAATATATATGCTGGGGTCAATGGAGGGTGGATAAGAGCCAGGGGCATGAAGAGTTACTAGGTAAGGGAAAAGGCAATCACATGGTTGCATCACTGATAAAGGTGGATAGCTGTGGATTAGTGAGGAATAGGGGGCAGAGGTCAGGCCAGGTCACTGATAAAGGTGGATAGCTGTGGATCAGTGAGGAATAGGGGGCAGTGGTCAGGCCAGGTCACTGATAAAGGTGGATAGCTGTGGATTAGTGAGGAATGGGGGGGCAGAGGTCAGGCCAGGTCACATGAAGTGGGAAGGAACAGTTTATTACCCACATCACTTAACTTCCTGCCTAGCAACAAAGAGGTAGTGTTTAGAGAGGAGGAGAGTCCGCCTAAAGGGGGGTATAAATACTGGTGCTGGTGGGAACATGTCTTGGTCAATTCAGCTGTTGGACCCATTGGGTGAATAAACTTGGTTTTAGCTTTTCCTAGTTGTCCGTCAGTTTTTAACTCTGTTTATTTAGAACCTAAAAGCTAAAAGAGGCATGCAACTCGGGTTTGCTGGGGTGGCAGGTAGCCTAGTGGTTAGAGTGTTGGACTTGTAACTGGAAGGTTGCAAGATCAAATCCCTGAGCTGACAAGGTAAAAATCTGTTGTTCTGCCCCTGAACAAGACAGTTAACCCACTGTTCTGAGGCTGTCATTGAAAATAAGAATTTGTTCTTAACTGACTTGTCTAGTTAAATAAAGGTATAATAAACATACTGGTTAAATAAATGATGTTTCCACGTCAACAAAAAAGCAATGTGATGACATTCAATCAACTTGGAAAACTGATTTGATTTTCTCATTTTCATAATTGTAACTTTTTATTTCAATCTATTGACATGGTTCACATTTTTATTGATTTCAGGTTGGAATTCACATTAGTTGACAACTCAATCAAATAAATCAAAACTAGATGTTAAACTGACATCTTAGACCAGTTGGATAGTTCAGCCATAATCAAAGAGGATGTTGTGCATCACCTTATTGGAAGCTTAAGGACATAATATTTGCTATAATTTAAATGTTTCAATTATTTTTGATGATAATTGAAGAGGGGCATTGGTTAAACATTTAATAAAATGTGTATGGTCTTAGGCTACAATAAATATACCAGGTGTTCACCATTGAAAGTCTTCCCATGTGAATTAATAAAACATAATGTGACAGATAAGTAGTGACTTATAATCCTTCTAAAAGCAAATTAATTGCTCTTAAAAAATGATAGAAGGTAAGAAATACAATTTTGGATTATTGTAACAGCTGCATAATGCAGTAAGATAAATCAACACTAATTGAGTAGCTGGCTTCTAATATAAGTTAAACAACTATTCCCAAACATTCAATGTATGCATGAAAATGTGAAAAATGACCATATGGATGTGCTCACTTGTCACAAATTTGTTAAAAAAAATTTACTAACCAGGAACGGGGGAGTTGAACATTTAATAAAGAACATACATCAAACAGGACAGCCTCAGAACTGAGTATGCAAAGACAAACAAACATTAATCCTGAAGCGTGGGAACAGAGCTTGGGAACAGACAGATCTAGGGGAGGTAATGACACAGGTGATTGAGTCCAGGTGAGTTCAATAATCACTGATGTGCACGACATGGGAAGGCAGGTGTGCGTATTGATGGTGTCAGGAGTGCGTAATGCTGGGGAGCCTGGCACCTACGAGCGCCAGGTATTTTGGTATTTTATTAGGATCCCTATTAGCTGTTGCAAAAGCAGCAGCTACTCTTCCTGGAGTCCACACAAAACATAATACAGAACATCATTAGACAAGAACAGCTCAAGGACAGAACTACATAGGGAGGGGGAGTGGGGAGCAGGCGTGACAGAAAGTATCATATTTTTCGCAAGGGTGTATATGAACATATTTCTATGAGATTTAATAGCGCTATAATGACCAGTTCCTTTTTAAAAGTCCATAAAAATGTCAATTTAAATAGCCCATGGTCCTTTAAGAAATGTTATTATGATTATTTTTTTATTATTTGGCTAATTGGCTGCTGTACCATTTCAAAGAAACCGGCTCAAAATGAACCCGTGTGTTAGAGAGTTCTGGTTCCAGTCCGGTCCGGCCAAAAAAACAGGAGACACTCCACTCTTCAAGAACTGAGAAAATAAAGGATCTCCGGACTACAGTGATGAGGGAACCAGTGTATCTGATTGAGGTGAGACGTTGGTTTGTTAGGGAGTGAACGATATTGATATTGATGGATACCTGGATGGCCCTCCACCTGAGGAAAATATATTTTTACCCCGGACCTCCCTGAGCGTTAAAAAAAAAAAAACATGTAACCCTCCCAAAATGATCATTAAAACAAAGTAGCAGGGATTATTACACCCCTGTTTAGTAGGCTATCAAGGTTACAGTCCTGGGGCCGGATTAACAAAACACTTCTTACACAAAAAAAACACTGAAGAAGCTTCTTAAGAAAAACAATAAGAAGTTCATGAGGGTAACAATATCGATCGCTCCCTTAGACAGGACACCATCTGGACAATTTATGTGTACTTTTAATGTGTTCTATTGTTTATTTGATTTTGTGTATAGTCCACGTTTGGAATTGAAATATACAGAAAATCTTCTTTCATGTTGGAATATTTATTTAAAAGTTTAGATCATATATTGAAGTTCTATAGTACCTTTAAAAGGCATCATAACAACATCAGTATGCTTAATACATTTTATTTGTACTTAAATTCTTAGCAAATACATTAAATATATTAAAAGTGTGTCCAATTTAGAATGACAAGTAATAAGTATATTAAAAAAATATTTAAAAAAAGTAAAAGTATTGGGATGGCCACGACTCAATATAAACAGTTCAATAAGATGTGCCCCCCTCTTTCCGATTTAAAAAGAGGACTCCCCAAAGATTGCACAATTCACCAGCCCTCGGTTATGTCCAGTCTAACCCAGCAGTTACACCAGTGATGATGGAGGAACCAGTGTGTCGGATTAAGAACGACATCGCTCGTGTGTTTGAGCCCCTGGAGGAGGCTTTGAGTCATGGCTCTTACATTCACCCAGGGGGTTACAAGGAATTCCATGACAACTTACAGAAGCTAACCAAGCAATACAGAAAAGAGAGAGGCAGAGGAGTTATGGTACGTATGAGGACGTGGGAGAGGGGCCGGGGGTGACTAGCATTGAAACACATGTCCATGTTTCATACAATAACCATGTGACTGCTCTCTTGGGCGCTCTACTTATCTTAATAGCTGCTCTGGGTCTTATTTGAGTGTTTTTTGTGTGTGTGTGTTTTCAGAGTGAGGAACTATTGAGAGAATATCTGGATGAGAAGGATAGAGTGGGAAATACTATCCTCTTGGTCGACCAGACTCTCAGCAAAGAAGAACATAAAAGTGAAGGTAAAGTGTAGCTGTGTACTAATGCCCGGAACCGAGCAAATGGAATGGCATCAAACACATGTTTGATGCCATGTTTATGATTCCATTCCACTTAAACACTAAAATACACAGATAAAACATTTTCAATCGTTTTCTTTTTTTTCCATCCCGCTTGACTTCATCGATTTTGTGCTAATAGCATCCTTTGTTGTGACCTTTATTTGGTCACAAGATTTCTTAAATGTACAATAACTTTGCTTATTAGACAGACTGACAGATCTGTCTGCTGTCTTTGAGGCATCAATACGATGAACCATTGCATTTCTCATCTCATCATCAATCTATGAGGCACCGTTTGACCTCACAGTGTGTTTTCTTAACGGGACATGCTTATCAACAATCCTCATCAATAAATTGGGCCAGTAACCAAAAGGTTACTAGATCAAATCCCTGAGATGACAAGGTAAAAACCTGTCGTACTGCCCCTGAACAAGGCAGTTAACCCACTGTTCCTAGGCTGTCATTGTAAATATGAATTTGTTCTTAACTGACTTCCATAGCAAAACAACAAAAACGACACACTTCAAACCATTGCACATTCTTAACTTCATCAACAAATGAGTCCTGATTCAACCCCTTGTAGGACCTTTGGTTAAAAATGCCACCAAGTTATGATCACATCAACATAGTACCACTGATACAGCTTTAGAACAATGATCAGCCGTAAAATATGATCAATACAGAGTGCTGAACCTATAATCAGGTTGGTAGTGTCATAATTTGGGTCAGGTTACATACTGTATTTGTTCCACAGAAAGAACATTTTTCATTAGTGGACAGTTGGCAAACCAATCAATATTCAAATCATCCCCTGTGATAGATCCTGTGTGTAGTTGGTGTAGCGGAGTCAGGCGCAGGAAAGCAGATATGAGTAACAAACGTATTTACTCAAATATATTTCACAAAATCCAAATCAATACAAAACGAGCCCACAAATAACGGACCGTATCAACATAAACCATGGGGGAACAGAGTGTTAAATAATGAACAAGTAATTGGGGAATTGAAACCAGGTGTGTAAGACAAAGACAAAACAAATGGACAATTAAAAATGGATCCGCAATGTCTAGTAGACTGGTGACCGCCAAATGCCGACCGAACAAGGAGAGGGACTGACTTTGGCGGAAGTCATGACACCCCCAAAATACATTTCCCTGTTTTCGTCATATACCTTATCCAACATTTCACAAATTACATGAATATAGCTAGCCAGCCAGTAACTAGCTAACACCAGATACAGATGAATACCTAGCTATCCAGTAACTACTGTTAGGGTTGCGAAATTCAAATATGGTGTCCGGACAAAAGGTGACACATAGTCACCAAGTAAGTTCTAATTATTTTATTCACTCAAGCAATAAATGGTAAATGCAATCTTCGTATATACGGGTTCAATGTAGTACCACGCAGGGTTAACAGAGAACTGACCAACACCCCAAAAGGTTCTTGTTAAATACCCCGACAGAGTTAGTTCCTGCTTCATGAGCTGGCCTGTCGGCGTAGAGATTGGGCGTGGTTTAAACTTGCCCAACCTATCGTTGTCGCACAGGCTGGTCCCAGCCTCATGGCGCTCCTCGTGAGTGGTCTTCTTGTTGATATCTTGATGTTCCATCCAGGCTGCCTGTACCCCTCACACACATGGTGACATTTGTGACCGTTGCTGACCCTTGTTTCAGTTCCTGATTTTAGTGGCTCGGTACTTTTCCACCAGACTGGGTCTTGTGATAAACACCCCACACCCCCCAACTTGACCACAAGTCTGCAAAAGTCACGAAATGTCTACACAGAGTTTGCACATACACACATCCTTACAGAATAACCCCCAATATAATTATTAGCAATTGTTAATACTATTATGGTATGAAAATGTCAGATTCCCACACTAGCTAACACCAGACACAGATGAAGACCTAGCTAACCAGAAACTAGTTAACACCAGAAACAGACCTAGCTATCCAGTAACTAGCTAACACCAGACACAGAGGAAGACCTAGCTATCCAGTAACTAGCTAACACCAGACACAGATGAAGACCTAGCTAACCAGTAACTAGCTAACACCAGACACAGATGAAGACCTAGCTATCCAGTAACTAGCTAACACCAGACACAGATGAAGACCTAGCTAACCAGTAACTAGTTAACACCAGACACAGATGAAGACCTAGCTAACCAGTAACTAGCTAACACCAGACACAGACCGAGCTATCCAGTAACTAGTTAACACCAGACACAGATGAAGACCTAGCTAGCCAGTAACTAGCTAACACCAGACACAGAGGAAGACCTAGCTAGCCAGTAACTAGTTAACACCAGACACAGACCGAGCTATCCAGTAACTAGTTAACACCAGACACAGATGAAGACCTAGCTAACCAGTAACTAGCTAACACCAGACACAGATGAAGACCTAGCTAACCAGTAACTAGCTAACACCAGACACAGATGAAGACCTAGCTAACCAGTAACTAGCTAACACCAGACACAGATGAAGTCCTAGCTAACCAGTAACTAGCTAACACCAGACACAGATGAAGACCTAGCTATCCAGTAACTAGCTAACACCAGACACAGATGAAGACCTAGCTAACCAGTAACTAGTTAACACCAGACACAGATGAAGACCTAGCTAGCCAGTAACTAGTTAACACCAGACACAGATGAAGACCTAGCTAACCAGTAACTAGTTAACACCAGACACAGACCTAGCTAACCAGTAACTAGTTAACACCAGACACAGACCTAGCTATCCAGTAACTAGCTAACACCAGACACAGAGGAAGACCTAGCTATCCAGTAACTAGCTAACACCAGACACAGATGAAGACCTAGCTATCCAGTAACTAGTTAACACCAGACACAGATGAAGACCTAGCTAACCAGTAACTAGCTAACACCAGACACAGACCGAGTTATCCAGTAACTAGTTAACACCAGACACAGATGAAGACCTAGCTAGCCAGTAACTAGCTAACACCAGACACAGATGAAGACCTAGCTAGCCAGTAACTAGCTAACACCAGACACAGATGAAGACCTAGCTAGCCTGTAACTAGTTAACACCAGACACAGATGAAGACCTAGCTAACCAGTAACTAGTTAACACCAGACACAGATGAAGACCTAGCTATCCAGTAACTAGCTAACACCAGACACAGATGAAGACCTAGCTAACCAGTAACTAGCTAACACCAGACACAGAGGAAGACCTAGCTAGCCAGTAACTAGTTAACACCAGACACAGACCTAGCTATCCAGTAACTAGCTAACACCAGACACAGATGAAGACCTAGCTATCCAGTAACTAGCTAACACCAGACACAGATGAAGACCTAGCTAACCAGTAACTAGCTAACACCAGACACAGATGAAGACCTAGCTAACCAGTAACTAGCTAACACCAGACACAGATGAAGACCTAGCTAACCAGTAACTAGTTAACACCAGACACAGATGAAGACCTAGCTAGCCAGTAACTAGTTAACACCAGACACAGATGAAGACCTAGCTAGCCAGTAACTAGCTAATACCAGACACAGATGAAGACCTAGGTAGTCAGTAACTAGCTAATACCAGACACAGATGAAGACCTAGCTATCCAGTAACTAGTTAACACCAGACACAGATGAAGCCCTAGCTATCCAGTAACTAGTTAACACCAGACACAGATGAAGACCTAGCTATCCAGTAACTAGTTAACACCAGACACAGATGAAGACCTAGCTAGCCAGTAACTAGCTAACACCAGACACAGATGAAGACCTAGCTATCCAGTAACTAGCTAACACCAGACACAGATGAAGGCCTAGCTAGCCAGTCGACACCCACGTCTTCGGCGCCCGGGGAACAGTGGGTTAACTGCCTTGTTCAGGGGCAGGGGTTCAGGGGTTCAGGGGCAGAACGACAGATTTTTACCTTGTCAGCTCGGGGATTTGAACTTGCAGCCCTCCGGTTACAAGTCCAACGCTCTAACCACTAGGCTACCTGCCGCCTCCAGTAACTAGCTAACACCAGACACAGATGAAGACCTAGCTATCCAGTAACTAGTTAACACCAGACACAGATGAAGACCTAGCTAGCCAGTAACTAGCTAACACCAGACACAGATGAAGACCTAGCTAGCCAGTAACTAGCTAACACCAGACACAGATGAAGACCTAGCTAGCCTGTAACTAGTTAACACCAGACACAGATGAAGACCTAGCTATCCAGTAACTAGCTAACACCAGACACAGATGAAGACCTAGCTAACCAGTAACTAGCTAACACCAGACACAGAGGAAGACCTAGCTAGCCAGTAACTAGTTAACACCAGACACAGACCTAGCTAACCAGTAACTAGCTAACACCAGACACAGAGGAAGACCTAGCTAGCCAGTAACTAGTTAACATCAGACACAGACCTAGCTAGCCAGTAACTAGTTAACACCAGACACAGATGAAGACCTAGCTAGCCAGTAACTAGCTAACACCAGACACAGATGAAGACCTAGCTATCCAGTAACTAGCTAACACCAGACACAGATGAAGACCTAGCTATCCAGTAACTAGTTAACACCAGACACAGATGAAGACCTAGCTAACCAGTAACTAGTTAACACCAGACACAGATGAAGACCTAGCTAACCAGTAACGAGCTAACACCAGACACAGATGAAGACCTAGCTAGTCAGTAACTAGCTAACACCAGACACAGATGAAAGGGGAAACATATTAGGATATTTTCCATAGATGAATAGGGTGAACTTTTTATTATATTGGCTGACACCCAACAGTCAAATTTTGGCACCGGTAGAGTAGCTATCGAGCTACAGTGGGGCAAAAAAGTATTTAGTCAGCCACCAATTGTGCAAGTTCTCCAACTTAAAAAGATGAGAGAGGCCTGTAATTTTCATCATAGGTACACTTCAACTATGACAGACAAAATGAGAAAAAGAAATCCAGAAAATCACATTGTAGGATTTTAAATGTATTTATTTGCAAATTATGGTGGAAAATAAGTATTTGGTCAATAACAAAAGTTTATCTCAATACTTTGTTATATATACCCTTTGTTGGCAATGACAGAGGTCAAACGTTTTCTGTAAGTCTTCACAAGGTTTTCACACACTGTTGCTGGTATTTTGGCCCATTCCTCCATGCAGATCTCCTCTAGAGCAGTGATGTTTTGGGGCTGTCGCTGGGCAACACGGACTTTCAACTCCCTCCAAAGATTTTCTATGGGGTTGAGATCTGGAGACTGGCTAGGCCACTCCAGGACCTTGAAATGCTTCTTACGAAGCCACTCCTTCGTTGCCCGGGCGGTGTGTTTGGGATCATTGTCATGCTGAAAGACCCAGCCACGTTTCATCTTCAATGCCCTTGCTGATGGAAAGAGGTTTTCACTCAAAATCTCACGATACATGGCCCCATTCTTTCCTTTACACGGATCAGTCGTCCTAGTCCCTTTGCAGAAAAACAGCCCCAAAGCATGATGTTTCCACCCCCATGCTTCACAGTAGGTATGGTGTTCTTTGGATGCAACTCAGCATTCTTTGTCCTCCAAACACGACGAGTTGAGTTTTTACCAAAAAGTTCTATTTTGGTTTCATCTGACCATATGACATTCTCCCAATCCTCATCTGGATCATCCAAATGCTCTCTAGCAAACTTCAGACGGGCCTGAACATGTACTGGCTTAAGCAGGGGGACACGTCTGGCACTGCAGGATTTGAGTCCCTGGCGGCGTAGTGTGTTACTGATGGTAGGCTTTGTTACTTTGGTCCCAGCTCTCTGCAGGTCATTCACTAGGTCCCCGTGTGGTTCTGGGATTTTTGCTCACCGTTCTTGTGATCATTTTGACCCCACAGGGTGAGATCTTGCGTGGAGCCCCAGATCGAGGAAGATTATCAGTGGTCTTGTATGTATTCCATTTCCTAATAATTGCTCCCACAGTTGATTTCTTCAAACCAAGCTGCTTACCTATTGCAGATTCAGTCTTCCCAACCTGGTGCAGGTCTACAATTTTGTTTCTGGTGTCCTTTGACAGCTCTTTGGTCTTGGCCATAGTGGAGTTTGGAGTGTGACTGTTTGAGGTTGTGGACAGGTGTCTTTTATACTGATAACAAGTTCAAACAGGTGCCATTAATACAGGTAACGAGTGGAGGACAGAGGAGCCTCTTAAAGAAGAAGTTACAGGTCTGTGAGCAAATACTTATTTTCCACCATCATTTGCAAATAAATTCATAAAAAATCCTACAATGTGATTTTCTGGATTTCTTTTCCTCATTTTGTCTGTCATAATTGAAGTGTACCTATGATGAAAATTACAGGCCTCTCTCATCTTTTTAAGTGAGAGAACTTGCACAATTATTGGCTGACTTAATACTGTTTTGCCCAAGTGTTTGACACGGGAGAGGGGATCAGCAACTTTATGATCAAACTTTATCATTGTTGAAGCAACAGTCATTTTTCAGACTTTGGTCATCATACTTTGATCTGGTTTCATCCAAATATCATCACATTTCATGAAAAACTTGATTTTGACTGTTCATGACCTTTAATGCACTAAAGCCTGTGGATTCCTTTCCTTTCCTGCCAAAGCAAGTCGTTTCAGACTGAATGAAGATAAGTGCTGCTTTTAAATCAGCATTTTATCGCAGAAGAATTGTAATTCGAAAGAAATGGTGTGGTATGACTGGCCCTGGTCAGTCAGCTGACTGCCTTCAGTTGGCTCAATGGAAGATCAATCAACTTCGAGTGAATCTTTTCACTTTAGCAATTTTCTGCTGGTGGAATGCTAGACGCCTTGCTTAAGATGTTAAGATATCCACTGGAGTTGATATACAGTACATGTAGTTCTCTATATTCAGTAAAGAGACAATATGGATGCTATATACAAGGGGTTCTGGTACCAGGTCAATGTGCGGGGGTACAGGATAGTCGAGGTAATTGTAGGTAGGCTATATAGAGCACATGTACATGTAGATAGGCTATATAGAGCACTACATTTTCTTAAGGGCGATAGGTTCAGCACACATCACTGCATTTTGTATCAGAAAGTAGATTGGCCCTCTGAGGTCTTGTAGATCGATGCATTGCACTTTGTTTATGAAGCCCTCTCACATAAACTCCCACCATACCTTACTACATTGTTGACGTAGAGGCATATGGCTGCCAGACCCAGGCTCAGGGATGGCTAATATTGGAGATCCTGTAAAAAAGACCTTGGTCTCAGTGTGACTTCCATGTTTAAAAAAAATTATAAAAAAAAAATGTTTTTAAACATGCATAGCGCAACGCTGAGAGAGGAAGACAGGGGGATTTCAATTGCTCTTGCTGAGTGGGGCAACGCCTGAGATCCAATGACCAACTGCCCCTGGTAATAACGTTGATTCTCTCTCTCTCGTTCTCTCTCTCTGCAGTGGAGAGAGTGAAGAAGGAGGCAGCAGAACAGGCTCGGAGAGCGGCAGAAGAGCAGATTCAGATTTGGCAGCAGCTGATGGAAAAGATTGAGAAAGAACGAGAGATCACCAAAAAGGAATATAAAGAAGTGCTGGAGGCCAGACTTAAGGTATGGAAGGAAAGAGAGGGAGATATTTTCTGATATCCCTTTCGTATCTAGACAAATACCTTTTTCCATTTTGTCTTCTTTACACCTTTTTGTTCTATCTGAAAGAGGTGGGGGGGAAAGGTAAAAAAAATAGGACATTAAAACCCGCCTCAAGACCGTCATGGTTTATTTTTATTCCATCTTTGAAAACGTAGCCAAGTCATCAAGAACCAACATTGGCATGTATTAGGCTGGTTTACAGTTCATCTAACTACGTGTCCGTAGACAGTTGTCACAGTGACGTTATGAACATGTTATTGTCGTCCGACATCTAACATCGTCCTTGTCGATATGAAAAATTATAAATGCAAAAATTACATGAGCGGCCAATGTAACACCAATAAATTCAACCATTTTATTTAGGATATATCAGTCTAGCAAGCCAGGCAACTAAAAGCAATTTTTTTAAAACAGTGTTTTAATGTGTTGCTAGTTTCTAGGCTAGCTAGCTGGCTAGCCAGTTCAAATAATGACAACGTATTGACTGCAGCCAACACGCTACAATTATTAATCATTACTTACAAGTTACAAGTTGCTGCCAAATATATTGGCACCCTTGCACTTTAAAATAATTCCCTATTCTAAAATAAAAAACATGTTTGGTCTTCGCATGTTGTTAAGTGATTCAACATTGCAGAAACAAATTTTGTTTTGGGAAACTTAAGTATACAATTTTAATTAAGAAAGACAAATGGCATTGACAAAATTGGCTCCCAGGTGCTTTAGCAAAGAGAACTGCAAAAATACACTTTTAGCCATCAATTAGCTTGCTACACCTTTTTACTGGCAATTAGCTTGCTACACCTTTCTACTTGCTATTATTAGCTTGCTACACCTTTCTACTGGCAATTAGCTTGCTACACCTTTCTACTGGCAATTAGCTTGCTACACCTTTCTGTCAGGCCTCAGGGTTAGGACTAGAGTGAAAACTTGAACAGTCAAAAAGGTGAACCCAAATGCAGAAATCCAGATGACAGTCCTGGGAAATGTCTTCAAATCTTTTATTCAATAATAAGGGACATCCAAACATTCCTATGTTACCAAAAAATAAACTCCAAAAACCTTCCCAAAAAGGTATGACAAAGGTTCCAAAAAGAGAAAACAAAAAGTCCAAAGATAATCCAAAAGGAATTAGAAAAAGATTCAAAGAACAGTGAGAACTCCAAAAATGTCAAATAACAAAAGTAAATAAAACAAAACAAAAGAACCCTACCAGGTACACAAAGCAGAATAAGGACACTCCAAAGGAGACACAGCATGGGAATGACCTAGACACGGTCATGGCATATAAACACTCAGCAAAGAACTCAGGAGAAGGGTAACTTAAATACACAAACAGGGAACAAGGCACAGGTGACGACAATAAGACCTAATGACAGAGACTGAAAACTAACCAAAGACGCAATGGGGACCTCTAGTGGCCAAACATAAATCTAAGACCCTGACACCTTTCTACTGGCAATTAGCCTGCTACACCTTTCTACTGGCAATTAGCTTGCTACACCTTTCTACTGGCAATTAGCCTGCTACACCTTTCTACTGGCAATTAACCTGCTACACTTTTCTACTGGCTGTTAGCTTGCTACACCTTTCTACTGGCTGTTAGCTTGCTACACCTTTCTACTGGCAATTAGCCTGCTACACCTTTCTACTGGCAATTAGCTTGCTACACCTTTCTACTGGCTGTTAGCTTGCTACACCTTTCTACTGGCTGTTAGGCCAATTCGTTAGTAACAAACTGCTCCAATTCTTCAATGTTTGAGTGTAGCCTTCCACCAACTGCTGCTTTCAGATCTCGCCGGAGGTTTGTGATGTGATTCAGATCTGGACTCATTGCTGGTCACTCCAGTGTTTATTGAACCGTTCCTGGGTGCTCTTTGATGTGTGTTTGGGTTGTTGTCCCTGCTGGAAGACCCACAACCAACAGAGACCCAGTATTTGGACACTGGGTTAAATATTGCACTCAAAAAACCTTGATATTCTGCTGATTTAATTACGTCTTGCACATGTTCAATAACCACAGTACCAAAGGCAGCAAAGCAACCCCACAGTATTATCAATCCTTGATCTGATTCAAGATGGTTCCAACAGACACAGTTGCCCTGTTTCTAGTTTCTAGCCAACTTTGCAATATTGTATAACATTTTGTCGTAGCGGGACAGAGAGACTGGACAGAGAGACTGAGAAACAACTTCTATCTCCAGGCTATCAGACTGTTGAACAGTCATCACTCACAGGCCACCGCCCGGAGCACTGGCCAGCAACTAAAACACTAAGACTAGCTAACTAGTTCCCGGAATCCTGCACTGCACTTTAGAGACTGCTGTACACTGGTCACGTTAATAATGTTTACATACTGTTTTACCCACTTTATATTTACAGTATATACTGTACTCTTGACATAGCTTCTTATATAATTACACACTTTTTCTATTTATTTACTCTCTATACACAACAGATTTACACACCAAAAATATATACACACACATATATATATATATATATATATATATATATATATATATATATATATATATATATATATATATACAGTTGGAAGTTTACATACACTTAGGTTGGAGTCATTAAAACACGTTTTTCAACCACTCCACAAATTGTTGGTTAACAAACTATAGTTTTGGCAAGTCGGTTAGGACATCTACTTTGTGAATGACACAGACAGATAATTTCACTTATAATTCACTGCATCACAATTCCAGTGGGGTCAGAAGTTGACATACACTAAGTTGACTGTGCCTTTAAACAGCATGGAAATTCCAGAAAATCATGTCATGGCTTCAGAAGCTTCTGATAGGCTTATTGACATAATTTCAGTCAATTGGAGGTGTACCTTTGGATGTATTTCAAGGCCGACCTTCACATTCAGTGCCTCTTTGCTTGACATCATGGGAAAATCAAAATAAATTTCCAAATGCCTGAAGGTACCACATTCATCGTACGCAGGTATAAACACCATGGGACCACGCAGCCGTCATACCGCTCAGGAAGGAGACGCGTTCTGTCTCCTAGAGATGAACATACTTTGGTGCGAAAAGTGCAAATCAATCCCAGAACAACAGCAAAGGACCTTGTGAAGATGCTGGAGGAAACAGGTACAAAAGTATCTACATCCACAGTAAAACGAGTCCTATATCGACATAACCTGAAAGGCCGCTCAGCAAGGAAGAAGCCACTGCTCCAAAACCGCCATTAAAAAGCCAGACTATGGTTTACAACTGCACATGGGGACAAAGATCGTACTTTTTGGAGAAATGTCCTCTGGTCTGATGAAAGAAAAATATAACTGTTTGGCCATAATAACCATTGTTATGTTTGGAGGAAAAATGGGGAGGCTTGCAAGCTGAAGAACACCATCCCAACCATGAAGCACGGGGGTGGCAGCATCATGTTGTGGGGGTGCTTTGCTGCAGGGGGGACTGGTGCACTTCACAACATAGATGGCATCATGAGGGAGGAAAATTATGTGGATATATTGAAGCAACATCTCAAGACATCAGTCAGGAAGTTAAAGCTTGATCTCAAATGGGTCTTCCAAATGGACAATGACCCCAAGCATACTTCCAAAGTTGTGGAAAAATGGCTTAAGGACAACAAAGTCAAGATATTGGAGTGGCCATCACAAAGCCCTGACCTCAATCCCATAGAATTTGTGGGCAGAGCTGAAAAAGCATCAGCGAGCAAGGAGGCCTACAAACCTGACTCAGTTACACCAGCTCTGTCAGGAGGAATGGGCCAAAATTCACCCAACTTATTTTGGAAGCTTGTGGAAGGCTACACGAAACGTTTGACTCAAGTTAAACAATTTAAAGGCAATGGTACCAAATACTAATTGGGTGTATGTGATCTTCTGACCCACTGGGAATGTGATGAAAGAAATAAAAGCTGAAATAATCATTCTCTCTACTTTTATTCTGACATTTCACATTCTTTAAATAAAGTGGTGATCCTAACTGACCTAAGACAGGGCATTTTTACTAGGATTTAATGTCAGGAATTGTGAAAAACTGAGTTTAAATGTATTTGACTAAGGTGTAAGTAACCTTCCAACTTCAATTGTACGTAAACGCAACATGTAAAGTGTTGGACACATGTTTCATGAGCTGAAATAAAATATATTTTTATTACATCCCTGTTAGTGAGCATTTCTCCTTTGCCAAGATAACCCATCCACCTGACAGGTGCGGCATATCAATAAGCTGATTAAAGAGCATGATCATTACACAGGTGCACCTTGTGCTGGGGACAATAAAAGGCCTCTCTAAAATGTGCGGTTTTGTCATATAACACTACGCCACATATGTCTCAAGTTTTGAGGGAGTGTGCATTTGGACTGCTGACTGTTGCCAGATAATTTAATGTTAATTTCTATACCATAAGCTACCTTAAACCTTTACCTTTAGAGAATTTGTAATTACGTTCAAATGGTCTCACAACCGCAGACCACGTGTATTGTGTTGTGTGGGCAAGCCCCATGCCCCATGATGGCGATGGATTATGGGCAGGCATAAGGGAAAAGGGGATACATAGTCAGTCGTCCAACTGAATGCCTTCAACTGAAATGTGTCTTCCACATTTAACACAACCCCTCTGATTCAGAGAGGTGCGGGGGGGGGGGGCTGCCATAATTGACATTCACAGCACCCGGGGAACAGTGGGTTAACTGCCTTGCATCGGGGGCAGAATGACAGATTTTTTTACCTTGTCAGCTCAGGGATTCAAGCCAGCAACCTTTCGGTTACTGGCCCAACACTCTAACCACTAGGCTACCTGCCGCCCAAGCTATGGACAACGAACACAATTGATTAATCTACCACCATCACCTCATGTTCAGCATGATAATGCACGGCCCCATGTCGAAAGGATTTGTACACAATTCCAGGAAAATGTCCCAGTTCTTCCATGACCTGCATACTCACCAGACATGTCACCCATTTATAATTTTTGGAATGCTCTGGATCGATGTGTACGACAGCGTGTTCCAGTTCCCGCCAGTTCGCTATACGAAGGATATGTGTCGTGCTGCATGAGGCAAATGGCGGTCACTGCAGATACTGACTGGTTTTCTGATTCACACCCCTTCCTTTTTTCTTTAAAGGTATCTGTTACCAACATATGCATATCTATATTCCATGTATTAGGGCCTAATGAATTTAATTCAATTGACTGATTTCCTTATACGAACTGTAACTCAGTAAAATCGTTGTTGCGTGTATATATTTTTTTCTGTATAAATTCTGGACTCTGACATTGCCCGTTCTGATATTTCTTGTTTTTCAGTTTTTATTTGTGTATCGGTATTGTACTGTTAGACTGCGCTGTTTGAGCTAGAAACATAAACATTTTGCAGCATCTGCTTTGAAAATCAGCTACTCTGTGTACGCAATCAATACACTTTGATTTGATTCAATTGTAGTGAGGATGTCAATGTATGTGAATGCTTCATTTGGTTGGTAAACATAGGATGACCTCACTACTGAAGAAAACACAAGAAAAAACACTTTGAACTTAGCAAAAAACCCACCTAAACAAGCTTTAATCCTTGGAAAATGTTCCGTGGACCAATTAACCTTTTAGTGGCCCCTAAGCGAGATTTTGCTTAATATGACTGTGTTGACCACGGCCCTGTTGCAGCTCAGACCCTAGACAGGTAGTATTAATATGACTGTGTTGGCTACGGCCCTGTAGCAGCTCAGACCTAAGACAGGTAGTATTAATATGACTGTGTTGGCTATGGCCCTGTTGCAGCTCAGACCTTGGACAGATAGTATTAATATGACTGTATTGGCTATGGCCCTGTAGCAGCTCAGACCTTAGACAGGTAGTATTAATATGAATGTGTTGGCTATGGCCCTGTTGCAGCTCAGACCCTAGACAGGTAGTATTAATATGACTGTATTGGCTATGGCCCTGTAGCAGCTCAGACCTTGGACAGATAGTATTAATATGACTGTGTTGGCTATGGCCCTGTTGCAGCTCAGACCTTGGACAGATAGTATTAATATGACTGTATTGGCTATGGCCCTGTAGCAGCTCAGACCTTGGACAGATAGTATTAATATGACTGTATTGGCTATGGCCCTGTAGCAGCTCAGACCTTAGACAGGTAGTATTAATATGAATGTGTTGGCTATGGCCCTGTTGCAGCTCAGACCTTAGACAGATAGTATTAATATGACTGTGTTGACCACGGCCCTGTTGCAGCTCAGACCCTAGACAGGTAGTATTAATATGACTGTATTGGCTATGGCCCTGTTGCAGCTCAGACCCTAGACAGGTAGTATTAAACACAAATTAGAGCTCCTTGGCAATACAGATCAGAGCTACACTAACTAATGACCAAATGGAGCATTTAAATAAAATAACATCCTCACTACAATCAAACATGGGGGAGGTTTGATAATGCTCTGGGGTTGCTTTGCTGCCTCTGATATGGGAGGTCTGAGCCTTCGAAGGTGTGCAAGACATTATGAAATCAGTAGATTATTAAGGTGTTTTGGAGGGCAATGTTCAATCCGCTGTCAAACACAAAAAATGGATCTCTGTTTGAAGGTTTATGGCTCTTCCAGCAGGACAGCAACCGTAACACATTTAGACAAAGCGTTTCAAACTGTTACGGCTCTTTAACTTATTCAAAATACAAAATAACGGTTGTTTTCTTTCTTTGTAATATCTTCTACCAGATCTAATGTGTTATATTCTACTAGATTCCTTTCCACATTTCCACAAACTTCAAAGTGTTTTCTTTAAAACGGTACCAAGAAAATGCATATCCTTGCGTCAGGGACTGAGCTACAGGCAGTTAGATTTGGGTATGTCATTTCAGGTGATATTTTTTTTTTTTTTAAAGGGGTGGATCCGTTAAGAGGATTACGATAGAAACACCAAAATACGCTAAATGTTCAGGTTTAAAATTATTCTTATTTTTTATAACTACTCCAATCATGGATTTTGTTTTAGATGGTTGTTGCATGCGCACACCTTTTCTCCGAAAATCTAAGTTTTCTAATTTGTTCAGTTGTTTTTCGTTATTACATTTCAGGAGCTGAAGGACCTAATGGATAAAGGCTTTAAGGAATTAGGAGAATACATGGAGAAAAACAAACAGGGCGTTCAAAGTAACAATAGTCCAACTCCTCAAAATAATGTCTCCAAAGTGTTGGATGGAGTTGGGAATTTCTGTTCCCTTGTTCCTGGCGTTGGCACTGCGATTGGGGGCGGTCTTATTGCCAGTGCCAAAGCTATAGACTACGCGTCAGAACTCGTAAAGTAACTGTCCAGTGTTTCCAGATATCTATAAAATGTTACCTATTATTAATAAAAATATGAGGGAAATATTTTCGTTCATTCAAAAAAAGAAAGGTAATTAAAGTAGGTTTTCTTTTCTGTGTTGGATTGGTGTGGATGTATACAGAAACAAGGGTGCGAGTGTATACATGTCATTGTAAATATTCATGCAAGTACCACTGATTGGCCAGCTAGGCCAATGATGCAGGATGGCATCATTCTCTATGAGGAAATAGCGCACATTTTTTTAAACTGTCTGATTGAGATACAAAGTTTGACGTTGTTTAAAAAAATACATATATATCTCAAATGTATGCTTTGGCCACATTTACGAATATTGGACGAGTCAACAACAGTATTTTGGTATGAGGTAACAGAATATGTACGATTTCCACTGGACAGTTACTTTAAAGGGGCAGCAGCCCAAATGCATACTGTACTTTGTAATAGAAACAAATAAATACAAATAAACCATTAATATTAGTATTATTAAAAAGTAACATAAATTCAACTGGTAAAAGTTGATTGTTATATGATTAAGGGAGAAAACATGACCTTATGAGGCTGGTGTCTGGCCTTAAAGCCACAGTCTAATGAATTATGTTTGATTTTCTTTCATGAAGTCCCTTTATTCTTCCAACGTGTGTTCCTTTGATCTACCTGTTAGAGTTTTACTGTAAAGTGTAATGCAATTTTAAATAGAGATTGATTTGATAAACAAATGATTTATAATAATGTTAATCACAATGTGTTGATTATATCTAATCTAGTAATGATGAGTCAATTATTAACTTTATAAATATGTTGACAAAGTTTTGCCCAAAATGTCTAATTACCTCTAAACACTTGCATTACTTTATGACAAATAATGTAGACTTTATTGTAAAGAGTTGCCAAATATGATATCCTTTCAACATGTAAAACATGACACAGTAATGATTTATCCTTTGAAAAATGTTGATTTATTAAATGTTCTAACTGCAGGGAAAAGCAGTCATTTGTATGCCGATCTGAATAATACATTTTCAAATGCAAACAAAATAAAAATCTGCAGAGACATGTATTTCCTGTTTTCTAAGGTATACAACAGACAAAGTGTACTATGCAGAAATAGTCATTTATATTAGTACACAACATGTTAAAATGTATCTATTTAATGCATGATAGAACTTTTGTCAATATCCATTTAATCACCTCTTCAATCAAGGACAAATAAATAATTGTTAATGTAAACACAGGGGTACTTGGGATCATCACATGTATTTGAATTAGTAAAAGCCACAATACCGTTCAAAAGCCTGCACTACGACACTTCTCTCTCTCTCTCTCTCTCTCTCTCTCTCTCTCAACTATGAAAGGGTAAAGGTTTAGCTCTATCAGAAACTTGTCCTCTATCGAGGGCATGATGAGCAGTGTATTTATGCAGGAATAGATACCATTACGTTAGTACACTGGCATCAATGTACCTCCTAGTTATTTATGCCTGCTTGTTTAAAGACATGTTGGCACCATATCCGTGCAACACCTCTTTAATCCAGGGCACAAAGAAAGGGATTTTCATGTACACATGAGGATATTGGGAATCATCACAGCTCTCAGCGTAATTATAAGCAACGATACCATGTGCCTTGTTGTTACAAGTAAGAGGTCCCCCGGAATCTCCCTGGAACACAAAACAGCAGGAATTAGAGAACAGACAGACAGAAGTGTGATTGTGAAAGGAGAATAAGTGAATACTTCAAAGGCTATTTTTAATGTTCCAGTACAGTAATGTTACACAGAAATAAATACTGCTTATCTGATCAACTAAAACCTGTACTCGGTTGTCCTCTACAGCATGCTGCTTCTAGTATTACTCTAATCATTTGATACAAATTCAATTTAGTTACCTGACAAAATCCTTTCCCTCCGGTAGTACGAGTACACATCATTTGTTTTTTGTCAAAGTAATTCTGCCACATGCGCTGGCATTCAGAGTTATCCTCCACCGTCACCGCCACTTCCATCAAAACGTCCGAACCCTGTTTGTTGTTTGAGTTAGTCTTGCCCCAACCAGCAACAGAGCATTTGGTGTCGGCTGGGATATGTTCATCCACCTTTGGGAGTCCAATGACCGTCACGTTCTCAGTTAGACGTGCTGTGGTCTTTAACTATAATAAGAAAATAAATCAAATAAAATGAGGTAAAAAAGTTATTATATTCTATTTGTATAATTCAGAATAAACCTTGAATAAACTGTACAAACGTTCACGTCAGTGAAGATAATCAGTATCAATTGAATGCATTTCAATATAAGGCCCTGCATTCATTTGAAGTTTCTCCAAAACAAGGTCTATATACTGTAGAAAGGAGACATTAGGGGTGTCTTGAAGATTACCTTCAGTAGCATGATGTCATAACTGGTCTGCATTATATTCTCATGTAAGGGATGCCGATGGTAATGTGACACCTGAATCTTCTGACAACTCTTATTCCACTTCTTTAAGTCATGGGCTCCAAGCACCACCAATAAAGGATAAGCACTAACAGAAAATCAAAAAAGGGGTCGCAAAGACATTGAATTAAATATAAATAGTCCTCAAGAGGTGTAACAAGATGTAAGCAAAACGAACTGCATCTGGATTCATTTGTTGTCTGTGACAAAGAAAGACTCACCTCCTTAAGCAGTGTGCTGAAGTCAGGACAAAGTCCTTCCGGATGAGCATTCCTCCACAAACATGGTGTCCTCTGTGTTGCAGAGAGACCATATAGGGCCTAGAGTGTGGCTTAGCTATCTTACCACCCACAATGCCACTCTCAGAGGCTCCTTGGAAGGAGGGGGAAAGAGGAAATCATGTTAACTATGTCTTCTGGGATACACAAGGAGCAAAAAAAGAACATCATTTGTGTTCAATTTGGTTAACAAATAGCTACCTCCTTTACTGTCTGCTACCAAGTGATTATTTTTAGAGAATAATATACCTTCTTTACAAGCTGTTTTAAAAAATATATATATATATAATGTATAAAATAGATCAACCCACCAGCAGAGGAAAGGAGTTGGAGGAGGATGAGGAGGTACAGGTACATGGTGGTGGACTGGCAGAGATCCAGATGGTTTGAGAGACTGCAGGTTTCTCCTCTCTATACATACCACATGTACATCATCCCCCCTCCATACTACCCACACACACAGCAAGAAGGGTCTGGTGGTCTAGCAGATTATTCATACTGAAAGTGAAAGCTGAGGTAAGGTGAGATGGAGTGGAAATATCACACATTTTAAAAGTTGGTTGTAAAGTGGCCTCATATGATTCATACCAAAAAGCACCTTTTAAAATAAAGTACACCATTCGTATGTCTATTTAGAATGTCGTTCATGTCCCTAACCTGTCAGGACCTCAACAAGAACAAGAACATTAGAAATGCTTCTCTTGCTATACAATTGAACCTTGCTTACTACCTCACTTAGTTATATAAAAAAATTATTGTTTTGACACAAATGTAACGTCTAACTTGCGCCAAAATGGTTTGTAGCATTAAAACCCAGGTTGCACAGCTGTAACACACGATGGCTCTGACGTGGGCAGGGCTTTTTCTTCTCACCTGAGTCACGTGAGTTATTTTTTTCTTTTGACCAATCAGGTGAGGTGTTGTCTCTCTCTATATAGGCCTACCTCCTTTACAACACCCACCTCCCTCCTTACACACCACTCCCTCCACACCCGTGGTCTAGCAGATTATTCATACTGAAAGTGAAAGTTGAGGTAAGATGAGATGTGGTGGAAATATCACCCATTTTAAGTTGATTGTAAGTGGTGAGTGGTCTCAGATGAAGCAAAAAGCACCTAGTTAAATAAAGTAAACCATCTGAATGTCTGCTCAGATATCCTCCTTTTCTTTCCATTCATGTCCCTAACTAGCCTGTCAGAACCTAAACAGAAACAAGACTAGGATGTTTTAAAATCCTTCACTTTATGTCAAATTGAACCAATAAGTTTTCTACTTTTCTTAGACAATGAGCTTAGAAAGCACTGATTTTGCCTTTAGACACACAAGTCTACACTCCAGCAACAAAACAACAAAAAAAACACTTCGTAATTGTCCCAAGGGAATAGATTCAACATCTCCATAAAGGCAGAGGAGCCCTAGGATCATGCCTCAGCACCACCTGGCCTATTGACTTCTGGCTGTGCCCAGTCCACCTGGTCGTGCTGCTGCTCCAGTTTCAACTGTTCTGACTGCGGCTTTGGAACCCTGACCTGTTCACCAGACGTGCTAAATCTTGAAGAACAATCTGGCCTTAATGGCCATGTACTCTTATAATCTCCAACCAGCACAGTCAGAAGAAGACTGGCAATTCCTCAGAGCCTGGTTCCTCTCTAGGTTTCTTCTTAGGTTCCTGTCTTTCTAGGGAGTTCAAACCCCCTCAGAGCCTGGTTCCTCTCTAGGTTTCTTCCTGGGTTCCTGTCTTTCTAGGGAGTTTTTCCTAGCCACCGTGCTTCTACATCTGTATTGCTTGCTGTTTTGTGTTTTAGGCTGGGTTTCTGTACAGCACTTTGTCACATCTGCTGATTGAAAAAGGGATTTATAAATACATTTGATTGAATTGATTGATTGGTCAACAGTATAGTAGAGTAAGTCAACAGTACATTATAGTACGGAACAGTAGGTCAACATTACAGTACAGTACAGAACAGTGGGTCAACAGTACATTATAGTACGGAACAGTGGGTCAACATTACAGTACAGTACAGAACAGTGGGTCAACATTACAGTACAGGACAGTACAGTAGATCAACAGTACAGGACAGTACAGTAGATCAACAGTACAGTATAGTAGGTCAACAGGACAGTATATTACAGTAGGTCAACAGTACAGTACAGTACAGTACAGTAGGTCAACAGTACAGTATAGTAGGTCAACAGGACAGTATATTACAGTAGGTCAACAGTACAGTACAGTATAGTACAGTAGGTCAACAGTACAGTATAGAACAGTAGGTCAACAGTACAGGACATAAGATCAACAGTACAGTATAGAACAGTAGGTCAACAGTACAGTATAGAACAGTAGGTCAACAGTACAGTATAGTACAGTAGGTCAACAGTACAGGACATAAGATCAACAGTACAGGACAGTACAGTAGGTCAACAGTACAGGACAGTACAGTAGGTCAACAGTACAGTATGGTACAGTAGGTCAACAGTACAGTATAGTAGGTCAACAGGACAGTATAGTACAGTAGGTCAACAGTACAGTACAGTATAGTAGGTCAACAGTACAGTATAGTACAGTAGGTCAACAGTACAGGACAGTACAGTAGGTCAACAGTACAGTATAGTACAGTAGGTCAACAGTACAGTACAGTATAGTAGGTCAACAGTACAGTATAGTACAGTAGGTCAACAGTACAGGACAGTACAGTAGGTCAACAGTACAGTATAGAACAGTAGGTCAACAGTACAGTATAGTACAGTAGGTCAACAGTACAGGACAGTACAGTAGGTCAACAGGACAGTATAGTACAGTAGGTCAACAGTACAGTACAGTACAGTAGGTCAACAGTACAGTATAGTACAGTAGGTCAACAGTACAGGACAGTATAGTAGGTCAACAGGACAGTATAGTACAGTAGGTCAACAGTACAGGACAGTACAGTATGTTAACAGTACAGTATAGAACAGTAGGTCAACAGTACAGGACAGTACAGTAGGTCAACAGTACAGTACATAAGGTCAACAGTACAGTACAGTAGGTCAACAGTACAGTACAGTAGGTCAACAGTACAGGACAGGACAGTAGGTCAAAAGTACAAAGTGCTTAATTTGAGCTGGATCCTGCAGGAAACAGGATCCGACACCTCTCTGTTTCGTTCCGGGAACCAATTCGGCCGGATCCAGCACCTCTCTCTTTCGTTGGGGAACCTATTCGGCCAGATCCATTACCTCTTGTGGCATGAAAAGTAATAGTCACTTTTTACAATGTAAAAATTTGAACGAAGGCGATCAAAGTTAATTCGAGTTGCCTTTTCGTTAATTAGGTTTACTGCCTGGGCCTGATATTTTGATTTGGGTTGGGTTGGCTCATCCTGTGTTACCTACAGGATGAGAGTGTTACCTCCAGGATGAGAGTATTGTCTCCAGGATGAGAGTGTTACCTCCAGGATGAGAGTGGTACCTCCAGGATGAGAGTGTTACCTCCAGGATGAGAGTGTTACCTCCAGGATGAGAGTGTTACCTCCAGGATGAGAGTGTTACCTCCAGGATGAGAGTATTGTCTCCAGGATGAGAGTGTTACCTCCAGGATGAGAGTGTTACCTCCAGGATGAGAGTGTTATCTCCAGGATGAGAGTGTTACCTCCAGGATGAGAGTGTTATCTCCAGGATGAGAGTGTTACCTCCAGGATGAGAGTGTTATGTCCAGGATGAGAGTGTTACCTACAGGATTAGAGTGTTAACACTTAGCAACAAACTAATATGTTTATACTATAATCATGTCTTCTGACTAATTCAGTACATCAATAAATGAGGGTTAAAAGAAGACAAGTAAACTTACTGGTGCATCAAATTGCCCTAGTAGAATGCTGAGGGTGAAGGTCTGGCACAGGTGTAGAACCCTGAGGGTGAAGGTCTGGCACAGGAGTAGAACACTGAGGGTGAAGGTCTGGCCAACCAGTAGAACCCTGAGGGTTAAGGTCTTGCCCAGCAGTAGAACACTGAGAGTGAAGGTCTGGCCCAGCAGTAGAACCCTGAGGGTGAAGGTCTGGCCCAGCAGTAGAACACTGAGGGTGAAGGTCTGGCCCAGCAGTAGAAACCTAAGGGCTAAGGTCTGGCCCAGAGACGGTGGATGTAGTTGGTTTGAGGTTGAGGTATCTGCAGGTCTAACAACAGGACAGGACATGAAAACACCAAAACCCACAGACACACAGAGGAGAGGTGAGAGAAGGTGAGAAAGAGCATGCAAGAGCTGCAAATGTCACCGTAAAGTGGTTTCCAGAGAACGTATTGCCTAGCAACAGAGACCACGTTGAGCTGTGTGGGTTTCGGGTCCTGTCTATTTCACAGAACAACAACAGGAAAAGCACAGAGGTGTTTGGTGGTTTCTCACTAACTAGGTTAGAGGTAGACATATATGACAGGCTTCAGTGGAACAGAAAAAATGATAGTGACAGAATAACCCACCACACATGGACCAAGCAGCGTGCCCCTATGGTGGAGGAGAAGGTGTTCTGGACCTGTGAAGAGATTCTGGCGGGTAGCGAGTCGCCAAGGAAAACGGGAGGACAACGAAGACGCCGGGGTCCGAGGCCACAGCAGTACCAAGATTGTTTTGGGGGGGGGGCACATGGTGCCGGCTCCACGCACCAGGCCTCCAGTGTGCCCTCTCAGCCCGGTGCGTCCTGTGCTAGTTCCCTGCACTCGTCCTGAGGTGCGTGTCAACAGTCCGGTGACTCCTGTGCAGGCTCCTCGCACCAGACCTGCAGTGCGCCCTCTCAGTCTGGTGACTCCTGTGCCGGCTCCCCGCGCGCACCCTGAGGTGCGTGTCATCATTCCCATGAAACCTACGCAGGCTCCACGCACCAGGCATCCAGTGCGTCTCTTCAGTCCGGTGAATCCTGTTCCGGCTCCACGCACTAGCCCTGAGGTGCGAGTCATCAGTCCGGGGAGACCTGTGCCGTCTCCTCGCATCAGACTTCCAGTGCACCTTCTCAGCCCGTTACGACCCGCACCGGAGCCGCCACCAATGCGAGCTGCCCACCCGAACCCTCCCCAGCTTGTGCAAGTTTCACGGCCGGAGACCGCGCCTTTGTGGGGGGGTACTGTCACCAAACACCCCTGGTCACGTCCTGGCCCAAAACCCCATAGAGAACACAGAGGGCTCTTTATGGCCAGGACATGACCAGGGATGTTTGGTGTTTTCTATGTTGGTATTGAGTTGGTTCCCAATTAGAGGCAGCTGTTAGTCGTTGCCTCTAATTGGGAATCCTATTTAAGTTGTTCTCTCCCCACCTGTGTTTGTGGGTTATTGTTTCTGTTTTGTTGTATGTGCTGTGTGCGCTACACACGGATGTTTCTTTATTGTTTTTTGATGCTTTCACTTTGATTAAAGATGTGGAACTCCAATCACGCTGCGCCTTGGTCCGTTTCTCAAAATGATCGTGACGATGGATTTACAGTCTAATGAAGACTACCCCTGGATTTACAGCGTAATGAAGTATACCCCTGGATTTACAGTCTAATACCATGCACTAAGTCATGTTTTGCAGAGGGGTCAAACCCATGGATTCACAGTCTAATGTCGTGTACACCTGGATTTACAGTCCAATGAAGTATACCAATGATTTACAATCTACTTACAGTGAGGGAAAAAAGTATTTGATCCCCTGCTGATTTTGTACGTTTGCCCACTGACAAAGAAATGATCAGTCTATATTTTTAATGGTAGGTTTATTTGAACAGTGAGAGACAGAATAACACAAAAAAAATCCAGAAAAACGCAGGTGAAAAATGTTATAAATGGAATTGCATTTTAATGAGGGAAATAAGTATTTGACCCCCTCTCAATCAGAAAGATTTCTGGCTGCCAGGTGTCTTTTATACAGGTAACGAGCTGAGATTAGGAGCACACTCTTAAAGGGAGTGCTCCTAATCTCAGTTTGTTACCTGTATAAAAGACACCTGTCCACAGAAGCAATCAATCATTCAGATTCCAAACTCTCCACCATGGCCAAGACCAAAGAGCTCTGCAAGGATGTCAGGGACAAAATTGTAGACCTACGCAAGGCTGGAATGGGCTACAAGACCATTGCCAAGCAGCTTGGTGAGAAGGTGACAACAGTTGGTGCGATTATTCGCAAATGGAAGAAACACAAAATAACTGTCAATCTCCCTCGGCCTGGGGCTCCATGCAAGATCTCACCTCATGGAGTTGCAATGATCATGAGAACGGTGAGGAATCAGCCGAGAACTACACGGGAGAATCTTGTCAATGATCTCAAGGCAGCTGGGACCATAGTCACCAAGAAACCAATTGGTAACACACTACGCCGTGAAGGACTGAAATCCTGCAGCGCCCGCAAGGTCCCCCTGCTCAAGAAAGCACACACATATGCCCGTCTGAAGTTTTCCAATGAACATCTGAATGATTCAGAGGACATCTGGGTGAAAGTGTTGTGGTAAGATGAGACCAAAATGGAGCTCTTTGGCATTAACTCAACTCGCCGTGTTTGGAGGAGGAGGAATGCTGCCTATGACCCCAAGAACACCATGCCCACCGTCAAACATGGAGGTGGAAACATTATGCTTTGGGGGTGTTTTTCTGCTAAGGGGACAGGACAACTTCACCGCATCAAAGGGACGATGGACGGGGCCATGTACCGTCAAATCTTGGGTGAGAACCTCCTTCCCTCAGCCAGGGCATTGCAAATGGGTCGTGGATGGGTATTCCAGCATGACAATGACCCAAAACACACAGCCAAGGCAACAAAAGAGTGGCTCAAGAAGAAGCACATTAAGGTCCTGGAGTGGCCTAGCCAGTCTCCAGACCTTAATCCCATTGAAAATCTGTGGAGGGAGCTGAAGGTTCGAGTTGCCAAACGTCAGCCTCGAAACCTTTATGACTTGGAGAAGATCTGCAAAGAGGACTGGGACAAAATCCCTCCTGAGATGTGTGCTAACCTGGTGGCCAACTGCAAGAAACGTCTGACCTCTGTGATTGCCAACAAGGGTTTTTCCACCAAGTACTAAGTTATGTTTTGTCGAGGGGTCAAATACTTATTTCCCTCATTAAAATGCAATTCCATTTCTAACATTTTTCACATGCGTTTTTCTGGATTTTTTGTTGTTATTCTGTCTCTCACTGTTCAAATAAACCTACCATTAAAATTATAGACTGATAATTTCTTTGTCAGTGGGCAAACGTACAAAATCAGCAGGGGATCAAATACTTTTTTCCCCTCACTGTACGTATACCCCTGAATTTACTATCTTATAAAGTATTCAGCTGGATTTACATTCTAATGAAGTTTACGGTATACCCCTGGATGTACAGTCTTATAAAGTATTCAGCTGGATTTACAGTCTAATGAAGTCTCCTCCTGGATGTACAGTATAATTAAGAATACATCTGGATTTACAGATGAAGTCTACAGTATACTCCTGGACTTACCGTCTAATGAAGTTTACGGTATACCCCTGGATTTACTTTCTAATGAGGAACTTTATTCCCCTGGAAATACAGTCTAATTTGTATTTATTTTACCTTTATTTTACTAGGCAAGTCAGTTAGAACAAATTCTAATTTTAAATGAAGGCCTAGGAACAGTGGGTTAACTGCCTGTACCTTGTCAGCTCGGGATTTCAACTTGCAACCTTTCGGTTACTAGTCCAACGCGCTAACCACTAGGCTACCCTGCCCTTGGTCTGATGAAGTATAACCTTGGATATACAGACTAATAAAGTCTACAGTATACCCCTAAATTTACGGTCTAATGAAGTCTACCCCTGGATTTACAGTCTAATGAAGTCTACCCCTGGATTCACAGTCTAACGAAGTCTACCCCTGGATTCACAGTCTAATAAAGTCTACCCCTGGATATACAGTCTAATAAAGTCTACCCCTGGATTTACTGTCTAATGAAGTATACCCCTGGATTTACAGTCTAACGAAGTCTACCCCACGATTCACAGTCTAACGAAGTCTACCCCTGGATTCACAGTCTAATGAAGTCTACCCCTGGATTTACAGTCTAACGAAGTCTACCCCTGGATTCACAGTCTAATGAAGTCTACCCCTGGATTTACAGTCTAATGAAGTCTACCCCTGGATTTACAGTCAAATTAATTATACCCCTGGATATACAGTCTAATGAAGTCTACCCCTGGATTTACAGTCAAATGAAATGTACCCCTGGATTTGCAGTCAAATTGATTATACCCCTGATATACAGTCGAATAAAGTCTACCCCTGGATTTGCAGTCAAATTAATTATACCCCAGGATATACAGTCTAATGAAGTCTACCCCTGGATTCTCAGTCTAATGAAGTCTACCCCTGGATTCACAGTCTAATGAAGTCTACCCCTGGATTCACAGTCTAATGAAGTCTACCCCTGGATTCACAGTCTAACGAAGTCTACCCCTGGATATACAGTCTAATGAAGTCTACCCCTGGATTCTCAGTCTAATGAAGTCTACCCCTGGATTCACAGTCTAACGATGTATACCCCTGGATTCACAGTCTAATGAAGTATACCCCTGGATTCACAGTCTAAAGAAGTCTACCCCTGGATTCACAGTCTAATGAAGTCTCCCCAGGATATACAGTCTAACGAAGTATACCCCTGGATTTACAGTCTAACAAAGTCTACCCCTGGATTTACAGTCTAACAAAGTCTCCCCTGGATTCACAGTCTAATTAAGTCTACCCCTGTATATACAGTCTAATGAAGTCTACCCCTGGATTTACAGTCTAATGAAGTCTATCCCTGGATTTGCAGTCAAATTAATTATACCCCTGGATATTCAGTCTAATGAAGTCTACCCCTGGATTTACAGTCTAATGAAGTCTACCCCTGGATTCACAGTCTAACGAAGTCTACCCCTGGATTCACAGTCTAACGAAGTCTACCCCTGGATTCACAGTCTAATGAAGTATACCCCTGGATTCACAGTCTAATGAAGTATACCCCTCAATTTTGAATGTATTTTGGTACAACTGTCCTACCTTATTGTCAGATCACATTCGTCTAACTTCAGAAGAGGAATCTTTTGACGCTTAATTTGATGAATTAATAGACTAAACAACGTCAGCAAGAGACCCCGAATTCTGTGACATCTTCCCAGACTAACTAAGTGGTATGCTTTGGGAAATGGTCTGGATGTTTATGACATTTAATTCATAATTGTATAGGGGGTAAGTGAAAGGATTGACGCACACAATGACTAAACATTGACAATATTTTTAAATCACTAGTTAATAAACTAGTACAAAATATTTTATAATAATATCATCCTAAAGCGCATGAATGTATTTTTACAAATCTTATATCGGTTCAACATGTAAAATATTAAGTCACCGTGTCACAAATATTTGGCTTTAGAAAACGTTACATTTCATTGTAGTAAAAGCAGTAATTGATTAAAAAAAAAAACATGCAATATGCAATGTGTATTAAGCAGACATGTACAGGTAATTGACAAAATAAAGTGTCTTAATAGGGCGTTGGGGCACCACGAGACAGAACAGCTTCAATGAACCGTAGCATAGATTCTTCAAGTGTCTGGAACTCTACTGGAGGGATGTGACACCATTCTTCCACAAGATATTCCATAATTTGGTGTTTTTTTTATGGTGGTGGAAAACGTCTCAGGCGCCGCTCCACAATCTCCCATTAGTGTTCAATTGGGTTGAGATCTGGTGACTGAGAAGGCCGTGACCACTCGTGCCCTGTGGATGGCGGCATTGTCATCCTATGGGGGCATAGCCATGGTAGCCAAAATTATGGCCTGCCCAGCATTTCTTTATACATGACCCTAATCATGATAGGATGTTAATTGCTTAATCAACTCAGGAACCACACCTGCGTGGAAGCGAATGTTTCAATATTTATATCCCTCATTTACTCAAGCGTTTCCACTATTTTGGCAGTTACCTGTATATTCGTACACAACATGTTACGCATTGATGATTTATCTATTTATGCATATCCATTAATCACCTCTTCAATCCAGGACTTAAAGAAGGAAATGTTCACGTACACACGGGGGAACTTACGATCATCACATTTCACTGGATTACCAAAAAAAGCAACAATACCCTGTGCCACGTTCTTGTTCTTGCAAACAACAGGTCCACCTGAATCTCCCTAGGAAAAGGCAAATAAAAACAAACATTTGTAAGTAAGTAGTGTATTGTACATACTGTTGGAACAGGAAAACGGGGAGTTCGTCTTTTCCAACTAACACCTCTATCATTCCGCGTTGTTTCAAACTGTACTTGTCAAATTATTTGATTCAAATGTTTGTTTATTTACCTGACAAAAGCCTTTCTGTCCATCTTCAGTGCATATCATTTGGCTACTTATAAAGTAATCTCTCAACTTATTTACGCATTCTAAGTTGAACTGTATCGTGACTCCAACTTCCATCAAACCATCTGCAGGACCAGATGTTTTATCTGGTGTAGTCTTGCCCCAGCCTGCGACAGAGCACTTGGTTCTGGCTGGGATATGATTCACTTTATCGGGTAGTCCAATGACCTTCACATACTCGTTCAGAAGGGCGTTGGTATGTAACTGTAAAAGAAAAAACGTTCTATGAATTAGATTCTAATGAACCACTTAAAAAGGGATAGCAGTTGTGGATGAAGTAGGGAGGGTAAATATATGTATATGTATATGTATATATGTAAATATAATGTCTACAAGCATCACTTGACCAGCTAAGGTGGGACAAAGAGGGCAATACTGGCTCACTAGACAGATACTAATGTTGTTGATGTCTGTAAGCAGGACATTGTGTATGATAGAGTTATATTAGTGAGTTTACCGTCCTAACAAAAAAAAACCACATTAACAATAGAGAAAAGAGAAATGAAATATGTCTGAGACATACCTTCAGTAGCATGATGTCGTAACTAAACTGAGTTATATTCTGATGTAAAGGATGCCGAAGGTAATGTGACACTTTCCTCTCTTGCCGACTCTTCTTCTCTTCTTTGGTAAGGTTGTGAGCTCCAAGGACCACCGTTAAAGGATAAGCACTAAAAAAACAAATTGAAACGAGTCACATTTAACCACAAGACAGTCAACATTGGGTTATTGCTCATAGATGCACCTCAAGACACATGTAACATGATGCAACACAATTCATTACTATTCAATTTGGCTTACTTCATTAAGCAGTGTGCTGAAGTCAGGACAAAGTCCTTCCGGATGAGCATTCCTCCACAAACATGGCGTCCTCTGTGTTGCAGAGAGACCATATAGGGCCTAGAGTGTGGCTTAGCTATCTTACCACCCACAATGCCACTCTCAGAGGCTCCTTGGAAGGAGGGGGAAAGAGGAAATCATGTTAACTATGTCTTCTGGGATACACAAGGAGCAAAAAAAGAACATCATTTGTGTTCAATTTGGTTAACAAATAGCTACCTCCTTTACTGTCTGCTACCAAGTGATTATTTTTTGAGAATAATCAGCTACAGTGGGGTGAACAAGTATTTGATACACTGCCGATTTTGCAGGTTTTCCCACTTACAAAGCATGTAGAGGTCTGTAATATTTATCATTGGTACTCTTCAACTGTGAGTTGACGGAATCTAAAATAAAAATTCAGAAAATCACATTATATGATTTTTAAGTAATTAATTTGCATTTTATTGCATGACATAAGTATTTGATACATCAGAAAAGCAGAACTTAATATTTGGTACAGAAACCTTTGTTTGCAATTACAGAGATCATACGTTTCCTGTAGTTCTTGACCAGGTTTACACACACTGCAGCAGGGATTTTGGCCCACTCTTCCATACAGACCTTCTCAAGATCCTTCAGGTTTCGGGGCTGTCGCTGGGCAATACGGACTTTCAGCTCCCTCCAAAATTTTCTATTGGGTTCAGGTCTGGAGACTGGCTAGGCCACTCCAGGACCTTGAGATGCTTCTTACGGAGCCACTCCTTAGTTGCCCTGGCTGTGTGTTTCAGGTCGTTGTCATGCTGGAAGACCCAGCCACGACCCATCTTCAATGCTCTTACTGAGGGAAGGAGGTTGTTGGCCAAGATCTCGTGATACATGGCCCCATCCATCCTCCCCTCAATACGGTGCAGTCGTCCTGTCCCCTTTGCAGAAAAGCATCCCCAAAGAATTATGTTTCCACCTCCATGCTTCACGGTTGGGATGGTGTTCTTGGAGTTGTACTCATCCTTCTTCTTCCTCCAAACACGGCGAGTGGAGTTTAGACCAAAAAGCTCTATTTTTGTCTCATCAGACCACATGACCTTCTCCCATTCCTCCTCTGGATCATCCAGATGGTCATTGGCAAACTTCAGACGGGCCTGGACATGCGCTGGCTTGAGCAGGGGGACCTTGCGTGGGCTGCAGGATTTTAATCCATGACGGCGTAGTGTGTTACTAATGGTTTTCTTTGAGACTGTGGTCCCAGCTCTCTTCAGGTCATTGACCAGGTCCTGCCGTGTAGTTCTGGGCTTATCATTGATGCCCCACGAGGTGAGATCTTGCATGGTGCCCCAGACCGAGGGAGATTGACCGTCATCTTGAACTTCTTCCATTTTCTAATAATTGTGCCAACAGTTGTTGCCTTCTCACCAAGCTGCTTGCCTGTTGTCCTGTAGCCCATCCCAGCCTTGTGCAGGTCTACAATGTTATCCCTGATGTCCTTACACAGCTCTCTGGTCTTGGCCATTGTGGATAGGATGGAGTCTGTTTGATTGAGTGTGTGGACAGGTGTCTTTTATACAGGTAACAAGTTCAAACTGGTGCAGTTAATACAGGTAATGAGTGGAGAACAGGAGGGATTCTTAAAGAAAAACTAACAGGTCTGTGAGAGCCGGAATTCTTACTGGTTGGTAGGTGATCAAATACGTATGTCATGCAATAAAATGCAAATTAATTATTTAAAAATCACACTGTGATTTTCTGGATTTCACAGTTGAAGTGTACCTATGATAAAAATTACAGACTTCTACATGCTTTGTAAGTAGTTAAACCTGCAAAATCGGCAGTGTATCAAATATTTGTTCTCCCCACTGTAGATCTTCTTTACTAGCTGGTTCTTCGTAGATATATAATGTATAGAATAGATCAACTCACCAGCAGAGGAAAGGAGTTGGAGGAGGATGAGGACGTACAGGTACATGGTGGTGGACTGGCAGAGATCCAGATGGTTTGAGAGACTGCAGGTTTCTCCTCTCTATATATACCACATGTACATCATCCCCCCTCCATACTACCCACACACACAGCAAGAAGGGTCTGGAGGTCTAGCAGATTATTCATACTGAAAGTGAAAGTTGAGGTAAGATGAGATGTGGTGGAAATATCACCCATTTTAAGTTGATTGTAAGTGGTGAGTGGTCTCAGATGAAGCAAAAAGCACCTAGTTAAATAAAGTAAACCATCTGAATGTCTGCTCAGATATCCTCCTTTTCTTTCCATTCATGTCCCTAACTAGCCTGTCAGGACCTAAACAGAAACAAGACTAGGATGTTTTAAAATCCTTCACTTTATGTCAAATTGAACCAATAACCTCACTACTTTCTTAGACAATGAGTTTGAAAAGCATATTTATACAAATATTATTGCAAACGTTATTTTGCTTTTCGACACACACTGAGTATACAAAACATTAAGAAAACGTTAATTGACATAAACTGACAAGGTGAATGCAAGTGAAAGCTATGATTCCTTATTGATGTGACTTGTTTAAATCCACTTCAAATCACTCGCAATAACATCTGCTAACCATGAGTATGTGACAAATACAATTTGATTTGATTTGAGATGAAAGGGAGGAGACAGATTAAAGAAGGATTTTTAAACCTTAAGACAATTGTGTATGTGTGCCATTCAGAGGGTGAATGGGCAAGACAAAACATTTAAGTGCTTTTGAACTGGGTATGGTAGTTGGTGCCAGGCACACCGGTTTAAGTGTGTCAAGAACTGAAACGCTGCTGGGTTTTCCACACTCAACAGTTTCCTGTGTGTATCAAGAATGGTCCACCACCAAAAGGACATCCAGCTAACTTGACACAACTGTGGGACGCATTGGAGTCAGCATCCCTGTGGAACACTTTCGACAGTAGGCCAACAGTACAATACAATATACTGTAGTATACTGTATATGTATATACAACAGTACAGTATAGTACAGTAGGTCAACAGTACAGTATATTACAGTAAGTCAACAGTACAATATAGTACAGTAGGTCAACCGTACAGTATAGTACAGTAGGACAACAGTACAGTACATTAGGTCAACAGGACAGAATATTACAGTAGGTCAACAGTACAGTATAGTACAGTATGTCAACAGGACAGTATAGAACAGTAGGTCAACAGTACAGTACAGTAGGACAACAGTAAAGTATAGTACAGTAGATCAACAGTACAGTACGGTAGGTCAACAGGACAGTATATTACAGTAGGTCAACAGGACAATATAGAACAGTAGGTCAACAGTACAGTACAGTACAGTAGGTCAACAGTACAGTACAGTAGGTCAACAGGAAAGTATAGTACATTAGGTCAACAGTACAGTAAAGTATAGTTGGTCAACAGTTCAGTATATTACAGTAGGTCAACAGTACAGTATAGTACAGTAGGTCAACAGTACAGTATATTACAGTAGGTCAACAGGACAGTATATTACAGTAGGTCAACCGTACAGTATAGAACAGTAGGTCAACAGTACAGTATAGAACAGTAGGTCAACAGTACAGTATGGCACAGAAGGTCAACAGTACAGTATATTACAGTAGGTCAACAGTACAGTATAGTACAGTAGGTCAAAAGTACAGTATAGTAGGTCAAAAGTACAGTATAGTAGGTCAAAAGTACAGTATAGTAGGTCAACAGGACAATATATTACAGTAGGTCGACAGTACAGTATAGAACAGTAGGTCAACAGTACAGTAAAATAGGTCAACAGTACAGTAGGTCAACAGGACAGTATAGTGCAGTAGGTCAACAGTACAGTATAGTACAGTAGGTCAACAGTACAGTATAGTACAGTAGGTCAACAGTACAGTACAGTACAGTAGGCCAACAGTACAGTATAGTACATTATGTCAACAGTACAGTATAGAACAGTAGGTCAACAGTACAGTATAGTACAGTAGGTCAACAGTACAGTATAGTAGGTGAACAGGACAGTATATTACAGTAGGTCAACAGTACAGTGTAGTACAGTAGGTCAACAGTACAGTGTAGTATAGTAGGTCAATAGTACAGTATATTAAAGTAGGTCAACAGTACAGTATATTACAGTAGGTCAACAGTACAGTATATTACAGTAGGTCAACAGTACAGTATAGTACAGTAGGTCAACAGGACAGTATAGTACAGTAGGTTAACAGGACAGTACAGTTGGTCAACAGTACAGTACAGTAGGTCTACAGGACAGTATATTACAGTAGGTCAAAAGTACAGTAGGTCAACAGTACAGTATAGTACAGTAGGTCAACAGTACAGTACAGTACAGTAGTTTAACAGGACAGTATAGAACAGTAGGTCAACAGTACAGTATAGTAGGTCAACAGTACATTACAGTAGGTCAACAGGACAGAATAGTACAGTAGGTAAACAGTACAGTATAGAACAGTAGGTCAACAGGACAGTATATTACAGTAGGTATACAGGACAGTATAGAACAGTAGGTCAACAGTACAGTATAGTAGGTCAACAGTACAGTAGGTCAACAGGACAGTATATTACAGTAGGTCAACAGGACAGTATAGAACAGTAGGTCAACAGGACAGTATAGTACAGTAGGTCAACAGCACAGTATTGTACAGTAGGTCAACAGTACAGTGTAGTACAGTAGGTCAACAGTACATTATAGTTGGTCAACAGTATAGTACAGTAGGTCAACAGGACAGTATAGAACAGTAGGTCTACAGGACAGTACAGTACAGTAGGTCAACAGTACAGTACAGTAGGTCAACAGTACAGTATAGTACAGAAGGTCAACAGTACAGTACAGTAGGTCAACAGTACAGTACAGTAGGTCAACAGTACAGTATATTACAGTAGGTCAACAGTACAGTATATTACAGTAGGTCAACAGTACAGTATAGTACAGTAGGTCAACAGTACAGTACAGTAGGTCAACAGTACAGTATATTACAGTAGGTCAACAGTACAGTATAGTACAGTAGGTCAACAGGACAGTATATTACAGTAGGTCAACAGTACAGTACAGTACAGTACAGTAGGTCAACAGGACAGCAAAGTACAGTAGGTCAACCATACAGTACAGTACAGTAGGTCAACAGTACAGTATAGAACAGTAGGTCAACATTACAGTATAGAACATAAGGTCAACAGTACAGTATAAAACATTAGGTCAACAGTACAGTATGGTACAGTAGGTCAACAGTACAGTATATTACAGTAGGTCAACAGTACAGTATTGTACAGTAGGTCAACAGTACATTATAGTACTGTAGGTCAACAGTAAAGTATAGTACAGTAGGTCAACAGTACAGTACAGTACAGTAGGTCAACAGTACAGTACAGTAGGTCAACAGGAAAGTATAGTACATTAGGTCAACAGTACAGTAAAGTACAGTTGGTCAACAGTTCAGTATATTACAGTAGGTCAACAGTACAGTATAGTATAGTAGGTCAACAGTACAGTATATTACAGTAGGTCAACAGTACAGTATATTACAGTAGGTCAACAGTACAGTATATTACAGTAGGTCAACAGGACAGTATAGTACAGTAGGTCAACAGGACAGTATAGTACAGTAGGTCAACAGTACAGTATATTACAGTAGGTCAACAGTACAGTACAGTTGGTCAACAGTATAGTACAGTAGGTCAACAGGACAGTATAGTACAGTAGGTCAAAAGTACAGTAGGTCAACAGTACAGTACAGTAGGTCAACAGTACAGTATAGTAGGTCAACAGTACAGTACAGTAGGTCAACAGTACAGTATAGTACAGTAGGTCAACATTACAGTACAGTAGGTCAACAGTACAGTACAGTAGGTCAACAGTGCAGTACAGTAGGTCAACAGTATGGTACTGTAGGTCAACAGTACAGTACAGTAGGTCAACAGTACAGTACAGTAGGTCAACAGTACACTAGGTCAACAGGACAGTATAGTAGGTCAACAGGACAGGACAGTAGGTCAACAGGACAGGACAGTAGGTCAACAGTACAGTATAGTAGGTCAACAGGACAGGACAGGAGGTCAACAGGACAGGACAGGAGGTCAACAGGACAGGACAGGACAGTAGGTCAACAGGACAGTACAGTAGGTCAACAGGACAGGACAGTAGATCAACAGGACAGTACAGTAAGTCAACAGTACAACACTGTAGGTCAACAGTATAGTACAATAGGTCAACAGTACAGTACAGTAGGTCAACAGTACAACACTGTAGGTCAACAGTATTGTACAGTAGGTCAACAGTACAGTACAGTAGGTCAACAGTACAACACTGTAGGTCAACAGTACAGTACAGTAGCTAACAGGACGGGACAGTAGGTCAACAGGACAGGACAGTAGGTCAACAGGACAGGACAGTAGGTCAACAGGACAGTACAGTAGGTCAACAGTATAGTACAGTAGGTCAACAGTACAGTACAGTAGGTCAACAGTACAACACTGTAGGTCAACAGTACAGTACAGTAGGTAACAGGACAGTAGGTCAACAGGACAGGACAGTACAGTAGGTCAACTGGACAGTACTGTTGCGCCTTCTTTACCACGCTGTCTGTGTGGGTGGACCATTTCAGTTTGTCCGTGATGTGTACCTGAAGAACTTAAAACTTTCCACCTTCTCCGCTACTGTCCCGTCGATGTGGATAGGGGGGTGCTCCATCTCCTGTTTCCTGAAGTCCACGATCATCTCCTTTGTTTTGTTGACGTTGAGTGTGAGGTTATTTTCCTGACACCACACTCCGAGGGCCCTCACCTCCTCCCTGTAGGCTATCTCGTCATTGTTGGTAATCAAGCCTACCACTGTAGTGTTGTCAGCAAACATGATGATTGAGTTGGATGCGTGCTTGGCCACGCAGTCATGGGTGAACAGGGAGTACAGGAGAGGGCTGAGAACGCACCCTTGAGGGGCCCCAGTGTAGAGGATCAGCGGGGTGGAGATGTTGTTTCCTACCCTCACCACCTGGGGCCAGCCCGTTAGGAAGTCCAGGACCCAGTTGCACAGGGCTGAGTCGAGACCTAGGGTCTCGAACTTAATGACGAGCTTGGAGGGAACTATGGTGTTAAATGCTGAGCTGTAGTCGATGAACAGCATTCTTACATAGGTATTCCTCTTGAAACAGACAACAAAAAATCACCATGATCCTCTCTAAGGACAGAAACAGACCAAGACAATAGAACATCACCATGATCCTCTCTAAGGACTGAAACAGACCAAGACAATAGAACATCCTCTCTAAGGACTGAAACAGACCAAGACAATAGAACATCACTATGATCCTCTCTAAGGACTGAAACAGTCACCTGTAAAAACAACACACGTCTCATTAAAATATGTGATTTCCTGTAAAAGTACTGTAGAAATGACTGTGTTGACCACGGCCCTGTAGCAGCTCAGACCTTAGACAGGAAGTATTTCTCCACATGTTCTGTAGAATCCTGAGGGTTAAGGTCTGGCCCACCAGTAGAACCCTGAGAGTGAAGGTCTGGCCCACCGGTAGAACCCTGAGAGTGAAGGTCTGGCCCACCGGTAGAACCCTGAGAGTGAAGGTCTGGCCCACCGGTAGAACCCTGAGAGTGAAGGTCTGGCCCACCGGTATAACCCTGAGGGTTAAGGTCTGGTCCATCAGTAGAACCCTGAGGGTGAAGGTCTGGCCCACCAGTGGAATCCTGAGGGTGAAGGTTTGGCCCACCAGTGGAATCCTGAGGGTGAAGGTCTGGCCCAGCAGTAGAACCCTGAGGGTGAAGTTCTGGCACAGCAGTAGAACGCTGAGGGTGAAGGTCTGGCCCACCAGTAGAACACTGAGGGTTAAGGTCTGGCCCAGCAGTAGAACACTGAGGGTTAAGGTCTGGCCCAGCAGTAGAACACTGAGGGTTAAGGTCTGGCCCAGAGACGGTGGATGTAGTTGGTTTGAGGTTGAGGTATCTGCAGGTCTAACAACAGGACAGGACATGAAAACACCAAAACCCACAGACACACAGAGGAGAGGTGAGAGAAGGTGAGAAAGAGCATGCAAGAGCTGCAAATGTCACCGTAAAGTGGTTTCCAGAGAACGTATTGCCTAGCAACAGAGACCACGTTGAGCTGTGTGGGTTTCGGGTCCTGTCTATTTCTAAGACGGAGTTGGTTCACAGAACAACAACAGGAAAAGCACAGAGGTGGTTGGTGGGTTTTCACGAACTAGGTTAGAGGTAGACATATATGACAGGTTTCAGTGGAACAGAGGAGGACACGCCACACACACACACTTACACACGTACAGGGTCAAAAGTCCAAAGATTAATCAATGGTCACGCACACACGCACACACGTCGACCTGAGGAAGAGAGTGCACGTAGTCTGACACTTCTACAAATTCTGAAGGCACACTCCTCACACACTTCAGAATGGGTATGAGGCCGCTCATACCCCAGACACTCTGTCCCCTGGTCCTGAGGCCGCTCATACCCCAGACACTCTGTCCCCTGGTCCTGAGGCCTCTCACCCCAGACACTCTGCCCCATGGTTCTGAGGCCTCTCACCCCAGACACTCTGCCCCATGGTTCTAAAGCCTCTCACCCCAGACACTCTGCCCCATGGTTCTAAAGCCTCTCACCCCAGACTCTCTGCCCCATGGTTCTGAGGCCTCTCACCCCAGACACTCTGCCCCATGGTTCTGTGGACTCTCACCCCAGGCCCTCTGTCCCCTGGTCCTGAGGCCTCTCACCCCACAGCGTAAGTATGATGACAACATCCCATCAGGCCCACCGTTTGCCCCTTATATAAATGTCAAACGTTGGTCCCATGTTTCATGAGCTAAAATAAAATATCCCAGAAATGTTCCACATGCACAAAAAAGCTTATTTCTCTCAAATGTTGTACACAAAATTTGTTTACATCCCTGTTAGTGAGCATTTCTCCTTTGCCCAGATAATCCATCCACCTAACAGGTGTGGCATATCAAGAAGCTGATCAAACAGCATGCTCATTACACAGGTGCACCTTGTGCTGTGTACAATTAAAGGTCACTCTAAAACGTGGTTTTGTCACACAACACAATGCCACAGATTGCAATTGGCATGCTGACTGCAGGAATGTCCACCAGAGCTGTAGCCAGAGAATTAAATGCAAATTTCTCTACCATAAAATGTAATTTTTGAGAATTTTGCATGACATCGTGTGGGCAAGCGGTTTGCTGATGTCAACATTGTGTAACAGAGTGCCCCGTGATGGCAGTGGGGTTATGGTATGGATAGGTATAAGCTATGCATAATGACCACAGTTGCATTTTATCTATGGCAATTTTAATGCACAAAAATACCTTGATAAGATCCTGAGGCCGGTGTCTGTGGGCGAGAGAAGAGAGCAGAAACACACCATTAAGAGGGATAGAGAGCAGAGAGAGAAAAGTTGCTTTGCGAGGTATTGTATCTCTACCTGAAAATACATTATCTAAATGATTGATAGTTGGTATTCAGCAGTCATAAAAGTATGCCTTACTTACTTTGAAGACCAGCAAAATAGTGATTTTTTTTTCAGACAGAACAGGCAGCAACTCTATAGATATGATGTAATAATAAATAATAGTAATAGTAATAGTAAATATGATGTAATAGTAAATAATAAAACAAATGTAATATACACAACAACTGAAATCTTTTATTAACCTATACTGTGACGGTTGAGCTAATGTGCGCTAATGTGATTAGCATGACAGTTGTAAGTAACAGCACACGTTCCAGGACATAGACATGTCTTACATGGGCATTAACCTTCAATTATTGTTAATCTAACTGCACTGTCCAATTTACAGTAGCTATTACAGTGAATACCATGCTATTGTTTGAGGAGAGTGCACAACAACAAAAAACATTTGTCACGGCAACTGGTTTGATACATTCACCTCTGAAGGTAAATAATGTATCTTGCCTTGCTCTGATCTGTCATCCTGAGGGTCCCGGAGATAAAATGTAGCATAGTTCTGTTTAATAAAATCTATTTTTATATTCAAATGTGGGAACTGGGTTCTACAGTTTGAACCCCTGCTGTCTCTGGCTCCACATGCCCATGTATGACATTCCTGGGAGTGTGTAAACTTACATTTTGTATTACCATATCATTTTTGTATGTTCTCTATAGTTATGTACTTGAAAATGTATACATTGACGAATTCTGAAAATGTGGGCAGACTTGATACAAAATATATTCCAGTATTGAAGCAGTTGAAGTACTGATGAAGCAGATGCTAAGCTACAGGATTGTTTTTCTAGCACAGACTGGAATATGTTCCGGGATTCATCCTATGGCATTGAGGAGTACACCACATCAGTCATTGGCTTCAACAATAAGTGCATCGATGACGTTGTCCTCACAGTGACCAAACGTGCATACCCCAACCAGAAGCCATGGATTACAGGCAACATCCGCACTGAGCTAAAGACTAGAGCTGCCGCTTTCAAGGAGCGGGACTCTAACCCGGAAGCTTATAATAAAACCCGCTATGCCCTAAGACGAGTGTCAATACAGGACTACGCCGGCTCCGACGCTCTTGGTATGTGGCAGGGCTTGCAAACCATTACAGACTACAAAGGAAAGCACAGCTGAGAGCTGTCAAGTGACACAAGCCTACCAGATGAGCTAAACTACTTCTATGCTCGCTTTGAGGCAAATAACACTGAAACACGCATGAGAGCACCAGCTGTGTGATCATGCTCTCTGCAGCCGATGTGTGTAAGACCTTTAAACAGGTCAACATTCACAACGCCGCAGGGCCAGACGGATTACCAGGACGTGTACAGTGAGCATCCGCTGACCAACTGGCAAGTGTCTTCATTGACATTTTCAACTTCTCCCTGTCCGAGTCTGTAATACCAACATGTTTTAAGCAGACCACCACAGTCCCTGCAACCAAGAACAGTAAAGTAACCTGCCTAAATGACTACCGACCAATAGCACTCACGTCTGTAACCATGAAGTGCTTTGAAAGGCTGGCTATGGTTCACATCAACACCATTGTCCCAGAAACCCTAGAACCTCTCCAATTTGCATACCGCCCTAACAGATCCACAGATGATGCAATCTCTATAGCACTCCACACTGCCCTTTCCCACCTGGACAAAAGGAACACCTATGTGAGAATGCTATTCATTGACTGCAGCTCAGCGTTCAACACCTTAGTGCCCTCAAAGCTCATCAATAAGCTAAGGACCCTGGGACTAAACACCTCCCTCTGCAAATGGATACTGGACTTCCTGACGGGCCGCCTCCAGGCCACGCTTATCCTCAACCAAGGGGCCCCTCAGGGGTGCGTGCTCAGTCCCCTCCTGTACTCCCTGTTCACTCGTGACTGCATGGCCAGGCACAACTCCAACACCATCATTAAGTTTTCCGATGACAGTGGTAGGCCTGATCACTGACAACGACGAGACAGCCTATAGGGAGGAGGTCAGAGACCTGGCCTTGTTGTGCCAGGACAACAATCTCTCCCTCAACGTGATCAAGACAAAGGAGATTATTGTGGACTACAGAAAAAAGGAGGACTGAGCACGCCTTCATTCTTATCGACGGGGCTGTAGTGGAGAAGGTTGAAAACTTCAAGTACCTTGGTGTCCACAACACCAAGCACACCAAGACAATCGTGAAGAGGGCACAACAAAACCTATTCCCCCTCAGGAGACTGAAAAGATTTGGCATGGGTCCTCAGATCCTCAAAAGGATCTACAGCTGCACCATCGAGAGCATCCTGATGGGTTGCATCGCTGCCTGATATGGCAACTGCTTGGCCTCCGACCACAAGGCACTACAGAGGGTAGTGCATGCGGCCCAGTATATCACTGGGGCCAAGCTTCCTGCCATCCAGGATCTCTATACCAGGCGGTGTCAGAGGTAGGCCCTAAAAATGGTCAAAGACTCCAGTCACCCTAGTCATAGATTGTTCCCTCTGCTACCGTACGGCAAGAGGTACCGGAGCGCCAAGTCTAGGTACAAGAGGCTTCTAAACACTTCCACCCCCAAGCCATAAGACTCCTGAACATCTAATCAAATGGCTTCCAAGACTTTTTGCATTGCACACCCCCCCCCCCCTATTTTACGCCGCTGCTACCCTCTACGCATAGTCACTTTAATAACTCTAGCTACATGTACATATTACCTCAATTACCTCAACCAACCGGTGCCCCCGCTGTAATGAATGTGGTTCCGTTGTGGAAGGAGTCAGGCGCAGGAGGAGTTGGCATGTACAAAGGTTTTTAAATCGGTAACCAGTCCAAAACAATAACACTGGCGGAAAAAAACCCACACGTCAATCAAGAAAATAAACGGCCGCAAACACAAGCAACCCGGCAATAACGAGAACCAAGAACAAACAGCCCATAGAATACAAACTGGGAACAACGACGAAAGATAGCAACCACACACAAAGGGAAGAGGGGAAGGAAAGAATATAAACAGGTGCGTGATTGGGAGAAAATAACCAACAGGTGTGTACAATAAAGGCAAACCACCCGAACACGAAAAGGGAGCGGTGATGGTCAGAAAACCGGTGACGTCGACCGCCGAACACCGCCCCGAACAAGAAGAGGGACTGACTTCGGCGGAAGTTGTGACACCCGCACATTGACTCTGTACCCGTACCCCCGTGTATATAGTCTCGCTATTGTTATTTTACTGCTGCTCTTTAAGTACTTTATTTCTTATTCTTATTCACATTTAATTTAACTGCATTGTTGGTTAGGGGCTGGTAAGTCAGCATTTCACTGTAAGGTCTATGCCTGTTGTATTCGGCGCATGTGACTAACAAAATTTGATTTGATTTATTGCCATGCTTCACTGGATAAATCTGAAACTTTGCACACAGACTGCTGCCATATATTGGCCAAAATCTAAATTGCGCCTAAACTGCAATAATACATCATGGCCTTTCTCTTGCATTTCAAAGATTTATAAAAAAATATATATTAAAAAAAAGCATGGTCTTTTACCAGATCTAATGTGTTGTATTTAATTTCACATTTCCTTAAGAGGTTTGAATAAGAGGTTAGAATAAATGATGATTAATAAGTGATAAGTAGTAATGGTCAGTCACTACCATCATGGGACTGGTATTAACTGTGTTATTCTGTTTTCTCACAGCATTCAACCCGAATAATGCTTAGTGCATTTCAAATAATCGAAACTGAAATCCGTGACAATTTTTTCATCATGAAAACCAAAACCGATCGCTCAGCATTATCTGGCCTGCAACGCTATTTGCCATAGCCTGCTACCTTCAACCTTCAACCTTCAACCTTCAACCTTCCTAGCCAGCAGATCCGACCTGCTTTCTTGCAGCTGCAGGTAGCCTAGTGGTTAGAGCGTTGGACTTGTAACCAGAGGGTTGCAAGTTTGAATCCCTGAGCTGACAAGGAAAAAAAATAAAAATATCTGTCATTCTACCCCTGAACAAGGCAGTTAACCCACTGTTCCCTGGGTGCCGAAGACATGGATGTTGATTAAGGCAGCCCCCTGCACCTCTCTGATTCAGAGGGGTTGGGTTAAATGCAGAAGACACATTGCGGTTGAAGGCATTTGGTTGTACAACTGACTAATAATGGTGACTTTGACTTTGACAAGGGTCCAACAGCACTCCATTGTGCATTAAGACACCTTGCCTGAGATATGGCTTGGAAAAAAAGGTATCTCAATCCAGGGATGAGAAATGTATCCCAACAGTTCCACCTAGAAGATTGAACAACTCAGTTCAGCCAAATACAGGAGGTATTCTGTCATTTGTTGCAGGAGGTTATCTAGAAAGCTCAGAAACTTTGGTCATCTGACATTTGTTTGACTGCCTTTACAAAGTCCTGAGTGTGTTTTGTTTTTAGTTTTTTTCCCCCTTCGAGATAGACTACTGCTGAAATGAGCTAAATTAATTGAGGAACATGATAACGCTCAGAATTTATGAATGACCTGTTTCTCAATTCACAACAATGTTATTGGCGATCAATCAAAGATACAGTTACACAATCACTACTAAATGACAGTTTACCCGAGGTCTGTAGCTCAAATCATTCACGAGCTATTAAAGTTTGAAGGTTCAAATGTCTGGCGAATATCCAGTCTCAAAGCAATTTTACCAGGTGTCAAACTGACAAAGTCAAACATTTTAACTTGGCATGAGTCAGGACATGATGATCATGGAGTAATCGATTCCACAATCGGTCACCAGAGGGAGCAAGAGTTCTACATAAGAAACAAGGATCCTCGACTTGAATCTAACATTGTCTATTATATTGACAAGATAGTCAAATGACCGCTCTAACAATGGAAATACATGTCCTCGAAGATGGAAGGCGGGAAGAGGCGGGATCAGTCTAGCCAATGAGAGGGCAGACAGGTGTGTGAACAACAGGCCACAGAGATAGATCACTCATCTTTGTATCTGTGCCTTTATTGCGTCCGTGGCAGCATGGGCAGCGCCATTGAGGTAGTCTCTAGACCATTTTGTTCTTCTTTGTAGGCTGAGTGCTCCCAGCTCTTACCTTTGCCTCGATTCGCCAGTGTCGTACAGATCATCATGACATTTGTAGTTCCTTATGATAGCCACATTAGCAGCTAATTAGCATGTCATTTTTCGGGGGAATATACAGGCAAATATATTGATAAAAGTCACCCGTGTCCTAGAGAGATTTACACGGTTATCAAAACGTCACGCCAGGGTAAGCCTACACGAAACACAACCCTTATTTTAAGTGTTTCTAAAATCCCCTATTGGAAAAAATGGTGGAAAAACGATTGGAACCATTTCTCTGTTTGACTGCTAGGTTTTATGACTCTATTCCCTATAATCTGAATGTTGTTGTTGTTTTTTTATAGAAGAGTACATTTTAGGAAAATCCCTTGGGCAAAGACAGCTCCGTAACAGGTGTGTGGTAGCATCTCCCCTGCGCTGCTACTAGGACAGAGACACATACCAAAACGGAATGATTGTGTAACCTTTGCTGAAGGATAATGAAGTGTGGAGCCCCATGGCTGTCACTCTGTGGGGTGTGAAACCTCAGACGCATGAGTCATTCAGGGGCAAGAGAAGCACAGGGTGATGGATGACTTCCAGATGGTAGGGCTATGAAACATGCTCTTCCAGTATTGCTCATCAATTTTGTTTTGTGTTTGGCTCAAAACACGAATGTTCAGTACATTTTTTTATTGATTGATAATGGGGCAGTGCCTATTATTGAGTTTAGGCCACTGTGTAATCTGTGAACATATTTTTCAATCAAAACCGGTCCAAAACAAACTATTAACTCTGTATCAATGACACAAGCCACATGCCAATCAACAGTGCAGTTTGAGTTGAGTCCTTGGTGCTCGCCGTTCCCTCGGTGACCCCTGGTGTATCATGCACGTCGGCACTCAGCCTGACAGAGTCTCACTGAGCCGCACTGAGCCTGACAGAGTCTCACTGAGCCTGACAGAGTCTCACTGAGCCTGACAGAGTCTCACTAAGCCGCACTCAGCCTGACAGAGTCTCACTCAGCCTGACAGGGTCTCACTGAGCCGCACTCAGCCTGACAGAGTCTCACTCAGCCTGACAGAGTCTCACTCAGCCTGACAGAGTCTCACTGAGCCGCACTGAGCCTGACAGAGTCTCACTGAGCCTGACAGAGTCTCACTGAGCCTGACAGAGTCTCACTGAGCCGCACTGAGCCTGACAGAGTCTCACTGAGCCGCACTGAGCCTGACAGAGTCTTACTGAGCGTCACTTAGCTTGCCAGAGCCTCAATGAGCCTGACAGATTCTCACTGAGCCTGACAGAGCCTCACTGAGCCTGACAGAACCTGTATGAGCCTGACAGAGCCTCACTAAGCCTGACAGAGCCTGTATGAGCCTGACAGAGCCTCACTGAGCCTGACAGAGCCTCACTGAGCCTGACAGAGCCTGACAGAGCCTGTATGAGCCTGACAGAGCCTCACTGAGCCTCACTGAGCCTGACAGAGCCTCACTGAGCCTCACGGAGCCTCACAGAGCATCACTGAGCCTGACAGAGCCTCACTGAGCCTGACAGAGCCTCACTGAGCCTGACAGAGCCCCACTGAGCCTGACAGAGCCTCACTGAGCCTGACAGAGCCTGTATGAGCCTGACAGAGCCTCACTGAGCCTCACTGAGCCTGGCAGAGCCTCACTGAGCCTGACAGAGCCTCACTGAGCCTGACAGAGCCTCACTGAGCCTGACAGAGCCTGTATGAGCCTGACAGAGCCTGTATGAGCCTGACAGAGCCTCACTGAGCCTGACAGAGCCTGTATGAGCCTGACAGAGCCTCACTGAGCCTCACTGAGCCTGACAGAGCCTCACTGAGCCAGACAGAGCCTGTATGAGCCTGACAGAGCCTCACTGAGCCTGACAGAGCCTCACTGAGCCTGACAGAGCATCACTGAGCCTGACAGAGCCTCACTGAGCCTGACAGAGCCTGTATGAGCCTGACAGAGCCCCACTGAGCCTGACAGAGCCTCACTGAGCCTCACTGAGCCTGACAGAGCCTCACTGAGCCTGACAGAGCCTCACTGAGCCTGACAGAGCCTCAATGAGCCTGACAGAGCCTCACTGAGCCTGACAGAGCCTGTATGAGCCTGACAGAGCCTGTATGAGCCTGACAGAGCCTGTATGAGCCTGACAGAGTCTCACTGAGCCGCACTGAGCCTGACAGGAGTCTTACTGAGCGTCACTTAGCTTGCCAGAGCCTCAATGAGCCTGACAGATTCTCACTGAGCCTGACAGAGCCTCACTGAGCCTGACAGAACCTGTATGAGCCTGACAGAGCCTCAATGAGCCTGACAGAGCCTCACTGAGCCTGACAGAGCCTGTATGAGCCTGACAGAGCCTGTATGAGCCTGACAGAGCCTGTATGAGCCTGACAGAGTCTCACTGAGCCGCACTGAGCCTGACAGAGTCTTACTGAGCGTCACTTAGCTTGCCAGAGCCTCAATGAGCCTGACAGATTCTCACTGAGCCTGACAGAGCCTCACTGAGCCTGACAGAACCTGTATGAGCCTGACAGAGCCTCACTAAGCCTGACAGAGCCTGTATGAGCCTGACAGAGCCTCACTGAGCCTGACAGAGCCTCACTGAGCCTGACAGAGCCTGACAGAGCCTGTATGAGCCTGACAGAGCCTCACTGAGCCTCACTGAGCCTGACAGAGCCTCACTGAGCCTCACGGAGCCTCACAGAGCATCACTGAGCCTGACAGAGCCTCACTGAGCCTGACAGAGCCTCACTGAGCCTGACAGAGCCCCACTGAGCCTGACAGAGCCTCACTGAGCCTGACAGAGCCTGTATGAGCCTGACAGAGCCTCACTGAGCCTCACTGAGCCTGACAGAGCCTCACTGAGCCTGACAGAGCCTCACTGAGCCTGACAGAGCCTCACTGAGCCTGACAGAGCCTGTATGAGCCTGACAGAGCCTGTATGAGCCTGACAGAGCCTCACTGAGCCTGACAGAGCCTGTATGAGCCTGACAGAGCCTCACTGAGCCTCACTGAGCCTGACAGAGCCTCACTGAGCCAGACAGAGCCTGTATGAGCCTGACAGAGCCTCACTGAGCCTGACAGAGCCTCACTGAGCCTGACAGAGCATCACTGAGCCTGACAGAGCCTCACTGAGCCTGACAGAGCCTGTATGAGCCTGACAGAGCCCCACTGAGCCTGACAGAGCCTCACTGAGCCTCACTGAGCCTGACAGAGCCTCACTGAGCCTGACAGAGCCTCACTGAGCCTGACAGAGCCTCAATGAGCCTGACAGAGCCTCACTGAGCCTGACAGAGCCTGTATGAGCCTGACAGAGCCTGTATGAGCCTGACAGAGCCTGTATGAGCCTGACAGAGCCCCACTGAGCCTGACAGAGCCTCACTGAGCCTGACAGAGCCTGTATGAGCCTTACAGAGCCTGACAGAGCCTCACTGAGCCTGACAGAGCCTCACTGAGCCTGACAGAGCCTGTATGAGCCTGACAGAGCCTGTATGAGCCTGACAGAGCCTCACTGAGCCTCACTGAGCCTGCCAGAGCCTCACTGAGCCTGACAGAGCCTGTATGAGCCTGACAGAGCCTCACTGAGCCTCACTAAGCCTGACAGAGCCTCACTGAGCCTGACAGAGCCTCACTGAGCCTGCCAGAGCCTCACTGAGCCTGACAGAGCCTGTATGAGCCTGACAGAGCCTGTATGAGCCTGACAGAGCCTCACTGAGCCTGACAGAGCCTCACTGAGCCTGACAGAGCCTGTATGAGCCTGACAGAGCCTCTCTGAGCCTGACAGAGCCTGTATGAGCCTGACAGAGCCTCACTGAGCCTGACAGAGCCCCACTGAGCCTGACAGAGCCTGTATGAGCCTGACAGAGCCTCACTGAGCCTCACTGAGCCTGACAGAGCCTGACAGAGCCTCACTGAGCCTGACAGAGCCTGTATGAGCCTGACAGAGCCCCACTGAGCCTGACAGAGCCTCTCTGAGCCTGACAGAGCCTGTATGAGACTGACAGAGCCTCTCTGAGCCTCACTGATTCTCACTGAGCCAATGGGCTGACGTCAGCGCCACCATCAGGCGCCTGTCTCTCTGATAAGTGCATGCTCCATTAGATCACACAACAAGCCCTCATTTTAGTCCCAGCAGGAAGACAATGGAGGGAGAACAACTGATTCCCTTCACAAGTCTGACATGATGCCACAGATAGCCCCCTCTCCACTCTACTCTCCCCATCCCCATTTCAACTTCCATCCTTCCATCCTTCCATCCTTCCCTCCTTCCATCCTTCCCTCCTTCCCTCCTTCCCTCCTTCCCTCCTTCCCTCCTTCCATCCTTCCCTCCTTCCCTCCTTCCCTCCTTCCCTTCTTCCCTCCTTCCCTCCTTCCCTCCTTCCCTCCTTCCCTCCTTCCATCCTTCCATCCTTCCCTCCTTCCCTCCTTCCCTCCTTCCCTTCTTCCCTCCTTCCCTCCTTCCCTCCTTCCCTCCTTCCCTCCTTCCCTCCTTCCATCCTTCCCTCCTTCCCTCCTTCCATCCTTCCCTCCTTCCCTCCTTCCCTCCTTCCCTCCTTCCCTCATTCCCTCTCTTCCTCTCCATTTCTCCCTGGGGGTTAGTTGAGCTGAGTAAGGAAAGACAGTGTGTGAGTTGACTGTGTTGTGTATGTCACTGACATTCATTTTTTCGACCATGTCTGCTAAGTTGTATAAAGGGGAGGTGTATGCTTGTGAACATGCAATGACAACACACACTCCTGAAGTGGATCTAGGACCTAGCTACCTTAAGACGAATGCGCTAACTGTAAGTTGCGCTGGATAAGAGTGTCTGTTATTAACACAGTCAGGGCCACAGGGCCAGTCTCTCATATAGTTAACACAGTCAGGGCCACAGGGCCAGTCTCTCATATAGTTAACACAGTCAGGGCTACAGGGCCAGTATCTCATATAGTTAATACAGTCAGGGCCATCCTATATAGTATTCTACTTCATAACAGGGCCCATAGTGTTGGTATACTGCCGTCCTATATAGTATTCTACTTCATAACAGGGCCCATAGTGTTGGTATACTGCCATCCTATATAGTTTTCTACTTCATAACAGGGCCCATAGTGTTGGTATACTACCATCCTATATAGTATTCTACTTCATAACAGGGCCCATAGTGTTGGTATACTACCATCCTATATAGTATTCTACTTCATAACAGGGCCCATAGTGTTGGTATACTGCCATCCTATATAGGTTTCTACTTCATAACAGGGCCCATAGTGTTGGTATACTGCCATCCTATATAGTATTCTACTTCATAACAGGGCCCATAGTGTTGGTATACTGCCATCCTATATAGTATTCTACTTCATAACAGGGCCCATAGTGTTGGTATACTGCCATCCGCTTTTCTCTACATTTTCCGTTCTCTTTCTCTCTAGTTAATCGTTACTTCTAGTAGAACAGAGATGCCCACTCAATTGGAAAGAGGACTCCATTTCACCGGTATTCTATCTTGAAATATCACTTAACCAGCAACTCACCTTGGGTAGCTGAAAACATAGCTGAAAACATAGCACACACTGTCCTCTCTCTCTCTCTCTCTCTCTCTCTCTCTCTCTCTCTCTCTCTCTCTCTCTCTCTCTCTCTCTCTCTCTCTCTCTCTCTCTCTCTCTCTCTCTCTCTCTCTCTCTCTCTCTCTCTCTCTCTCTTTCTCTTTTTTTTCTCTTTCTCTCGATCTGTCCCTGTCTGTCTGTCCAGTGTGAACGGATAGCTGTCCGGCCGCTCACTGCTGTGCCTCTGTCTGTGTGTGTTTGAGTGTATTTGGGCCTTTGCTGTTTGTGATTCTCCTGACTGTTTAATTAACAGGACTCAAGGTTTGAGGGACATCTGTTGTCAGCCTGCCGCTCTGGGTGCTTGACCCTCAAGAAGTGGGGGTATGTGGGGGCCGGGGGTAGGCGGGTAGGGAGGGTGGCCAACACCGTGCCAGAAAAATCGGCGTGGCCCGCGACCAGATGGTACCAGGCAGCGTCCCCTCCGTCGATAGCTCTGTCCGTAGGCACGCTTGTGACCTCTAAAAAAATACCCAAAGCCCTGATATGACCCTCATGTCCATCACTGGTTAAACAGACCTGTCAGAGGGAGAGAGAGAGAGAGAGAGAGAGAGAGAGAGAGAGAGAGAGAGAGAGAGAGAGCGGCACTAAACCTGGATATCACGCACACACACACACATGCACACACACACACACTTTTGTTCATTAATAACATCGTACCCAGCACTACAGATCAACCTTGAGGGAATCTTAATAGACTCAGAAAAGGATGTTCATATAGGGAAGATATAGAAAACCTTGCAGAGAGCCTATCCAACCGACAATCTCTTAGAAAATATGACTTAAAAATAACTGACTTTTGGCAGTTGGAGGGAACATCTGAGCATAACTAACAAAATTTGAGAAAATTCACTCAGTATAAACTAATGTATAGAATTTGTTACACAAGAGACAACATTCGCAAATTCTACAGCACAACGGCAGAGTCATGCCTTAAGTGTTAAACCAACAATGACTCAATAATCCATGCTTTCTGGGAATGCTATAAAGTCCGGAAGTAAACTTACTTTTAATCTGTCTGTCTGCATATTTTATGGCATGGCATATGAGGGTGTAATGAAATACCAAATGGGCTGGACAATTCTCTTCTCATCACCTCATCTTGAAAAAAAGTTGATTACTACAAACCGGGGAAAATGTCGTTGGTGATCGGCCCGTCACCGTCGTGTCGTCTGCAAACTTAATAATGGTGTTGGAGTCGTGCACAGCCACACAGTCGTGCGTGAACAAGGAGTACAGGAGGGGACTAAGTACTTACCCCTGAGGGGACCCCGTGTTGAGGGTCAGAGTGGTGGATGTGTTGTTGCCTACCCTCACCAACTGGGGGCGTCCTGTCAGGAATTCCTGAGTCCTTAGCTTAGTGATGAGCTTGGAGGGCACTATGGTGTTAAACGTTGACCTGTCGTCAATGAACAACATTCTCACATACAGTTGAAGTCGGAAGTTTACATACACCTTAGCCAAATACATTTAAACTCAGTTTTTCACAATTCCTGACATTTAATCAGAGTAAAAATTCCCTGTCTTAGGTCAGTTAGGATCACCACTCTATTGTAAGAATGTAAACTGTCAGAATAATAATAGAGTGAATTATTTATTTCAGCTTTATTTCTTTCATCACATTCCCAGTGGGTCAGAAGTTTACATACACTCAATTAGTATTTGGTAACATAGCCTTTAAATTGTTTAACTTGGGTAAAACGTTTCGGGTGGCCTTCCACAAACTTCCCACAATAAGTTGGGTGAATGTTGGCCCATTCCTCCTGACAGAGCTGGTGTAACTGAGTCAGGTTTGTAGACCTCCTTGCTCGCACACGATTTTTCAGTTCTGCCCACAAATGTTTTATAGGATTGAGGTCAGGGCTTTGTGATGGCCACTCCAATACCTTGACTTTGTTGTCCTTAAGTCATTTTGTGTATGCTTGGGGTCATTGTCAATTTGTAAGACCCATTTGCGACCAAGCTTTAATTAAAACTTAGGGGCTAGGGGCAGTATCCTGAATTTCCACCTGTCTGACTTGCCCAAAGTAAACTGCCTGTTACTCAGGCCCAGAACCAAGGATATGCATAATTGGTAGCATTGGATAGAAAACACTCTGAAGTTTCTAAAACTGTTAAAATAATGTCTGTGAGTATAACAGAACTGATATGGCAGGCAAAAACCAGAGGAAAATCCATGCGGACATTTCTTTTTTTGGTGGTCACAGTTCTGCCCAGATTGCAGTACCTATAGACTCCACTAGATTTCAACAGTTTTAATACAAGGTTTCAGGCTTGTTTCTTGAAAAACGAACAAGTAGTTTTAGTTTTTCCAAGGAGAGCTTCATTAGAAAAGTAGTCTTTTTGTGTGTGTGAGTGAGGGTTCGTTCTTCGTTCTTTTCCTTTGCTATTGAACATAGTTCTTTCCGTGTGAAATATTATAATTTATTTTAAATATTAGGGTACCTGAGGATTGTTGTTTGAAACGTTGTTTGACTTGTTTGGACGAAGTTTACGGATAACTTTTTGGATTCCTTTGTCTGCATGTTGAACGAGTGGATTACTGAAATCAATGGCGCCAACTAAACAGACTTTTTTGGATATAATGAAGGACTTTATCAAACAAAATGACCATTCATTGTGTAGCTAGGACCGTTGGGATTGCAAACAGAGGAAGATCTTCAAAAGTAAGTGATTTATTTTATCGATATTTGTGATTTTGTGATGTCAGTGCTGGTTTGAAAAATATGTTGATGTGGGGCGCTGACCTCAGACAATCGAATGCTTTCGCCGTAAAGCCTATGGTAAATCGGACAACACAGTTCGATTACCAAGATTCTAATCTTTTGAATGATGTAAGACACTTGTATTTTCATTAATGTTTAATATTCCGATTTTTTATTTAGAATTTGGCGCTCTGCAATTTCACCGGATGTTGTCGAAAGGTGTCAACTCTAGCGGAACGCGAGCCCTAAGATGTTTTGACTTCCTGACTGATGTCTTGAGATGTTGCTTCAATATATTTTGTGAAGTGCACTAGTCCCTCCTGCAGCAAAGCACCCCCGCAACATGATGCTGCCACCCCCGTGCTTCACGGTTGGGATGGTGTTCTTTGGCTTGCAAGCCTCCCCCTTTTTCCTCCAAACATAACGATGGTCATTATGGCCAAACAGTTCTATTTTTGTTTCATCAGACCAGAGGACATTTCTCCAAAAGTACGATATTTGTCCCCATGTACAGTTGCAAATGGTAGTTTGGCTTTTTTTATGGCGGTTTTGGAGCAGTGGCTTCTTCCTTGCTGAGCGGCCTTTCAGGTTATGTCGATATAGGACTCGTTTTACTGTGGATATAAGTACTTTTGTACCTGTTTCCTCCAGCATCTTCACAAGGTCCTTTGCTGTTGTTCTGGGATTGAATTGCACTTTTCGCACAAAAGTACGTTAATCTCTAGGAGACAGAACGCGTCTCCTTCCTGAGCGGTATGACGGCTGCGTGGTCCCATGGTGTTTCTACTTGCGTACTATAGTTTGTACAGATGAACGTGGTACCTTCAGGCGTTTGGAAATTGCTCCCAAGCATGAACCAGCCTTTGTTGAGGTCTATAATTTTTGTTATGAGGTCTTGGCTGAGTTCTTTTGATTTTCCCATTATGTCAAGCAAAGAGGCACTAAGTTTGAAGGTATGCCTTGAAATACATCCACAGGTACACCTCCAATTGACTCAAATTATGTCAATATGCCTATCAGAAGCTTCTAAAGCCATGACATTATTTTCTGGAATTTTCCAAGCTGTTTAAAGGCACAATCAACTTAGTGTTTGTCAACTTCTGACCCCACTGGAATTGTGATACAGTGAATTATAAGTGAAATAATCTGTCTGTAAACAATTGTTGGAAAAATGACTTGTGTCATGCACAAAGTAGATGACCTAACCGACTTGCCAAAACTATACTTTGTTAACAAGAAATCAGTGGAGTGGTTGAAAAAACGAGTTTTAATGACTCCAACATAAGTGTATGTAAACTTCTGACTTACAACTTACAATGTGCTGAGAGAAAGACAGTGTACATACTTAAAGGTTAAAGATTTTTTTTTTAAAGAAAGTAATAACTGTACTGGGTTGATGTGTCAACGTATTTTAGGTGTTGTCTGCTCCGTGGGTTGTTCATATTTAGCGTGGCGACAAACTGTTAGGGTTTTCTCCACAACTCTCTGTCCATTGTGATCTACTGGGAAGACAACATTTTCCCAAACAGGAGATTTTAAACGCTGACGGAGGATCCTCCTGGTTTATCGACCCCCACCGGTCACCGTACTGCAGAACTAGTTCCCGGCTGCGCCTCACAAAAGGACAATTTGAAATGAGACAATTAAGATTTTACTTTTAATTACGTGTTCATAAGCTCTAGTTGTTTTAATAGAATAGCCTGAAATTGTTTTACTCAAGAGGCATAGGCTAATAACTCAGCGTAAGCATGGCCTACAGGCTTAGTATTTGTATTGTGTAAAGATATTTTTTATGTATTAATTTGGGATCACAGTGCGGACACTACTGAGGTCCCTGTACCGAATGGATCAGTAGGAATATGTGTACAGTTGCACGCCTAAAAGACATGAATTCACACAACTTCCAAAGAAACCGAATATGTTAGCTGGGCATCCGGCGTACTGGATTCCAAGTGACTAGGGCACAGCGAGAGCTTTTAAACTTTTCAAGGGGTCAGTTTCAATACCGCTGTAGTACAGCATGGGATTCTGGATAGAGAGAGGACCCCACCACTTTTTCTAAGTTGACATATGATCATAACATCTCATATTTTGATTATTGTCATTGTGAAGAGCCTATTTATAAAGTTTGTTGACTGGAGATTTTTTTCCCCCCACTCTCTCCCGCTCTAAGCTACTCCTCTCCCAGACAGACACACGAACACACACACAACATGACACACGGCATACACACATCATGACAGCCCTGCCATGTCCTCTCTCTGCCATCCGGCCAAGCATATCAAAGTAGCATTTAGTGACTATTTAGCACTTGGCCTGTACTGCTGTGTTCCCTGTCTGAGCCTCCCTCTCTTTCCCTCTCGCTCGCTCGCTCGCTCTCCTCCTCCTCTTCCCCCTCTCCACTCCCTAGCGGTGTGAGTGTTGGCAGTGTGCCTGGCTGGCTGTCAGTCTGCCTGCCGCTGTAACCGCCACCTCCAGACCCACTGCCCCCATCCCCCTCCCTGCCTCAGCCCCATGCCGCGCGGGCTGTGTCGAGCTGTCAGACCCCGGCTGCGGCCTGCCAAGCGGCAAGTCCCGGCCAGAGGGGCAGAGGGGCAAATGGTCGGGGCACCGTGGGTTGCGCCTGTTCTCCCTCCGCCGTGCAGTGGACCCCCACGACAGATTGGGCCTCCAGCTGGCCGGCACCAGGCCTACTCCGGCCCCACGCTGGGTGGACACATGCCCCCAAACTGGTGCCCCCCCGCCCGGCACGCCTGCACATTCACACACTGCCACCACCACCAACACACACCAACACACACAAACATGTCTGCTTATTTGTCTTCACTCAGCTGATCAGTTCAACTTACATTCAACCCCAGAATGCTCAATCTTCCTTTTCTCCTTCGTTGGGTCAAATTCCAGTCTGTCTTGCCATCTAGTTATCCATATTGCATATATTTGGTGATGTTCAGCTGTATTGTGTACAAGGTTTGTTTGTGTGTGTTTGTGATACTTTCCTGGTTGCATCATCATCTACCTACTCTACTCCTGACTCTGAAGAAGGTCTATTCTGTCACTCACCCCTAACTCTCCTGTTAGTCACCCCAAACCTCCTGTTAGTCACCCCAAACCTCCTGTCAGTCACCCATAAACCTTGTTAGCCACCCCAAACTTCCTATTAGTCACCCCTAAACTTCCAGTTAGTCATTCCAAACCTCCTGTCAGTCACTCTAAACCTCCTATTAGTCACCCCATACCTCCTGTCATTCACCCTAAACCTCCTATTAGTCACCCCAAACTTCCTGTTTCTCACCCCTAAACCTCCTGTTAGTCACACATAAACATCCTATTAGTCACTGTTAAACATCCTGTTAGTCACCCTTAAACCTCCTGTTAGTCACCCCAAACCTCCTGTTAGTCACCCCTAAAACTCCCGTTAGTCACCCCAAACCTCCTGTTAGTCACCCCAAACATCCTGTTAATCACCCCTAAACCTCCTGTCAGTCACTCTTAAACCTTCTGTTAGTCACCCTTAAACCTCCGGTTAGTCACCCCAAAACTCATGTTAGTCACCATTACAATTCCTATTATTCTCCCCTAAACCTCCTGTCAGTCACGCCAAACCTCCTGTAGGTCCACCATCTCCCTTTAGTCACCCATAAACCTCCTATTAGTCACCCATGAACATCCTATTAGTCACCCATAAACCTCCTATTAGTCACCCCTAAAAATCCTGTTGGTCACAAATAAACCTCCTGTTAGTCACCCATAAACCTCCTATTAGTCACCCATGAACATCCTATTAGTCACCCATAAACCTCCTGTTAGTCACCCTTAAACCTCCTGTTAGTTATCCCCTAAACCTCTTGTTAGTCACTCCAAACCTCCTGTTAGTCACCCCTAAACCTCTTGATAGTCACTCCAAACCTCCTGTTAGTCACCCCTAAACATCCTGTTAGTCACCCATAAACCTCCTGTTAGTCACCCCAAACCTCCTGTTAGTCACTCCAAACCTCCTGTTAGTCACCCCTAAACCTCTTGATAGTCACTCCAAACCTCCTGTTAGTCACCCCTAAACATCCTGTTAGTCACCCATAAACCTCCTGTTAGTCACCCCAAACCTTCTGTTAGTCATCCCGAACCTCCTGTTAGTCACCCCAAACCTCCTGTTAGTCACCCCAAACCTCATGTTAGTCACCCCAAACCTTCTGTTAGTCAACCCGAACCTCCTGTTAGTCACCCCAAACCTCCTGTTAGTCACCGCAAACCTCCTGTTAGTCACCCCCTAAACCTATTGTTAGTCACCATTAAACCTCCTATTAGTCACCAATAAACCTCCTATTAGTCACTCCAAAATATCATGTTAGTCACCCCTAAACCTCCTGTTAGTCAACCCTAAACCTCCTGTTAGTCACCCCAAACCTCCTATAAGTCACCCATAAATCCTCCACTTAGTCACCCCAAACCTCCTATTAGTCTCCCCTAAACCTCCTATTAGTCACCCATAAATATCCTCTTAGTCACCCCAAACCTCCTGTAAGTCACCCATAAACCTCCAATTAGTCACCCATAAATATCCTGTCAGTCACCCCAAACATCCTGTCAGTCACCCCTATACCTCCTGTTAGTCACCCCAAACCTCCTGTTTCTCACCCCTAAATATCCTATTAGTCACCCCTAAACCTCCTGTCGGTCACCCCAAACATCCTGTTAGTCCCCCCTAAACCTCCTATTAGTCACCCCTAAACCTCCTGTCGGTCACCCCAAATATCCTGTTAGTCACCCCTAAAGCTCCTGTCAGTCACCTGTAAACCTCCTGTCAGTCACCCCTAAACCTCCTTTCAGTCACCCCAAACCTCATGTTGACCCTAAACCTCATTATTGTCACGCCTTAACCTCCAGTATGCTATTCATAACCTCCTATTATCCAAGTGGAGGTGTAACACTGGGACTCTCTACCTCTCTGTTTGCTAGAACACAACTCAGCCTTATTAGTCACACTACCATACCAATCCCAAGGTCTTAGTTTTCCTCAATTCCCAGGATGCCATTGTTAGCTAGCTACACTATCCCACCCTCCCCCTCTCTCTCTCTCTCTCTCTCTCTCTCTCTCTCTCTCTCTCTCTCTCTCTCTCTCTCTCTCTCTCTCTCTCTCTCTCTCGCTCTCTGTCTCTATCTGTGCCAGTCAGGTGAAATTCCCAGTTTACCTTCGTAAGTTACACTAGCCAAGCCTGTTTCCTCCTTGTGGCCCCAGCCGTGGGCTCCCAGGGGCTGTCAGGTAGGGGCCTAGGGAGCCAGCCTGTACCCAGTTGGTCTACGGCCTGTTCTCCAGTTGTGACAGGGAGCGTAGCCTTATGATGACAATTAGGGGCTGTTAGAGAACACTGCAGAATGGGAGGGGAGAGTTAGAGGGGAGGAGACAGAGAGAGATAGACGGAGGGAGGGAGGGAGGGAGGGAGGGAGGGAGGGAGGGAGGGAGGGAGATGAGACTGAGAGAGATGGAGGGAGAGAGGGGAGGAGAGAGAGAGATTGAGGGAGGGAGGGAGGGAGGGAGAGATGGAGAGGAGAGGAGGCAGAGAGAGTTGGAGAGGGGAGGAGGCAGAGAGAGATGGAGGGAGGGGGAGAGGGAGGAGGCAGAGAGATATAGGGGAGGGAGGGAGGGAGGGAGGGAGGGAGGGAGGGAGGGAGGGAGGGAGGGGAGGGAGGGAGGGAGGGAGGGAGGGAGGGAGGGAGGGAGGGGAAGATAGGCAGGTGGTGAGAAAAGCAGGACGCAATTAACAAATATGGAGAGACTAGCAGCTAATGAGGATGGGCCAAGCTCAAGGGGATGGGTTGGGAGAGGAGGGGAGAGGAGGAGGGGAAGAGGAGGAGGAGAAGAGGGAGAGAGGGGGGTGCATTTACACTGTAACTCAAACTCAGTAGGGAGGAAGGAGAGGAGGAGGAGGAGAGGAGGAGGAGGATAGGAGGAGGAGAGGAGGAAGCAGAGGAGGAGGAGGAGGAGGAGGAGGAGAGGAGGAGGAGGAGGAGGAGGAGGGAGGAGAGAGGAGGGGAGGAGGAGGAGGAGGAGGAGGAGGAGGAGGAGAGAGGAGGAGGAGGAGAGGAGGAGAGTACGAGAGGAGGAGGATGAGAGGAGGAGGAGAGTACAAGAGGAGGAGGATGAGAGGAGGAGGAGAGGAGGAGAGGGAGAGGAGGAGGAGGGGAGGAGGAGAGGAGGAGGAGGAGGAGGGAGGAGGAGGAGGGGGGAGGAGGAGAAGAGAGAGGAGGAGTGGTGCGTTTACACTGTAACTCAAACTCAGTAGGAAGAGGAGGGGCTCCATGTCAAATGAACAGTTTGATAATCTGTCTCCTTCAGTCTCTTCTTTCTTCTTCCCACTTGTTGTTTTAGTCTGTTTGTTAGCAGTCGGTCACAAATGTTACCCAAAGTGATGCTATAAGCAGCTCAAACAAGGCCTTTTCTTAATACCGTAAGCCTTGATACTTCCGTGTCATTTTCAACTGACCTGTTTTAGTATATTTTAACATCTTTAATCCACTATCTTTACGGTGGATTCTATGCCAGGTCTCACTACCAACATCATACAACGATGCCCAACAACACACAGCAACGCCCAACAAGACCCTCAATTTTCCTCATGGCCTACATCCCTGCAGGGCGTGTATGATTGTTGTGTGTTTATTAACCCGACGCGCCCTATTGTCTCCGCGCCCTATTGTCGCCTGGCCAGCGAGGGGTTAAGACCCTGTAGTCCTCCCGTATAAGTGCTACAATCTACAGCCATCTAAACATAAACAACAACATCAGTAACAACATAAAACTCCCGAAACACAAAGACGGCGTCCACCGCAGTGAACGACACAAGTCTTCCATTGTGGGCGTCTCACATGCCGTATTGTATCGTGCTGGTGGACATCATTGCCTCATAGCAGCTGTTGTCGAGGGAAAAGGGCCTGAGTGTCAGCTGCTGGTGGGGACGGAGGGGTGATGCAAGCAGGGTCACATCGGAGTCAGAGCTGATCTTAGATCTGGGTCCAGGCTGCATGGCATAGAATGCCATGGCTGATCTTAGATCTGGGTCCAGGCTGCATGGCATAGAAGGCCATGGCTGATCTTAGATCTGGGTCCAGGCTGCATGGCATAGAAGGCCATGGCTGATCTTAGATCTGGGTCGGTAAATGACATTGTGTTATGACGTTTGATAGTCTCTCTCCTATCTCAGTGTGTCTGAGGTGACATGGTAAATGACATCGTGTAATGACCTGTGATAGTTCATTTAAGGGTTAATCACAGAATCAATATCACACAGTCACTACTACCTGTGACTTCTCAACCCCTTACTCTACCTGCAACAAACACACACACACACACACAAACACGCAAACACACACACACACACACAAACACGCAAACACACACAAACACACACACACACACAAACACACACACTACTCCAACACTCATTTCACACCCAGGTCCTAATTGGTCATAAATGTCAGTGTGAGTCAGTCTCTGATTCTCTTCTAGCAAAATGAACTCTTTCTCTGACTCAGAGCCGCAGTTAATTAGACCAGGTAATCGGAGGGATTAGACATTAAGGATGGGACACACTAGTCAACATTTATTTGTGGAGCCGCAAGCAACCTCTCCCCCATCCCACGGGAGGTGTGGGCGGTTAGAGGGGGAGGATGGGGGAGACAGGGCTAACCACAAGGGCCTCCTGGGGGAAATTAGGCATCTCTATCCTGTACTGTCTCCAGGTCTCACAATGCTGTTTATCCTACCTCACAGCCACTCCCTCTCTCCCTCGGCTCCCACTGTGGCAGAGAGCAACTAATTGCTAAATAGATTGGTTATGGTTACTGATTGGCTGTGGTTATGGTTACTGATTGGCTGTGGTTATGGTTACAGATTGGCTGTGGCTATGGTTACTGATTGGCTGTGGTTATGGTTACAGATTGGCTGTGGTTACTGATTGGCTGTGGTTATGGTTACTGATTGGCTGTGGTTATAGTTACAGATAGGCTGTGGCTATGGTTACAGATTGGCTGTGGCTATGTTTACAGATTGGCTGTGGTTATGGTTACTGATTGGCTGTGGTTATGGTTACAGATTGGCTGTGGCTATGGTTACTGATTGGCTGTGGTTATGGTTACAGATTGGCTGTGGTTGTGGTTACGGATTGGCTGTGGTTATGGTTACTGATTGGCTGTGGTTATGGTTACAGATTGGCTGTGGTTATGGTTACTGATTGGCTGTGGTTATGGTTACAGATTGGCTGTGACTATGGTTACAGATTGGCTGTGGTTATGGTTACAGATTGGCTGTGGTTATGGTTACTGATTGGCTGTGGTTATGGTTACGGATTGGCTGTGGTTGTGGTTACGGATTGGCTGTGGTTATGGTTACTGATTGGCTGTGGTTATGGTTACAGATTGGCTGTGGCTATGGTTACAGATTGGCTGTGGTTATGGTTACAGATTGGCTGTGGTTGTGGTTACGGATTGGCTGTGGTTATGGTTACAGATTGGCTGTGGTTATGGTTACTGATTGGCTGTGGCTATGGTTACAGATTGGCTGTGGTTATGGTTACAGATTGGCTGTGGTTGTGGTTACGAATTGGCTATGGTTGTGGTTACGGATTGGCTGTGGTTATGGTTACAGATTGGCTGTGGTTATGGTTACTGATTGGCTGTGGCTATGGTTACAGATTGGCTGTGGCTATGGTTACTGATTGGCTGTGGTTATGGCTACAGATTGGATGTGGTTATGGTTACAGATCGGCTGTGGCTATGGTTACTGATTGGCTGTGGTTATGGTTACTGATTGGCTGTGGTTATGGTTACAGATAGGCTGTGGCTATGGTTACAGATTGGCTGTGGCTATGGTTACAGATTGGCTGTGGCTATGGTTACTGATTGGCTGTGGTTATGGTTACAGATTGGCTGTGGTTATGGTTACAGATTGGCTGTGGCTATGGTTACTGATTGGCTGTGGTTATGGTTACTGATTGGCTGTGGTTATGGTTACAGATAGGCTGTGGCTATGGTTACAGATTGGCTGTGGCTATGTTTACAGATTGGCTGTGGTTATGGTTACTGATTGGCTGTGGTTATGGTTACAGATTGGCTGTGGTTATGGTTACTGATTGGCTGTGGTTATGGTTACTGATTGGCTGTGGTTACAGTTTTGGGTACGTTTGGTGAATCTCTGAAGAGGCGTTCACTGTTGGTTCAGGTTGTACAGAATGTAATGCTAGTTGAGTTCACATTATAAGGAGTCTCAAAGTATTGTGTTAAGTAGCCTATCTCACTGTCGACTGGAGGCTGTGAGGACAACAGCTCTTGCTAGAGGAGAGAGTCCTTTAGAGGGTGCTCTGGGAGCTCTTAGTCGGCCAGTACGACAGAGCTGAGCAGAGAGTGTCTCCAGTTTGCAGGACCCTGGAGGGAGATTACTGTGAAAGGAGAGAGACAGAGAGGGGGGAGGCAGAGAGAGAGAGAGAGAGAGAGAGAGAGAGAGAGAGAGAGGGTAACAACACTTTTTTATATATTTATTTTAGCAGGAAGTCCATTTGACACCAACATACATTTTACAATGGAGCCCTGCATTACAAACCAGCAAGGAATAAGTGGCACATTTGCATAAACTAAGAACAGGAAACACAAATACTAAAAGACATCTAAAACATTACAGAACCTGTGCCTCTCATCCATCCATCCATTTCTTAGTGGCCTTTCTTTGGTCTTCCTGTCCAATACTCATCGGCCGTGTCCGAAATCTATCTCGCTACTGACTAAAAGTACATATTGTGTACTAATCGTACTACATACTATTTTCAATGTACTGTTTAGTAAAAACAAAATGCAGTAAGAAACAAAATTCAACATACTAGGCTGATAATAGATCATCTAATTGCTCAATTGTGATCGTTTTGGTACCGTGTGTCACCTTCTTGGATTGTCAGCAGTGGTGAAGCACAAATGAGTCTCTAAAGATGATTCTCTCCAGCGTCCAGTGGATTCTATGAGATGAAAAGCACAAATGACTATTCCATCCTGGCATTCATACTACACATAACAATACTGTTAAAAACATTCTATATTTTTTTTGCATACCCCAAATATGCCTACTATTGAGAATGCTAGTATGGGTATTTGGACACGGCCACTGACAACAATGAGCAATGCGTGCTGCTGCCTGAACGGTCCGTTTACTGTCTGTCTCTCTCTACATGTTGACTAATGCTACTGCTGTACTGCTAACAGTATGTCACACAATTAACATGTTGTCCAGCCTTCTGCCTTGACTGTTCTTTTCATGCATAAAGAAAGAGACAGAAACAGTTAGGTCTTTCAGATCCAGGATGAGGGGGTTCCTCTGTCTGTTTAAGAGAGCTAACAGATGCGGATGGGTTCTGTTTCCCAGGGTGCTTTGCAGGTGTCCCGGGTAGTGTTCAGTGTCGCCATGGTGACGTCACACAGCTGTGTGGCTGGGAGGAGGGAGAGCTCGCTGAGAACACACACCCTCAGTGTGCTCGAATGTAAAGGCCTACTGACGTTCACACACACACTCTCTTTCTCACACACACACACACACACACACTGACAATCAGACCGAGAAACTGACATAGAAACACTGTCACACTTTGGTAGAACATGCACACACACACACACGCACACACACACACAGACACACACACATACACACACACACACACACATAGACACACACACACATAGACAGACACACAGAAACACACTGAGACAGACACACAGAAACACACTGAGACAGACACACACACACATACACACACACAGACAGACAGACACACACACACACATAGACAGACACACAGAAACACACTGAGACAGACACACAGAAACACACACATAGACAGACACACAGAAACACACTGAGACAGACACACAGAAACACACACATAGACAGACACACAGAAACACACTGAGACAGACACACAGAAACACACATAGACAGACACACAGAAACACACTGAGACAGACACACAGAAACACACACATAGACAGACACACAGAAACACACTGAGACAGACACACAGAAACACACACATAGACAGACACACAGAAACACACTGAGACAGACAGAGAGCTTCTCACTAAGGAGGGAAATGGGTCTGCCTTACGACTGAGGAGACTCTCTCTGTCACTCTTTTCTTTCTGTTCCTGTCTCTCCTGCTGCTTCAACTGCTGTGTCGCCTCTGTGTCTCCCTGATACACAGAGGCCTCTCTCTTCTCCTCTCTCCTCCAGTAGCCTTTCACTAGTATACTGTCACCACGGCTGTATGGTGACCAGAGCTTATTGTTCTTCTACACACACACACACACACACACACACACACACACACACACACACACACACACACACACACACACACACACACGTACACACACACGTACGTGCACGCATACACACATGACCACTCTTCCTCACTCATAGGCAGGTCGTTTTAGCTGTGAAGCATCTGTGTGTGTCTGCACGTGTCCGTTCTTTAAAACAACCTAATGTCTGTGTGTCAGTAGGAGTGTGTGAGGCGATAGAGAAAGCCCTGGGTGATCTTGATGATATCACTGCCCCGAGAAGAAGACAAGAGGAGCCTTTCATTGTTGCTGCTGGCTGGCTGGCTGCTTGTTTGGTTTGGCTGGTTTGGCTGGGTTGTTTGGCTGGCTGCTTGTTTGGTTTGGCTGGTTTGGCTGGGTTGGCTGGATGGTTGGCTGGCTGGCTGAATGGCTTGCTGTCTGGCTGGCTGGCTGAATGGCTTGCTGTCTGGCTGGCTGGCTGGCTGAATGGCTTGCTGTCTGGCTGGCTGGCTGGCTGAATGGCTTGCTGTCTGGCTGGCTGGCTGGTTGGCTGGCTGGCTGAATGGCTTGCTGTCTGGCTGGCTGGCTGGCTGGCTGGTTGGCTGGCTGTTCGGTTGGTTGGTTAGCTGGCTGGCTGGCTGGCTGGGCACTGGGGTGCGATGTAATGGTTGGGACACATTTGGAACTGGGGCGTGTGTGTGTTTAAGAGAAAGCCAATGCAGGGGGGGGCAGTGGTGATGGTGGTGTTGCACAATGTTTTTACTGTGGTGTTATGCAGACAGATGGCCTGGACACTTGTAGGGCCGTGACGGAACAGTCCTGCCATTGTCCCGGGATAAAGAAAGCGGATTGTTGCGTCGGCCCATTACACTGTAGTATCTATAAATCTGTTACTCTCACATGGCCCTGGCGCTCAGTGCTTCGGGCAGCCCTCTCTCCCTCTCTCTCTCTCTCTCTCTCTCTCTGAGACATATTATTCTTAGTTTACCGGGCATCCCTCCCTTTGACTGACGTTAGCCTCCCATCCCAACAGCGTTGTGATAAATGGGCCGGCAGTGAGTACTCCCATGTGTAACCTGACCAGAGACCTGAAGACTTTAGTTAGCTCTCAGCATGCTAACACAGTATTTTTGCCTTCAGGAGACCTTGATTCCAACCGTGGTCAGTTCCTTATTTCTCATCAGTCGAATCAGAAGGTCATAGCCTGCAGTCTTGGAGACACTACACCAGCTGTAGAGCTCCCCCCTCTCTCTCTCTCTCTCTCTCTCTCTCATGATTATACATGGGGCAGTGAGCAGTAGGATGATTAGCGGGCTATGCTAATCTCGAAGCACACATCAGAGTGAAGTCTAACGTCTGTTGTGTTTCACACTGGGAGAGCTGCACTGGAAGCCTGTAGTCCAACAAGCCTCCCTGGTCAGATACAGTAAACTAGTAAACACACGTCTGCTTCTCTCAGCAGGGGAGGACAAACACCCACAGAGAGAGAGAGAGAGAGAGAGAGAGAGAGAGAGAGAGAGAGAGAGGGACAGATTTATTGATTTGGCTTCTGCCTAAGCTCCTTGACACCCTGTACTCCTCTGGACTTCCAAGGTGAACGTGGTCAACTGCCACATCGAGAGAGGACGGAAAAGAGGAGAGGGTGAGATATGGCGATTTTAGCATGTAAATCTTGGTGGGGCAAACAAACCAACAAAATGTGGGATGCATGCCAGCAAAGCCACTACACCGCACAACACTAAAAAATACGTGAATTGCACGACAACGGTGACAAACGGTGCCCACTAACTGTTTGTGCCTACATAAAGCTGTCCCAACACCTTACCACTGCTACACCTGGCTATCAGCGGAGCCTTGTCTGGCAGCGAAACAGTTCCTTCAGCCTTTAAAAAAAAAAACATAGCTGATATGGCTGGCTTGCTTAAACAAATGTGGTTTCTACTGACAATTGAGATGTACAAACTATGGCATAAGGGGACGACAAGCGAATAAGTGGCAATCCGTAATTTCGATTAAGACATTTATGAGCGAGCGACGACGGACGTAGTCAATATAACTCTTTGTTTAGCACGTTTGAAATGTACAGCGACAGAATTCAAAACATGGGCCGTTCTTACAGTGTACTCCCTGTACACCAAGTCAGAACCGTAGGATAAATGAAGGGGGCATATAAAGCAGACAATGAAAGCTCTTACAATGTTCAATGATCACATTGTTTCTAAAACAGGTTATAGGGCGACATGTGCACCACCAAATTAGAACAGTAGGCAGAAATTAACAGGTGAAAATAGACCAAATTATTAGGGTGAGGCACATCGAACGCTGTTTGGGTCTTTTTTGCGTGTCAACAAAGATACATGTCATATGACAACATTTGACGCGTTACATAAGCTTTTAATTTGACACGTCAAATAACACAACTATTTTAGAGAATGTTGTGTGTGCTGAATTTGCACGTGCAAGTCAAGCACCACCGCTACTATCAGTAGCACTGTCAAAGCTCTACAAAAAAACAGTCTGCAAACAAGCAACACCCCCGGCCACGAACGATGTGTTTACAATACCGCGTCGGTGAAAATAAACAACATTTTTAGGGGGAGGCGCATGGGCTACTAACAGCTCACTACACAACATACACTTAGTATTAATTTCTTAGCTACAGTATACATATCTCCCTGGAACATTACATCATTGAAGCAGCAGCATACGATTACATTTTTTGGACTCACCTTGTGAAGGTGGCACAGCGGTTATTTGTTGGCAAATTTTGTCATCAAAGACTGACATTCTCTGGATTGATGGTGGGAATATTCAGAAGAAAAGAAAAACAGCCACTCCATTGAATAGCAGGCTAACATTAGTGGTTTGTTTGCAGCGCTTGGAGTTAGCCACTGAATTCCTTCCAAACCACTCATTGTTTAATTTGCGAATTCCAACTTGTTGTGTACTGTTTATGTCCAATGGCAGATGAGCACCGAAATGTTTTATCTATAATTTCTCTTCATTATTTATCTTCATATGACAAGGATTAAAAAGGATTTGCCAGTAGATTGTCGACTTGATGGTAACTGATGACGACTGCTAGCTAAGATTTTGAAGGTATGATGTTGACATGATCAGTCCAATCACATCTACTGTAGATATAACGTGATTTGATGTCATTCTATCTGTGATTAATGACCTTGAGCCTTCTTGAAAGGCAGGACCCAAAGGGCTTAAATGTTCGATGTCTACCCATACTAAGGACTTAGACTTGGCCTGTGACGTAGTGTCCCCATGAGTGACAGAATACTGAGCCAATCACGGCACAATACTCCTATTTTCTGCTGGCTAGCCCTCCACCACAGAAAGCACTGAGCTAGGTCGAAACACCTGCATGTTGGAGCTGCCTTACTCAAGAAAACAAAAAAGAGACCATGTTTGTAAGCAGCTTTATTAACTCAATGATATGTATTGTTTTGACATTGTTTGCAAACTGATATGTGACACGTATTAATGCCAAAATAACATGCAAAACAGGTAAGCCCCCCATTTTTGTGCAAACAATGTGGGGCTGAAAACAGGTGGGGCTCTGCCCTGAATGACATGTCGCCAATGGATATTCTCTCTGTCTCTGCTGCCCTTCCCCTCTCTCTTGCACCATGTTTCTCCCTCTCACAGTTTCAGTCTTCCCCCCTCTCTTTCTCCCCCTCTCTCTTCCCCCCTCTCTCTTCCCTCTCTCTCTCTTCGTCCCTCTCTCTCTCCCCCTCTCTCTTCCCCCCTCTCTCTTCCCCTCTCTCTCTCTTCGTCCCTCTCTCTCTCCCCCTCTCTCTTCCCCTCTCTTTTCCCCTCTCTCTCTCCCCTCTCTCTCTTCGTCCCTCTCTCTTCCCTATCTCTCCCCATCTCTCTCCCCCTCTCTCTTCCCCCTCTCTCTCTCCCCTCTCTCTTCCCCCTCTCTCTCTCTCCCTCTCTCTTCCCTCTCTCTTCCCCCCTCTTTCTCTCCCCCTCTCTCTCCCCCTCTCTCTCTCCCTCCACTCTGTAACATTTGGAGGACGTTAGCGCTCGGTGACGCCGACTAGGCGCTGAGGAGAGGGCTCTGACAGGCTGGCCCGGGGGTTGCCGTGGCATTGCCGTGTCCCGTCGCCATGCCGACAGGACAGGACAGGACTGGGCCGAGCTCCAGGAAGTGAGGCGTCTCTGGAAGCTGTCAGTGCCGGGCCCGTTTGACAGCATGCAAATGTATGCAAACGAGGGGTCCAGCCAAGCAGCACCTGGACACATAGTAGGAGTGACCATGCCCTTCCAACAGAGACTTCTGTGTGTGAGCTGATAACCTCCCTCATCTCACTGTTCCCCACTCTCCCACACCACCTCTGGTCCTCCCACTGTCCCCCTCAACTCATCTCCCTCTCCCACACCACCTCTGGTCCTCTCACTGTCCCCCTCATCTGCTACACCCCCATCCCCTCCCCATCGCCCCAAAATAGTATTTTCCAGGACACTGTCTTTTCCAGGACACTGTTCTTTTCCAGGACACTGTTCTTTTCCAGGACACTGTCTTTTCCAGGACACTGTCTTTTCCTGGACACTGTCTTTTCCAGGACACTGTCTTTTCCCGGGCACTGTCTTTTCCAGGACACTGTCTTTTCCAGGACACAACTGTGCAGGAGTCACTGCCTGTATTTGACCTATAAGAGCCATACTCAATAGACAGACTGGATCCGGACCCAGAACAGGGTCAATACGGACCGGATTCAACTCCTGGTATCACATGAACACACATAAGACATAGCATAATGTGTTGAATTGCAGGGAATTAGCTAATTTTCCTTTCTGCCAACAAGAGGGGTGTGGATGCTTTGAACAGTTTGGGGTCGCATGGGTTGAGAGGTGGGGGTTTGTTACTATGCCGATAAATTACAACATCCATCCGGAACCTTTGCCACCGAGGAAATTTGTGTGACCGGACCTTTTCAAATAGTATTTGATTACTCCTGAATTCATAGGTGAATTAAAGGGCAGGTTAGATGGCTCTGTTGTTTGAATCATGTTTCATCAGAATGCAGAGCACTCCCTTGGCCTCCCTCCCTCTCTCTCTCTCTCTCTCTCTCTCTCTCTCTCTCTCTCTCTCTCTCTCTCTCTCTCTCTCTCTCTACCTCCCTATCTTACTATCCCTGTCTGTATTTCTGTCTCTCTCTCACTTCCTCTCTCTCTCTCTTTCTCTCTCTCTCTCTCTCTCTCTCTCTCTCTCTCTCTCTACATCCCTATCTATCTATCTATCTATCTGTCTCTCTGTCTTTCTGTCTCTCTCTCTTCTCTCTCTCTACCTCCCTCTCTGTCTCTCTGTCTCTCTGTCTCTCTCTCTCCTCTCTCTCTCTCTTTCTTCTCTCTCTCTACCTCCCTATCTATCTATCTATCTATCTATCTATCTGTCTCTCTGTCTTTCTGTCTCTCTCTCTTCTCTCTCTCTACCTCCCTCCCTGTCTCTCTGTCTCTCTCTCTCTCTCTCTCCTCTCTCTCTCTCTTTCTTCTCTCTCTCTACCTCCCTCTCTGTCTCTCTGTCTCTCTGTCTCTCTCTCTCTCCTCTCTCTCTCTCTGTCTCTCTGTCTCTCTGTCTCTCTCTCACTTCCTCTCTCTTTCTCTCTCTCTCTCTTCTCTCTCTCTACCTCCCTATCTTTCTATCTGTTTCTCTGTCTCTCTCTCCTCTCTCTCTCTTCGCTATTCTTTCTCTGAGGTGCTCCAGCTCTGACCCTGCCGGCTGGTTTTGGCATTCCGGCAGGCTGGAGAAGAGTTGGTCCATGCTGTGCCCCCCTGCTCCCATTCTGTACCCCCCCCCCAACCCCACCCCCTCCATGTACCCCCACCCCACACCCCCCGCTAGCCCCTTACACCCCCACTTCCTCCGCCCTTGGGCCGGTGTGTCCGGGGTTTGTGCTGGTCAGCAGAACGGCTGTCTGACGGCTGGGGGGGAGGCTGTCAGAATGCCCCAGAAGGACAGGGTGTGGGGGGGGGGGAGGTGTGGTGAGGGGGGTGGGGTGGGGGGTGGGTGGGTGAATGGTAGGGAGGAGTAGGAAGAGGAGGAGAGGGATGGGAGGATGAGGAGAGATGCAGTACAGTGGCTCAGATCCAGACCTTGTACAGGAGTGTCTGTAATTGATGACAATAAACACACATATACAAAACGTGCACATACCCACACACAAAGACACGTCCTTTGCCCTTGGCTGTCTCCGTGTGTATGTGGTGTGCTGTCTGGTGTGTGGAAGAGCAGACGGATAGGTACCGTGGCGAGGGATGATGCTCTCACCCGGGACCTGGTTAGAAGGAGAAGGGCAGGAGTGTGTGGGTGTATGTCGTTCATACCATCACACTGGGGCAGAAAAGTTAATACGGGCAGGGAGGATCGTACCATTAGGCTAGTACACTGGGGCAGGAGAGTTAATACAGGCAGGGTGGATCATACCATTAGGCTAGTACACTGGGACAGAGAGTTAATACAGGCAGGGTGGATCGTACCATTAGGCTAGTACACTGGGGCAGAAAAGTTAATACAGGCAGGGTGGATCATACCATTAGGCTAGTACACTGGGGCAGAAAAGTTAATACAGGCAGGGTGGATCGTACCATTAGGCTAGTACACTGGGGCAGAGAGTTAATACAGGCAGGGTGGATCATACCATTAGGCTAGTACACTGGGACAGAGAGTTAATACAGGCAGGGTGGATCATACCATTAGGCTAGTACACTGGGGCAGGAGAGTTAATACAGGCAGGGTGGATCATACCATTAGGCTAGTACACTGGGACAGAGAGTTAATACAGGCAGGGTGGATCATACCATTAGGCTAGTACACTGGGGCAGAAAAGTTCATACAGGCAGGGTGGATCATACCATTAGGCTAGTACACTGGGGCAGAAAAGTTCATACAGGCAGGGTGGATCATACCATTAGGCTAGTACACTGGGGCAGAAAAGTTAATACAGGCAGGGTGGATCATACGCTGGCGTTGGAAAACACATATATACAGCATGGTATTTCAAGCATCCATAAATTAAACGCCACAAACTGTGATTAGTATATCAATATTAGTTAAATATCTGTTAAACGTTGACAAGCAACTCATTTGATAAAGTAGTTATCTAGTTTACAGTATACTGTATCTAGTTTACAATAATAAACGTGATCACAACAACATTTTTAAATGTTTTCTTTGAATACAAACAAGACATTGTAGAATGTAAATAAACTATTTACATACTTAGTGACACCATGTAGTGGTACATAAACATATTGCAACTCACACGCGCCTTTAATCTGTATAATAATTCTAATAATAATAATAACTGTGTAAATGATTATCCATAATTCCAGTTGTGTCCGTGTTATTGGACATCCAGGCTGTTGTTGTATTTTACGTCAATATGTTCTTCTTCTTTGAATTTTCGTTGAAAAAAAAAAACCAAAAACCATTTACATCTGAAATACAATATATATATTGAAAATATAAAGGTTGGATATTTTTGTTTAACTAAGAACGTTATTATCGTAAGCTAGATATACTTGTCGAACTACTTTATCAAATGCGTTGCTTGTCAACGTGTAATCCGTCTCAAGCCTTGATTGATAGCTTCACACACGGCCAGTGTTTGCCTGGTGCTTGCTGGGACTCTCTCTCATACAGCAGATGTTTATGGTATTTGCTGAGCACTCTGATCTGAATGCCTGCTCTCCATTGTTTCTCACTGAGCTCCACAGTCTGTACTTCCACCCAGTAGGACCATGTAACCAGACTTCTTGAAGTCACCCTATGGTAGGACAACCTAAACAGGCTTCATAAAGTCACCCTATGGCAGGACAACCTAAACAGGCTTCATAAAGTCACCCTATGGCAGGACAACCTAAACAGGCTTCATGAAGTCACCCTATGGTAGGACAACCTAAACAGGCTTCATGAAGTCACCCTATGGCAGGACAACCTAAACAGGCTTCATGAAGTCACCCTATGGTAGGACAACCTAAACAGGCTTCATGAAGTCACCTTATGGTAGGACAACCTAAACAGGCTTCATGAAGTCACCCTATGGTAGGACAACCTAAACAGGCTTCATGAAGTCACCCTATCTTGGCCATGATAAAAGGCCTCAAAGACCCTCAGACCAAAGTGACAGTGAGAGGCTTAGTTTTTTATTATTCATTTTAATGTTGAAATGTTTTTCTGAAACTGTTAACTTGATGATTTCTGTCCACTAATAGGCTGTAAAAACACAATATATCATCACATAGATTATATACCAGTCTCTCTCTCTCTCTCTCTCTCTCTCTCTCTCCGCTCCGGGTGCACTAATGCGGCACTAACGGTGAAAAACTAACCCGTCTAGGGAAGCACAATGGTGGGTTCTCCCTCTGTGTGTAGGAGCCTCCTCCGCCCCACGGACTACCCACGTAGCCGTCGCTGTTTGACAAGCCCGCCTGCCAAACAACTCAATTAACCAGAAAAAGGGGGGAAAAGAAAGAGGAGCCCAAACAGAGGACAGAGATAAAGAGAAGAAAGAAAAAAGAAGACAGGGAAACAGAGGAGCGAGAGGAGCTGGTTCCTGTCAGCCACTGTCAACGCCTGGGCAACGTTTAGTGAGGGGAGAAATGCCTGAGAGAGAGAGAGAGAGAGAGACAGAGAGAGGGAGAAAAGAGAGAGAGAATAAAGGCCTGTGTGATGTGTTAACTGGAATTCCTGGTCCCCGGGGCGCTGGGGTTCAGTTAGGGGTTCAGAGGTCATAGAGAGGTCCAGGGGGTCATTACCACTGTGATACAAACACACACACACACACACACAGGGCCAGGAAGAGGGTCTGGGCTGACTGCTGGGGAGGCAGGCTCTCTCACACACACATACACTTACGAGAAACACAAAAACACACACACACTCATACACTTACACGCAGACACACACACTCAGTGGGCCGTGGAGCTGGGAGTGTGCGAGTGTGTGAGTGTTTGTTCTCCTCTTCACACATGACTTTTATTTAGAGAGCAGAGAGAGGCCAGGTACACACACTTGACACCCAGGGAAGCGGAGAGAATGTTTCACAGTGTGAAGTGGTACCTGGCAGGTCCTATACACTGATTGATGTTAGTGGTAGAGAGGACTTGGCTATGGACTACAGTCTAAATACAGGGCCTGTCAACTCACCTGCTAAAAGTAACAATACAAAAAGGTACAACAAGGTACAACAAGATACAACAAACGTACAACAAGGTACAACAAGATATAACAAGATATAACAAGGTACAACAAGATATAACAACGATACAACAAACGTACAACAAGGAACAACAAGATATAACAAGGTACAACAAAGGTACAACAAAGTATAACAAGGTACAACAAAGGTACAACAAGGTACAACAAAGGTACAACAAGGTACAACAAGATATAACAAGATATAACAAGGTACAACAAAGGTATAACAAGATATAACAAGGTACAACAAAGGTACAGCAAAGGTACAACAAAGATACAACATAGGTACAACAAGGTACAACAACGATACAACAAACGTACAACAAGGTACAACAAGATATAACAAGATATAACAAGGTACAACAAAGGTACAACAAAGTATAACAAGGTACAACAAAGGTACAACAAGGTACAACAAAGGTACAACAAGGTACAACAAGATATAACAAGATATAACAAGGTACAACAAAGGTACAACAAAGTATAACAAGGTACAACAAAGGTACAACAAGGCACAACAAGGTACAACAAAGGTACAACAAAGGTCAAACAAAGGTACAACAAGGAACAACAAGGTATAACAAGGTACAACAAAGGTACAACAAGGTACAACAAAGGTACAACAAGGTACAACAAGATATAACAAGATATAACAAGGTACAACAAAGGTATAACAAGATATAACAAGGTACAACAAAGGTACAGCAAAGGTACAACAAAGATACAACATAGGTACAACAAGGTACAACAACGATACAACAAACGTACAACAAGGTACAACAAGATATAACAAGATATAACAAGGTACAACAAAGGTACAACAAAGTATAACAAGGTACAACAAAGGTACAACAAGGTACAACAAAGGTACAACAAGGTACAACAAGATATAACAAGATATAACAAGGTACAACAAAGGTACAACAAAGTATAACAAGGTACAACAAAGGTACAACAAGGCACAACAAGGTACAACAAAGGTACAACAAAGGTACAACAAAGATACAACATAGGTACAACTAGGTACAACAACGATACAACAAACGTACAACAAGGTACAACAAAGGTACAACAAGGCACAACAAGGTATATCAAAGGTACAACAAAGGTGCCATAAGGCACAAAAAGGTACAACAAAGGCACTAAGGCCATGAGGTCATTGGTTAGTATTGTGTTGGGAGAGAGGAACTCACTAAGGCCATGAGGTCATTGGTTGGTATTGAGATAAACAGAGATAAAGAGAGAGAGAACAAGGCACAACAAGGTACAACAAAGGTAAACAAAGGTACAACAAAGTATAACAAGGTACAACAAGGTACAACAAAGGTAAACAAAGGTACAACAAAGTATAACAAGGTACAACAAGGTACAACAAAGGTAAACAAAGGTACAACAAAGTATAACAAGGTACAACAAGGTACAACAAAGGTACAACAAAGGTACAACAAGGTACAACAAAGGTAAGCAAAGTATAACAAGGTACAACAAAGGTACAACAAAGGTACAACAAGGTACAACAAAGGTATAACAAGGTACAACAAGGTACAACAAAGTATAACAAGGTACAACAAAGTATAACAAGGTACAACAAAGGTACAACAAAGGTACAACAAAGGTACAACAAAGGTACAACAAAGTATAACAAGGTACAACAAAGGTACAACAAAGTATAACAAGGTACAACAAAGGTACAACAAAGGTACAACAAAGTATAACAAGGTACAACAAAGGTACAACAAAGGTACAACAAGGTACAACAAAGGTACAACAAAGGTACAACAAAGGTACAACAAGGTACAACAAAGGTATAACAAGGTACAACAAAGGTACAACAATGTATAACAAAGTATAACAAGGTACAACAAAGGTACAACAAAGGTACAACAAAGGTACAACAAAGGTACAACAAGGTACAACAAAGGTATAACAAGGTACAACAAAGGTACAACAAAGTATAACAAGGTACAACAAAGGTACAACAAAGGTACAACAAAGTATAACAAGGTACAACAAAGGTACAACAAAGGTACAACAAGGTACAACAAAGGTACAACAAAGGTACAACAACGGTACAACAAGGTACAACAAAGGTACAACAAAGGTACAACAAAGGTACAACAAAGGTACAACAAAGTATAACAAGGTACAACAAAGGTACAACAAAGTATAACAAGGTACAACAAAGGTACAACAAAGGTACAACAAAGTATAACAAGGTACAACAAAGGTACAACAAAGGTACAACAAAGGTACAACAAGGTACAACAAAGGTACAACAAAGGTACAACAAAGGTACAACAAGGTACAACAAAGGTATAACAAGGTACAACAAAGGTACAACAAAGTATAACAAAGTATAACAAGGTACAACAAAGGTACAACAAAGGTACAACAAAGGTACAACAAGGTACAACAAAGGTATAACAAGGTACAACAAAGGTACAACAAAGTATAACAAGGTACAACAAGGTACAACAAAGGTACAACAAAGGTACAACAAGGTACAACAAAGGTACAACAAAGTATAACAAGGTACAACAAAGGTACAACAAAGGTACAACAAAGGTACAACAAAGTATAACAAGGTACAACAAAGGTACAACAAAGGTACAACAAAGGTACAACAAAAGTACAACAAGGTACAACAAAGGTATAACAAGGTACAACAAAGGTACAACAAAGTATAACAAAGTATAACAAGGTACAACAAAGGTACAACAAAGGTACAACAAGGTACAACAAAGGTATAACAAGGTACAACAAAGGTACAACAAAGTATAACAAAGTATAACAAGGTACAACAAAGGTACAACAAAGGTACAACAAGGTACAACAAAGGTTCTATTAGTATTAATATTGTTATTGTTATTATTATTATTAACAGAACTATTATCGTACAACAACGGTATTAGAAAATTCCACTTTGTGACTGCATGCGCTTTTTTCTATTTAAAACCAATTCTCATTGTAAATTTGAGTGTGGTGCTTACAGATTTGACTAAATGAAGACAACAAGTCGTTCCACCCGAAATCGTTTCTAGAATTCCAAGTCCTCCGGACATAGGTTTGACATCTTGCTGTTAGGAGAGAGGAACTCACTAAGGCCATGAGGCCAGTCATTGGTTAGTATTGTGTTGGGAGAGAGGAACTCACTAAGGCCATGAGGTCAGTGGTTAGTATTGGTTGGGAGAGAGGAACTCACTAAGGCCATGAGGCCAGTCATTGATTAGTATTGTGTTGGGAGAGAGGAACTCACTAAGGCCATGAGGTCATTGGTTGGTATTGTGTTGGGAGAGAGGAACTCACTAAGGCCATGAGGTCAGTGGTTGGTTAGTATTGTGTTGGGAGAGAGGAACTCACTAAGGCCATGAGGTCATTGGTTAGTATTGTGTTGGGAGAGAGGAACTCAGTAAGGCCATGAAGTCAGTGGTTGGTTAGTATTGTGTTGGGAGAGAGGAACTCACTAAGGCCATGAGGTCAGTGGTTAGTATTGGTTGGGAGAGAGAAACTCACTAAGGCCATGAGGCCAGTCATTGGTTAGTATTGTGTTGGGAGAGAGGAACTCAGTAAGGCCATGAAGTCAGTGGTTGGTTAGTATTGTGTTGGGAGAGAGGAACTCACTAAGGCCATGAGGTCATTGGTTGGTATTGTGTTGGGAGAGAGGAACTCACTAAGGCCATGAGGTCAGTGGTTGGTTAGTATTGTGTTGGGAGAGAGGAACTCACTAAGGCCATGAGGTCAGTGGTTGGTTAGTATTGTGTTGGGAGAGAGGAACTCACTAAGGCCATGAGGTCAGTGGTTGGTTAGTATTGTGTTGGAAGAGGAACTCACTAAGGCCATGAGGCCAGTGGTTGGTTAGTATTGTGTTGGGAGAGAGGAACTCACTAAGGCCATGAAGTCAGTGGTTGGTTAGTATTGTGTTGGGAGAGAGGAACTCACTAAGGCCATGAGGTCAGTGGTTAGTATTGTGTTGGAAGAGGAACTCACTAAGGCCATGAGGCCAGTGGTTGGTTAGTATTGTGTTGGGAGAGAGGAACTCACTAAGGCCATGAGGTCAGTGGTTGGTTAGTATTGTGTTGGGAGAGAGGAACTCACTAAGGCCATGAGGTCAGTGGTTGGTTAGTATTGTGTTGGGAGAGAGGAACTCACTAAGGCCATGAGGTCAGTGGTTAGTATTGTGTTGGGAGAGAGGAACTCACTAAGGCCATGAGGCCAGTGGTTAGTATTGTGTTGGGAGAGAGGAACTCACTAAGGCCATGAGGTCAGTGGTTAGTATTGTGTTGGGAGAGAGGAACTCACTAAGGCCATGAGGCCAGTGGTTAGTATTGTGTTGGGAGAGAGGAACTCACTAAGGCCATGAGGCCAGTGGTTAGTATTGTGTTGGGAGAGAGGAACTCACTAAGGCCATGAGGTCAGTGGTTAGTATTGTGTTGGGAGAGAGGAACTCACTAAGGCCATGAGGTCAGTGGTTAGTATTGTGTTGGGAGAGAGGAACTCACTAAGGCCATGAGGCCAGTGGTTAGTATTGTGTTGGGAGAGAGGAACTCACTAAGGCCATGAGGTCAGTGGTTAGTATTGTGTTGGGAGAGAGGAACTCACTAAGGCCATGAGGTCAGTGGTTAGTATTGTGTTGGGAGAGAGGAACTCACTAAGGCCATGAGGCCAGTGGTTAGTATTGTGTTGGGAGAGAGGAACTCACTAAGGCCATGAGGCCAGTGGTTGATATTACCAGTCCTTACAGGTGATTGGTTGATTGATAATCCCAATCCTTACAGGAGACTGATTGATTGATTTATTGATATTATCAGTCCTTACAGGAGATTGATTGATTTTTTGATTTTACCAATCCTTACAGGAGATTAAATGATTGATATTACCAGTCCTTACAGGAGATTGATTGATTGATTGATTGATATTACCAGTCCTTACAGGAGATTGATTAATTGATACTTCCAGCCCTTACAGGAGATTGATTAATTGATTGATATTACCACTCCTTACAGGATATTCATTAATTGATTAATATTACCAGTCCTTACAGGAGATTGATCAATTGATATTACCAGTCCTTATAGGAGATTCATTGATATTACCAGTCATTACAGTAAATTGATTGATTGAGTGGTTGTACCAGCCCTAACAGGAGATTGATTTACATTACCAGTCCTTACAGGAAATGAATTGATCACCATTAAAGATGGTTAATGTGGAGGCCATAGTGATCACCAGTAAAGATGGATAATGTGGAGGCCATAGTGATCACCAGTAAAGATGGATAATGTGGAGGCCATAGTGATCACCAGTAAAGATGGTTAATGTGGAGGCCATAGTGATCACCAGTAAAGATGGTTCATATGGAGGCCATAGGGATCACCAGTAAAGATGGTTCATATGGAGGCCATAGGGATCACCAGTAAAGATGGATAATGTGGAGGCCATATGGATCACCAGTAAAGATGGATAATGTGGAGGCCATAGGGATCACCAGTAAAGACGGATAATGTGGAGGCCATAGGGATCACCAGTAAAGATGGATAATGTGGAGGCCATATGGATCACCAGTAAAGATGGATAATGTGGAGGCCATATGGATCACCAGTAAAGACGGATAATGTGGAGGCCATAGGGATCACCAACATTGTTAGTGGGGGGGACAGGACAGGAGGGTTCATGTTGTTAGTGGGGGACAGGACAGGAGGGTTCATGTTGTTAGTGGGGGACAGTACAGGAGGGTTAATGTTGTTAGTGGGGACAGTACAGGAGGGTTAATGTTGTTAGTGGGGGGACAGTACAGGAGGGTTAATGTTGTTAGTGGGGGGACAGTACAGGAGGGTTCATGTTGTTAGTGGGGGACAGTACCGGAGGGTTCATGTTGTTAGTGGGGACAGTACAGGAGGGTTCATGTTGTTAGTGGGGGACAGTACAGGAGGGTTCATGTTGTTAGTGGGGGACAGTACAGGAGGGTTCATGTTGTTAGTGGGGGACAGTACCGGAGGGTTCATGTTGTTAGTGGGGGACAGTACAGGAGGGTTCATGTTGTTAGTGGGGGGACAGTACAGGAGGGTTAATGTTGTTAGTGGGGGACAGTACAGGAGGGTTAATGTTGTTAGTGGGGGGACAGTACAGGAGGGTTAATGTTGTTAGTGGGGGGACAGTACAGGAGGGTTCATGTTAGTGGGGTGAGAGATACATAACGGGGGTTAGAATTTCAAATGGGGGTCCCTTTCTCTCATGGAGGAGATGGAATTTATGGCTTAGATCTTCCTACCCTGGGACTCCCCACTTTGACTGTTTAAGTAGACTGGTTAGGGACAACGGACCCTCTGGGTGGGGTGGGGGTGGGGGGTGGGGGTCTCATTTAAACAATACATGTGCAGAAGATGTTGAATTGGCCTATATACATCACAGTCTTCCCCAGACCACCAGCCACTCGGTCTATATACATCACAGTCTACCCCAGACCACCAGCCACTCGGTCTATATACATCACAGTCTACCCCAGACCACCAGCCACTCGGTCTATATACATCACAGTCTACCCCAGACCACCAGCCGCTAGGCCTATATATATCACAGTCTTCCCCAGACCACCAGCCACTAGGCCTATATATATCACAGTCTACCCCAGACCACCAGCCGCTAGGCCTATATACATCACAGTCTACCCCAGACCACCAGCCGCTAGGCCTATATATATCACAGTCTACCCCAGACCACCAGCCGCTAGGCCTATATATATCACAGTCTACCCCAGACCACCAGCCGCTTGGTTCCCATATTAGTTGAGAGTTTGATATATCTCACAATGCGAGGATGCTGGTCCCCCAGAGCGCCGGGATAAAGACACAGGGACGGAGAAGATAAATCTGTGAGCCGTGTGCGTTGGGCTGAAAGAAGGAACAGGCCTGCTCTCACACTCCTCCATTCACCCTGTAGGAACGATAGATGGCCCTCAATCAGTCTTCAACAGTGGTCCATTGGACTTCCTGCCCCTCCCTTCTCTACAGGCCGTACAGGCTCTGGGACTTGCACATGCACTGGGAAAATGAGGGAGAGAAAGAGGGAGAGGGAGAGAAGGAGACAGTGACAGAGAGGGGGAGGGAGACAGATAGGGAGAGAGAGACAGAGAGGGAGAGAGAGACCAATAGGGAGAGAGGGAGAGAGAGACAGAGAGCGGTTGGGAGACAGAGAGGCGGAGGGAGACAGAGAGAAGAGGGAGAGACAGCGAGGGGAGAGAGACAGAGAGGGGGAGGGAGACAGAGAGGGGGAGGGAGACAGATAGGTGGAGGGAGACAGAGAAGGGGTGGGAGACAGAGAGTGGGAGGGAGATAGAGAGGAGAGGGAGACAGAGACGGGGAGGGAGACATAGAGGCGGAGGGAGACAGAGAGGGGGGTGGAGACAGAGAGGGGGAGGGAGACAGAGAGACAGAGGGAGACAGAGAAGCGGAGGGAGACAGAGAGGCAGAGGGAGACAGAGAAGCGGAGGGAGACAGAGAGGAGAGGGAGACAGAGAGGGGGGTGGAGACAGAGAGGGGGAGGGAGACAGAGAGGCAGAGGGAGTCAGAGAAGCGGAGGGAGACAGAGAGGAGAGGGAGACAGAGAGGAGAGGAGGGAGACAGAGAGGAGAGGGAGACAGAGAGGAGAGGGAGACAGAGAGGCGGAGGGAGACAGAGAGGCGGAGGGAGACAGAGAGGAGAGGGAGACAGAGAAGCGGAGGGAGACAGAGAGGCGGAGGGAGACAGTGAAGCGGAGGGAAACAGAGAGGCAGAGGGAGACAGAGAGGCGGAGGGAAACAGAGAGGAGAGGGACAGAATGAGATAAATGCTTTTAACTCTGACCTTACGTAACTTTCCTTTTTGCCTTGTTGTCCCTATCTGTTTCTTTCGTATGTTGAATGTGTTATTGTAGGATGTGTAAGAGTCACGTGCGTGTGCACATGTTTGTGTGTGTGTGTGTGTGTGTGTGTGTGTGTGTGTGTGTGTGTGTGTGTGTGTGTGTGTGTGTGTGTGCGTGTGTGATTGTCTGCATTGTCCTGAGCACCTCTGGTCTCTCCCTGGTCCAATTGAGCAGTGCTGATGAAAGTGAGATGAGTTAACGTGAGAACACAAAGAGCAGTGAGCAGACCCCTGCACCTCCTCAACAACACAACCACAATACAGAGAGAGAGAGAGGGCGGGAGCATCCATTTCCAGGCCCAGGGATACATACCAGTCTGTGATGACCTAAACGCCAGAACTGGCATACAAAGTCAATGGTAGGCTTCGAAGGGACTCTATGGTGGAAAATGTATTACATTTAGACCTAATGTGCTGTTTTTCCTTAGAGAATTGCCCATTGTTATATGTTAGTGGTTTTTTGCTGATGCAGGCTTGTCTTTTGTGACTTAGTCATGAGTCTGGGCGTACAGATAAGAGCCATTTGGGAGCGACTCTCTCCCTATGTGACATCCTATTTTCACGATCTACAGGATCTGTGTGGAAACTTGCAGGAAGGAACAGACAATGGTGGCAACATCAGCAATCTGAAATCTGCACAGACAAGCTAATCACCTGTACACACCATGTTCCGCACCTGTTTCCACACACACGTGCTAATTTGCCACGTAGACAAAACTGCCAAAACTGTTCGTTGGGCTTTCAACTATGAACTATTTGAGTGATTGTTGATCGCTCCGTTTTTGTCAATCTTTTAATAAAGTTGTTGCTAGAAGAATCTACAGTCTCTCTCCACCACAATTTGGCGACGAGGATGGGATGGCTAACTCCGTCTGCTGGTTGTTCCCCGGGGAGACCGAGGTTAACTGCATGCATTGGCTCAGGGAGCCCAAACTCCGACTAAGCAGAGCAGAAAGGCACCCGCCTAGGACCTTGCAGGAAGCATCTGTGGACGGATACGCCATCCCAAATAATTTAATACCACCGTGTGTCACGACTTCCGCCAAAGTTGGTCCCTCTCCTTGTTCGGGCGTTGTTCGGCAGTCGACGTCAACGGTCCTCTAGCCACCACCGATCCACCTTTCATTTTGCGTTGGTTTTGTCTTAACTTTTTACACACCTGGTTTCCATTCCGATAATTACATGTTCCTTATTTAACCCTCTGTTTTTGTGCGTGATTATTTGTTGTAATCTTGGTCCGTTGTTCTTGTGATATTGTTTTCTTATTTGAGTAAAAGTTTATGAATTCTCATCTCTGTTGTCCTGCGCCAGACTCCGCTCCACCTGCATCACCCAGACCCATTACAAAATCACGCACCCTCAAATGGAGTCAGCAGGAGCACACAACCCTCCTCTGCCAGTCGAGGAGCGCATCCAGCAGCACGCGACCATGTTGCAACGTCTCGACACAGCCATGCATCGCGTGCTGCAAAATATGGAGCGATGGGAGAGAGGAGGTTTTCCAGCACCTCCACCATCATCACAACCTCCCACTCCACAACCCACACCGCTGTCCACCCCTCCTTCACCTGGTCCCAGTGGGATTTGTCTTGCGCTCCCAAGGGAGTATGATGGGACGGCCATTACCGGTGCAGTCTGCGTGAGGACGTCTGGCGGGAGCTGGCATGCAGGGACACCACTCTTACCTTCGACCAGCTGGTGGACCTGTCCGGCAGGATAACCTGCTGGCCACCCGAGGACGTCCGGATCGGGGCCTGTCATTCCCATCTCCCAGCACCTCTGCTCTGACGCCTATGGAGCTGGGAGGTGCTGCGCTTAGGGGGACCGGAGGAGGGGCCATTCCCTGCACCATCTGTGGCCGCAGAGGGCACACTGCTGGTCGGTGCTGGGGGGGTTCCTCAGGGAGTCGAGGCAGCAGGCAGGGCACTGTTGTGTTACCCCAGGTGAGTAGGCACCAGGCTCACCCAGAGCCCCCTGTTGCTCACGTTTGACGTTTCTAAAACCGTTAAAACAATGTCTGTGAGTATAACAGAACTGATATAGCAGGCGAAAACCTGAGGAATTTCTGTCCAGATTTCTTTTTTTTTGTGACATTTCCTCAGTTTGATAGGCTTCCTATTGAAATCCATGTAAAATAGCTCCTAGATTGCAGTACCTAGATGTCAACCGTCTTTAGACAAGGCTTTATCATTGAACAGAACTGAACAGAAGAAGAATTACTGAATGAACCACGGATGTCAATAACTTTTCCTGGGCGCGAGACCATGAGCACGCCCCTCTTTATTTTCCTTTTATATCGTTTAGGATATCATCCGTGTAAAATATAATTGTTAATATTCATAAAAGGATACCTAAGGATGCATTATAAATGATGTTTGATTTGTTTGGGCAAAGTTGATAGGTATAATTTCAACGCTTTCTCTTCACTGTACAACGGGCGACTCGACGGTGGGTTTTCTGAACATGACGCGCCAACCAAACAGAGATTTATGGATATAATAAATGACTTTTTCTAACAAAGGAACCATTGGATGTCTTCCTTGGACACTTGGGATGCCCTCAGCAGAAGTTCTTTGAAAGGTAAGTGATTTATTTTAGCACTTATATGGGTTTTGTGTGACCCGTGCTGGTTATGAATTTATGCTAATGCATAAATATGAGAGGTGCTATCCTTAAACAATCAAATGTTGTGCTTTCGCCGTAAAGCCTTTTTGAAATCTGACAACGCTGTGATATTGCCAAGAATCTGAGCTTTTGATGACTATGCAACACTTGTATATTGATGAATGTTTAATAATTCAACTTTTGGATTTTGAATTTGGCGCCTTACATTTCACCGGGTAGTGTCGGGAGTGGCCCACTGCTCCCTAAGTAGTTTTAATTGACCCCCCATAAACGTAACGGACATATACCAGGAGCTGTGCCAGGCCCGCCAAGTCTATTGACTCATCCAGCTGTAACGCATTGAATTCACTGGCTTGTATGCAAAGCAGTAAATGTTTCAAAACATCTCCTTCCATGTCGCTGATGTGTCGTGAAACAGTGTTGTCTGATGAAGGCATTGTCTGTATAGTTTTTTTGGCCTTTTTCCCCAAGCATTGTCGCAGCCATATCCGCGGCAGCAGGAAGAATGAAGTCCTCCACAATAGTATGGGGCTTGCCTGTCCTGGCCAATCGGGTAGCTCACCATCTTGCTCCTTCTTATTAATGGTATCTGCTGCTTTTATACATGTCTTACTACTCAAAAGTTGTCTTAATTCTCGCTCAAAAAACTCCTGTGGCTTATTTTTCAAATTGGCATGTTTCGTTTCGAAATGTCTGCGCAAGAGTGAAGGTTTCATTGAGTTATGATATAGTCCTTTTGCACATATAGCACACTGTGGCTGAGGAAAGGCACTACTCCCAGTATAAGTGAACCCCAAATCAATGTAGTTCTCATCATATTTGCGCCTCTTCGATGGTCCAACGTCCCTGTCTGTTGTTCGGTGCTTTCCCGGGTGAGGGGGCAGTAGCTATTCGGCTGCATCAGATTCACAACTGTCAGTGTCCATGCTAGCTGGGCTAACAACACATGTAGAATTACTGATGCTAGCATTGAATGTGCTCGTGGGAAGCAGAACAACTTGTGTCGTCGACAGGTGCAGGTGTAGTACTGCTGGTAGTAGCTGTAGTACTGCTGGTAGTAGCTGTAGTACTGCTGGTAGTAGCTGTAGTACTGCTGGTAGTAGCCTGTAGTACTGCTGGTAGTAGCTGTAGTACTGCTGGTAGTAGCTGTAGTACTGCTGGTAGTAGCTGTAGTACTGCTGGTAGTAGCTGTAGTAGTGCTGGTAGTAGCTGTAGTACTGCTGGTAGTAGCTGTAGTACTGCTGGTAGTAGCTGTAGTACTGCTGGTAGTAGCTGTAGTACTGCTGGTAGTAGCTGTAGTAGTGCTGGTAGTAGCTGTAGTAGTGCTGGTAGTAGCTGTAGTAGTGCTGGTAGTAGCTGTAGTACTGCTGGTAGTAGCTGTAGTACTGCTGGTAGTAGCTGTAGTACTGCTGGTAGTAGCTGTAGTACTGCTGGTAGTAGCTGTAGTAGTGCTGGTAGTAGCTGTAGTGCTGCTGGTAGTAGCTGTAGTACTGCTGGTAGTAGCTGTAGTACTGCTGGTAGTAGCTGTAGTACTGCTGGTAGTAGCTGTAGTACTGCTGGTAGTAGCTGTAGTAGTGCTGGTAGTAGCTGTAGTACTGCTGGTAGTAGCTGTAGTAGTGCTGGTAGTAGCTGTAGTACTGCTGGTAGTAGCTGTAGTAGTGCTGGTAGTAGCTGTAGTACTGCTGGTAGTAGCTGTAGTAGTGCTGGTAGTAGCTGTAGTACTGCTGGTAGTAGCTGTAGTACTGCTGGTAGTAGCTGTAGTACTGCTGGTAGTAGCTGTAGTACTGCTGGTAGTAGCTGTAGTACTGCTGGTAGTAGCAGTACTACAGGCTACCTGTATTTGACATTGTGTTGTTATTTCGCCTAAAACTAGATTGTTGCCGTAACAACGATTATTAACCTAGTAGTAAAGTCTCTTGATAAAGGTCATGAAAAATGGTTTTATCTAAACATAACCGCTGAATGTTGCCGTAATTTTACCCCAGTTTGGGAATACCTGGCCTAGAGCACACAAAAAAACGATACATACCTCGGCCTAAACATCAGAGCCACAGGTAACTTCCACAAACCTGTGAACGATCTGAGAGACAAGGCAAGAAGGGCCTTCTATGCCATCAAAAGGAACGTAACATTCGACATACCAATTAGCATCTGGCTAAAAATACTTGAATCAGTTATAGAACCCATTGCCTTTGTGGTTGTGAGGTCTGGGGTCCGCTCACCAACCAAGAATTCACAAAATGGGACATACACCAAATTGAGGCTCGGCATGCAGAATTCTGCAAAAATATCCTCAGCATACAATGTAAAACACCAAATAATTCATGTAGAGCACAATTAGGCAGATATCCACTAAATATTGAAATCTAGAAAAGAGCCGTAAATTCTACAACCACCTAAAAGGAAGTGATTCCCAAACCTTCCATAACAAAGCCGTCTGTCACACCCTGTCCTGGTTCACCTGTCCTTGTGATTGTCTCCACCCCCTCCAGGTGTTGCTTATTATCTGTGGTGTACATATCCCTGTGTTTCCTGTCTCTCTGTGCCAGTTCGTCTTGTTTGCCAAGTCAACTAGCGTTTTTCCTTCCTCCTATTTTTCCCAGTCTCTGTTTGTTTCTAGTCCTCCTGGTTTTGACCCTTGCTTGTCCTGACCACTCTGCCTGTTCTGACTACCAGCCTGCCTGTCCCCTTGTACTGTTTTTGGACTCGGATCTGGTTTCTGACCCCTGTCTGGCCTGACCTCGAGACCCCGCCTATCGTCTTGTTCTGTTTGGACTCTGACCCGGTTTGTGAACTCTCGCTTGTCCCCGACCTGTCTTTGCCTACTCCCTTTGTTATAATGAATATCGGAGCTCTACCATCTGCCTCCTTTGCCTGCACTTAAACCATCACCTACAGAGAGATGAACCTGGAGAAGATCCCCCTGAGCAAGCTGGTCCTGGTGCTCTGTTCACAAACACTAACAGACCCCACAGAGCCCCCCAAGGACAGCAACACAATTAGACCCAACAAAATCATGAGAAAAAAAAGATAATTACTTGACACATTGGAAAGAAATAATAAACAAAAAACTGAGTAAACTAGAATGCTACTTGTCCCTAAACAGAGAGTACACAGTGGCAGAATACCTGACCGCTGTGACTGACCCAGAATGAAGGAAATCTTTGACAATGTACAGATTCAGTGAGCAAAGCCTTGCTATTGAGAAAGGCCGCCGTAGGCAGACCTGGCTCTCAAGAGAAGACAGGCTATGTGCACACTTCCTACAAAATGAGGTGGAAACTGAGGTTCACTTCCGAACTTCCGAGCCAAATGTATGACCATATTAGAGACACATATTTCCCTCAGATTACACAGATCCACAAAGAATTCAAAAACAAACAAATACTATTTTGATCAACTCCCATATCTACTGGGTGAAATACCACAGTGTGCTATCACAGCAGCAAGATTTGTTGCCACAAGAAAAGGGAAACCTGTGAAGAACAAACACCATTGTAAATACAACCCATGTTTATGTTGATTTCTTTTCCCTTTTGTACTTTAACTATTTGCACATTGTTACAACACTATATGAAGACACAATATGACATTTGAAATGAAATTTCTGTGAGTGTAATGTTTACTGTTCATTTTTATTGTTTATTTCACTTTTGTATATTATCTACTTCACTTGCATTTGGCAACGTTAACATATGTTTCCCATGGCAATAAGGCCTTAAATTGAATTGAAATTGAATTGAGAGGGAGGAAGAGAGAGAGGGTCGGAAGACAGCGAGAGAGAGAGAGAGAGAGAGAGAGAGAGAGAGAGAGAGAGAGAGAGAGAGAGAGAGAGAGAGAGAGAGAGAGAGAGAGAGAGCAAGAGGGAGAAAGAGAGGCAACAGACTCCATGGATGGAGTGAGGAGGGAGGGTATAGGTATCAGAGTAGCAAGAGAAGAGAAGAGAGGGAAAAAGCAAGGTGACTAATCCTTTGGAGACGTAAGGAGGAGACATAAAGCAGCTATATGTAAATGCGGAGGGGTTTGAAGTTAGGCCGTCCCACTTTGATCTCTCCCTCTCTGAATCTAGCCCTCTCCGTCCTCATTTACCCCTCCTTTCTCTCCCTCCTCCCTTTTTCTTGTAAGAATATCCAGCCCTATTAGGCTTAATCTCACTTAATGGTATCTACCTCTTCTTTTGTCCCCCCTCCCGATGTGTAACATATTCCCTTCTTTCAGCCGGCCATCACCATTCACACATCTTTCCCCACTAAGAGCCTTGTTCACAGCTAGCAATTATTTGGAGCATTATATTAACATTATGATTATGATTATTTTCATTATTATTATTCATGCGGGCCAATCCCAGGGTTCTGAGTTGCCTACCCTCTCTACTGTCTATCGGGGTGAGGTGTCCCACCCCACCGTCCCCACCGTCCCCACCTACCACCTCTTATCCCCGGTTAAATGGAGCTGTCTGCTTTCTTCCAGAAGGGGTAAGGAGTTTTGCACCGTGAACCTCATTCACTGAGACACATTTTCTGGGCGTTTGAACGTATTGTGAGGTGAGTGTAATGAGTGCCACCAAACCGCCCATACAAGCCCCTTAACACAGAAGGAAACATCAAGAATTCGATTAAGGGACAGAGGGAAGGAGAGAGAAAGAGCGAAGGAGAGAGAAAGAGCGAAGGAGAGAGGGGAGAAGTAATCAAAAGGGCAGTAATTACACGGTGGGTTTGATCTTTTGCTTGTAGAGAGATGAATGGAGATGAGACTGGGGTGACGCTGCTGAACAGAATAGGACTGGATCACCCTAACCCTACATTCTGCTGAACAGAATAGGACTGGTTCACCCTAATCCTAAATACTGCTGAACAGAATAGGATTGGTTCACCCTAATCCTAAATACTGCTAAACAGAATAGGACTGGTTCAACCTAACCTAAATACTGCTAAACAGAATAGGACTGGTTCACCCTAATCCTAAATACTGCTAAACAGAATAGGACTGGTTCAACCTAACCTAAATACTGCTAAACAGAATAGGATTGGTTCACCCTAAACCTAAATACTGCTGAGCAGAATAGGATTGGTTCACCCTAATCCTAAATACTGCTAAACAGAATAGGACTGGTTCACCCTAATCCTAAATACTGCTAAACAGAATAGGATTGGTTCACCCTAATCCTAAAAACTGCTGAACAGAATAGGATTGGTTCACCCTAATCCTAAAAACTGCTAAACAGAATAGGATTGGTTCACCCTAACCTAAATACTGCTAAACAGAATAGGACTGGTTCACCCTAACCTTAAATACTGCTGAAAAGAATAGGATTGGTTCACCCTAATCCTAAATACTGCTAAACAGAATAGGACTGGTTCAACCTAACCTAAATACTGCTAAACAGAATAGGACTGGTTCACCCTAATCCTAAATACTGCTAAACAGAATAGGACTGGTTCAACCTAACCTAAATACTGCTAAACAGAATAGGACTGGTTCAACCTAACCTAAATACTGCTGAACAGAATAGGATTGGTTCACCCTAATCCTAAATACTGCTAAACAGAATAGGACTGGTTCAACCTAACCTAAATACTGCTAAACAGAATAGGACTGGTTCACCCTAAACCTAAATACTGCTGAGCAGAATAGGATTGGTTCACCCTAATCCTAAATACTGCTAAACAGAATAGGACTGGTTCACCCTAATCCTAAATACTGCTAAACAGAATAGGATTGGTTCACCCTAATCCTAAAAACTGCTGAGCAGAATAGGATTGGTTCACCCTAACCCTACATTCTGCTGAACAGAATAGGATTGGTTCACCCTAATCCTAAAAACTGCTAAACAGAATAGGATTGGTTCACCCTAACCTAAATACTGCTAAACAGAATAGGACTGGTTCACCCTAACCTTAAATACTGCTGAACAGAATAGGATTGGTTCACCCTAATCCTAAATACTGCTAAACAGAATAGGATTGGTTCACCCTAATCCTAAATACTGCTGAACAGAAGAGGACTGGTTCACCCTAATCCTAAATACTGCTGAACAGAAGAGGACTGGTTCACCCTAATCCTAAATACTGCTGAACAGAAGAGGACTGGTTAACTATTTGGGGTGGTAGAGGGAATGGGAGGGGGCTCTTTATGGATCAGTCATTATTGTAATCCCTTATAGATCAGAAGAATTTTACACATCATTGTAATCCCTTATGGATCAAAATAATTTTACACATGATTGTAATCCCTTACGGATCAGAAGTATTTTACACATTATTGTAATCCCTTATCTATCAACAGTATTTGAGTCATTATTGTAATCCCTTATGAATCAACAGTATTTGAGTCATTATTGTAATCCCTTATGGATCAACAGTATTTGAGTCATTATTGTAATCCCTTATGGATCAACAGTATTTGAGTCAATATTGTAATCCCTTATGGATCAACAGTATTTTAGTCATTATTGTAATCCCTGACGAAGGGAGAGGAGACGATGAGAAAGAGACGCCATGGAGAGAGGTTACATTGATCTTGCAGAGGTGCAGATGCACACACACACACACACACACACACACACACACACATATCCACACACATCCACCCACACATCCACACACACACACACACTCATACACACACACACACACACACACACACACACACACACACACACACACACACACATACACACACACACACATCCACACCCATATACATCCTCACACATTTGCACACACACACATCCACACACACACACACACACACACACACACACACATTCACAGACACACTCACACTCATACACACACACATACACACACACACACACACACATCCACACCCATATACATCCGCACACATTTGCACACACATCCACACACACACACACCGTCACTAATCACAGAAGCCGAGATGTAAAAGTGTAAGCAAACACTTTTACAGAAAATTCACTTTTTTTAAATAACTTTATACCAAATGGTAAATATTAAATGACAATTATTTTGCTGTGTTAGAACTTACTCATCTGATAAAATAGAATTTGTTCATAAAATATAAAAGACATTAACTTCCACAGTCCAAGAAACTCAATGGACATGCGCCCATTACAAACAAATTCAACACTGAACATGTGAATTAGTTAAAGACATGAGAAAGACAAAAATGTATAGAAAAGTAACATGTAAACTCTCATGTGTCCATAACCAGAAGTCCGTCCACTCAGAAGAATGAATCATTGTAGGATGGAGCAGAGAAGAGCAGAAGACAATCTCGTCCCAAACCAGAACACATCTGATGGGGTCCCAGCCAGGCTTCACTTGGGGAACCTGGGTCCAGAGCTGGGGTGGCTGAACATGGGTAGTCTGCACACCCCACAGGGGCAGAGTGGCCCTCCAGGAGCCGCAGGTGAGCCCCACTGCACAGGGACCATGGGGCCCTCCAAGTGGCCAGGGGGAAGAAGAGGACACTTGGAGGAGGAGGCAGAGGTCAGGAGAGACTCCGGGGAAAGGAGTAGCTGACTGGGCCCGGTGAAGATGGGCCAACCCCCGGCCAGGAGCAGCCTGGGGACGGGCTTTGCGTTAACTACCCACCCCAACACTCACCTCCCCAAGGAGCTGACGCATCTCCTGCAGAGACAAGCCCAGGAGGAGGATGTAGTTACGGGCGAGGACCAAGGTAGAGATCTTGGAGAGCCTACGTCCGGGTTGGGCTCCTAGCTGCTGCTGGTTGCAGTGTGGCCCCTGGGAGGAGGACGAGGAGGAAGGAGAGGAGGAGGCGTAAGGCACCATCACCTCCCTCAGAGCGTCCACGGCGAAGTTCAGGTCCTGCATTCTCTTCCTCTCCCGGCTGTTGATCTTCCTCCTAAGCTCCATTGGGGGTTTTCCTGGTCTCTCGCGGCCAATTAGGGCCCCCATGGCCCCCAGCCTGTTCCCATAATCAGCGCCTAGCCCTGGGGGACACCAGGAGAAGAAATCCTGGAGGTGGGGTCTGGGGAGCAGAGAGGAAGAGGCTGGTTCTGGTGGGCCCTGACCATGGGGTTAGGTAGAACGTTCATGATCCACACCTGAAATGTGGATCTCTTCAATTACGAAAAGAAAAGAAATGCACTAACCAAAGCTCAGTCTTCAGTATGTTGCTCAGTTCAGCTTATTCCTCTTCAGTCGAACCTCCATTCCTGTGCACTGCCCTGACCTCTGGTATCTCTGGTCAGGTGTCCAATCCCTCCTTGGCTGTTGAAAACTTTTGTATGATCAGTCAGTAAGAGAGCATCAGTTTCAGTGTTTGGTTTTCAGAAGTCTTCCAGAGTTCTCTGCTTATTGATAGCTATCTCTTTTTCTCTTCTCCTCTGTGAGTCTCTGAGAGTCAGAGACCCCCCACCTGGCTGTCTGAAGAGAACGACAAGGCAGACAGAGAGGGAAGTGCTTCCCTCCTCTTCTCCCCTCACACTGCTGCTGCTTGGACTCCGCCCCAACCAGACCCAACCAGACCGGACCAGACCGGACCAGACCCGAGGAAACCCTGCTCTGTTCTCTGAACGTTTACGTTTACATTTGAATCATTCAGAGAATGCCGCTCTTCTCCAAATCGACTTATAGTTGGTGCACTCATCTTAAGGTAGCTATCTGAGACAACCACATAGTATTGCCTTACCTTTCGATGTGGCTGGCAACGAGATAGTATTGCCTCACCTTTCAATGTTGCTGGCAACGACATAGTATTGGCTTACCTTTCGATGTGGCTGGCAACGAGATAGTATTGCCTTACCTTTCGATGTGGCTGGCAACGAGATAGTATTGCCTTACCTTTCGATGTGGCTGGCAACGAGATAGTATTGGCTTACCTTTCAATGTGGCTGGCAACGAGATAGTATTGCCTCACCTTTCAATGTGGCTGGCAACGAGATAGTATTGGCTTATCTTTCAATGTGGCTGGCAACGAGATAGTATTGCCTTATCTTTCAATGTGGCTGGCAACGAGATAGTATTGCCTTACCTTTCAATGTGGCTGGCAATGAGATGGTATTGCCTTATCTTTCAATGTGGCTGGCAACGAGATAGTATTGCCTTACCTTTCAATGTGGCTGGCAACGAGATAGTATTGGCTTACCTTTCGATGTGGCTGGCAACGAGATAGTATTGCCTCACCTTTCAATGTGGCTGGCAACGACATAGTATTGGCTTACCTTTCAATGTGGCTGGCAATGAGATAGTATTGGCTTACCTTTCGATGTGGCTGGCAACGAGATAGTATTGCCTTACCTTTCGATGTGGCTGGCAACGAGATAGTATTGGCTTACCTTTCGATGTGGCTGGCAACGAGATAGTATTGCCTTACCTTTCGATGTGGCTGGCAACGAGATAGTATTGCCTTACCTTTCGATGTGGCTGGCAACGAGATAGTATTGGCTTACCTTTCAATGTGGCTGGCAACGAGATAGTATTGCCTCACCTTTCAATGTGGCTGGCAACGAGATAGTATTGCCTTATCTTTCAATGTGGCTGGCAACGAGATAGTATTGCCTTACCTTTCAATGTGGCTGGCAACGAGATGGTATTGCCTTATCTTTCAATGTGGCTGGCAACGAGATAGTATTGCCTTACCTTTCAATGTGGCTGGCAACGAGATAGTATTGGCTTACCTTTCGATGTGGCTGGCAACGAGATAGTATTGCCTTACCTTTCAATGTGGCTGGCAACGAGATAGTATTGGCTTACCTTTCAATGTGGCTGGCAACGAGATAGTATTGCCTCACCTTTCAATGTGGCTGGCAACGACATAGTATTGGCTTACCTTTCAATGTGGCTGGCAACGAGATAGTATTGGCTTACCTTTCAATGTGGCTGGCAATGAGATAGTATTGGATTATCTTTCGATGTGGCTGGCAACGAGATAGTATTGGCTTATCTTTCGATGTGGCTGGCAACGAGATAGTATTGCCTTATCTTTCAATGTGGCTGGCAACGAGATAGTATTGCCTTACCTTTCAATGTGGCTGGCAACGACATAGTATTGCTCTGCAGCTCCAAATGTGCCGTTAACATCAGTATCACAGTAGCCACTAGCCAGTAAGCTTGCAAGCTATTCAACAATGCAAGCAACTTTTCCTCTAAAACATATTAGCTAGCTACATTTGAATAATACAACCAAACCATATCACACTCTTGAATAGTGTAACAATTCACAAGCATGTGCAGGCAATTAAATGGTTTATTTTCTCGTTCGTACACACATTAGCTAAATGTAGCTTGGCAAGACATATCAAATCTTTTTTATTTAACCTTCATAGGCAAGACAGTCAGGAACAAATTCTTATTTACAATGACAGCCTACCGGGGAACAGTGGGTTAACTACCTTGTTCAGGGGCAGACTGACAGATTTTATACGCTGTCAGCTCGGGGATTTGATCCAGCAACTCCTTTTAGCTTACTGGTTCCAACACTCTAACCACTAGGCTACCTGCCACCCCGAAACATGAATATTTACCCCTAATGCGAATATATAAAAAAATATTTTCAGCATGTTAAAGTTACCTAGGAACAAACCGGGCTTCATTTGATCAATATTATGGAAGTCATTATATGAGGTAAATACAGAATGGGGAATGAAAACATGAATCATTCCCTAGTGAGTTGATTAGGGTTCTTTAGGTTAGGTGCTTAGGTGATTAGGTGCTGGGATTCTTGTCTGGATGGTGGCTCGGAGCATCCAAGGCGGGAAAAAACTACGATGATGATGATAAGCTACGATGTCAATTTCAGAACGTACCTTTAAGCTGTTACTGGAAGTTCAGGTCAATACTCAATAAAAACACAAGTCTCAAATATCATGAAAATGTCTATACATTTCAGCTGTTTCAAAAAACATTTCTCCGCTATCAGCATTTTTACTGAATGTTGCGCTCAGCAAGACAATTCTGTTTACACCGCCCTGCTTAGAGGGCGAGTGAGATGCGCAACCTCCGGGAAGTAATGTTCAAGACGTGAGGAATACATAAGTTTACATTATTCAATTTATTTAACCCTTATTTAACTAGGCAAGTCAGTTAAGAAGAACAAATTCTTATTTACAATGACGGCCTACCCCAGCCAAACCTTAACCCGGACAACGCTGGGCTTATTGTGCGCCATCCTATGGGATTCCCAATCACGGCCGGTTGTGATACAGCCTGGAATCGAACCAGGGTCTCTAGCACTGAGATGTAGTGCCTCAGACCGCTGCGCCACTCTTGAAATTCTCTGTAATTTTCATCAATGAGAATACATTCAGAAAAACATGCAAATATGAATTGTTCTGATAGTCATGATGCTAATCAATGTTTTATTGTTGTCTTATCTGTTAGAGAGAGAGAGAGAGAGAGAGAGAGAGAGAGAGAGAGAGAGAGAGAGAGAGAGAGAGGAATGAATGAACTGAAAGTGAATATGGAGTGACAGCTACTGAGTACTCTCGATGGGAGAGCGTCTGTAGAATTACATAATAAACTGACGAGGTGTGTGTGTCTGGCTCTCTGCCTCCAGTGGGGACAGGTGAGGACATTGTCACAGCAGTGATGACAAGGATGAATTCATTGCTATACACGTTTACAGTAAAGATACTCAGGTAAAGCTACATAGAAAGCACTTTTGTGAAAAAAACAGTACTGTAAAGCCACTGTAGCTTTAGGTGATGCTAGTACTTGATATACGGTAAAAAAATAAAATAATTCTCAGTGCTGTATTGTCTCATTTTGCAATACAGTGAATGTTGAGATGTTGTCGATCTCAAGCAATTCAATGTCGTCTGAAAACAGACTGTGACATGATTGCAGCAACGTGCCACTGTATCGTCATTTGGAATCCTTCACCCCTTCAACAAGTACCAACTCATTCAGACACCAGGTAATAGGTATCTACAGTGTTTGCATGGACACTCACAGAGTGTAATTGAAAACATTTAGCTGGCTACAGATGAATAGGTGGTGTGGGCGTGCTGTTGAGCTAATTGACGTTATTTTTTGCTGTTAATGTTTGCTCTTTTCCCTCCATTGTGAGAGGCTATAGCCTAGTATACTCTAACCCAATTGGCTTTATACAGAGGGCTGGGCACAGGTCCAGGAAAACCAACAACAGGCCAATTGACTTGTAGCACAGGTGAAGGCTGCCTGGCGGACTGCATTAAGTCAGGCTGCAACCCTCAGATGTCCCATTCATAGCAGATCAAAAAAGACCAGGGAAAAGGGGCCATGATTATGGAAGTAAGCCTCTCTATGTCTTTTTTCTCTTCATTCTTTCTCCCTCCCTCCCTCCTTTACCCCCTCCCTCCCCTGCCTCCCTCCCTCCCCCGCCTCCCTCCCTCCTTTCCCCCCTCCCCCCTTTCCCCTTCTTGCCTTGAGAAAGATAGGAAGACAGGGGGTGAGGACAAATAGGAATTCAGGGGTGAGGACAGATAGGAAGACAAGGGGAGAGGACAGATAGGAAGACAGAGGGAGAGGACAGATAGGAAGACAGATGGTGAGGACAGATAGGAAGACAGGGGGAGAGGACAGATAGGAAGACAGAGGGAGAGGACAGATAGGAAGACAGGGGCTGAGGACAGATAGGAAGACAGAGGGTGAGGACAGATAGGAAGACAGAGGGTGAGGACAGATAGGAAGACAGATGGTGAGGACAGATAGGAAGACAGGGGAAGAGGACAGATAGGAAGATAGGGAGGACAGATAAGGAGACAGGGGAGAGGACAGATAGGAAGACAGAGGGAGAGGACAGATAGGAAGACAGGGGCTGAGGACAGATAGGAAGACAGAGGGAGAGGACAGATAGGGAGACAGGGGAGAGGACAGATAGGAAGACAGGAGCTAAAGACAGATAGGAAGACAAGGGGAGAGGACAGATAGGAAGACAGGAGCTAAAGACAGATAGGAAGACAAGGGGAGAGGACAGATAGGAAGACAGAGGGGGAGGACAGATAGGAAGACAAGGGGTGAGGACAGACAAACAGAAAGCAAGTTGTTGACAATGAAAGCAGAGGGAGATGCAGGAGGAGAAAGATCATTTTATTTTTTCTCTTTCTCTCCCATCTCGCTCCTCTCTCTCCTCTCTCTCTCTCCTCTCTCTCTCTCCTCTCTTCCTCTCCTCTCTTTCTCTCCTGTCTTTCTGTGAGTGAAATATGTGTGTGGAGGCGATTCTCCTCCCTGCCAGCACTCCGGTGGCGGTCCTGCTACTGTGGTCCCAGGCTGAATGGAGTTCCACAGACACACAGGAAACACACACACGCAGCACCTGCAGGAGAACAGAGTGCAGGCAGCCAGGATGGATGGATGGATGTATGGATGTGTGTGTGTGTGTGTGTGTGTGTGTGTGTGTGTGTGTGTGTGTGTGTGTGTGTGTGTGTGTGTGTGTGTGTGTGTGTGTGTGTGTGTGTGTGTGCGTGCGTGCGTGCGTGCGTGCGTGCGTGCGTGCGTGCGTGCGTGCGTGCGTACATCTTGTGTGCGATTTCCAACCCCCCTGTCTCACCCTGTTAAAGCCAGGAGGTGATGGATTAGGCAGAACAGTAATGAAATCAGTAGAACCATTGTGTTCCTATTAAAACACTGTGTTCATTAGAACCATTGTGTTCCTATTAAAACACTGTGTTGTGTTTGTAAAAGGAGTGAGAGAGAGAGAGAGAGGGATAGAGACTAGCCTAAAAGGGACACCTGCACAGACATACACACAGAAGAGAGTGAAACAGTGAATGAAGGAGTGAAGAAAGAACCTGGTGTCCAGCAGAAAGTACAACCCCCCCCACCTCTACCCCTCCCTTAATCGCTTGATGTGGTACTGAAGAGCAGCACATCCGCCTCCCAGTTAAAACGTGAGCCCCAGCCTCCAGGGGCCTTTTGATGAGCCTGGATCATGGCAAGGAACACCGGTGGCTCCAGGCAAGGGGGGAATACTGGAGTCTTTATGGGGGCTTGAGTGCCTACCGTCATGGGCCAAGCCGTCCAACGGAGGCTGGGTCCATGGTCCTGCACCTGGAGGCTAAATGATCTGTCTGTGTCAGATCCATTTCCTGGGGTTACAGACAGAGAGAGAGAGAGAGAGAGAGAGAGAGAGAGAGAGAGAGAGAGAGAGAGAGAGAGAGAGAGAGAGAGAGAGAGAGAGAGAGAAAGAGGAAGAGGAAGATACCGGGGCCAAATGATCCCCGGATGGAAAATAAACAGTCATCCTGAGACGACTGTAAAAAAAGAAAAAGAATGGGGGGTGGGCTGGGGGGGTCATGGATGAATTCTGCTTCCTTTGAAGCAAGTGAACAGGACGTTTCTTTGACACAGAGACGTACTGATACCAAATTTGAAAGAAAGTAGGCGGAAAGAAATAAACTAAATCAAGCGTTACCATTTTATCTCCTGCATTTAGAAAACGGCAAACCAGACAAAATAAATCCAAGTTTGTTATTAACACGGTCTAAATGGATATCATTGTAAGGCCACCCGGGGGGGGCCGATTAACTAACACCAAACATTAACACGGAGACAGGCTTCCTAGCATGAGATTAGCTTCAACCACAGACTATGTATCGGTGTCGGCTTCAAAACACTTTTGACTTAATGGAGTCAATGAAAGGTCATTTAGGAGTTTTTTTGATTGATCTCTTTTCTCTCTCACTCGACAGGATAGAGTTAATCAATCATTACGATCATCTCAGACACTCGGTCACTGTGGATTGTGTATCATCAGAAGAGGAACTTTAGATAGAGGGGGGGAACAAGCTGGTCCCACTCCAAAAGCTCTATCCTTCTGCCTCTGCTCGCTCTCTGGGGTTTTAGGCTGGGTATCTGCTAAGCACTTTGTGACAACTGATGCTGGAAAAAGGGGCTTTATAAAATACATTTGATTGATTGATTGATTGATTGATTGATTGATTTGAAACGGTATAGTACTGGCACTTTCCAAACACTGGAGCTTCTGTTTACTGTCTCTCAGTTGTACACAAAAAAATCAAGGGTGGTTATATTTAGCTGAATATAGATATTTATAAACATTTTAAACGTGTAACACCTGCATTTAAAATACATATTATAGGTAGAAATGTGTTCCCAAAATATTTTATCCCTCAATTATATTATTGTTATTATTATTATTATTATTATTTTAGTTTAATTTAATTCTGAACATTATTTAATGGGTCAGTCGGTTTGAGAACACCGTGCCCAGCAAGACTGAACGAACTGTAACTCACAAATAAGAAGACCTATAGGATAAAAAGCTATGATAAAAACCCTTATGTTCCATCTGTAGCAAGATACATGAGGTCACAATCCAAATGGAACCTTGTTAATATTCACAACCAGATTGTGTAAAGTACATGTGTCTCACGTATAATAGGCATAACATTTGATACAATGGACTTTGAGCAAACACCTTGAGGCAATATGCCTCACAGTCCAACACAAAACAAAAAAAAACCCTAAAGACCTGAACTGTCTTCTGTGTTAAAATGTGCATGGGAACTCTAATGGGAAATTAACAGATGCCAATGACTATATTTCTGCATGTCTCCCTGAAAGCAAACAGATGCAGACAACAATACATCTCTAACAAGCCAGTCCATTCAGAGGGAATGGCTGAAACGCATCAAAGAAATCAGAGGACCGGGGGGAACTCTGTTGTTTGTCTCTTTGACTCCTGGTCCACGGGGCCCATCCAAGGATATGAGAAGATTACAAGCTGGTAATAAGGTGGAACCAATCGGCTGAAGGCCTACCATTGTCTTTCCCAGCATGCTTTGGGAAAGTTCGCCTGGGATAGTGGGCATTTGGTCTGTATCGGAGGGTGGTAAGGGGCGGGAGGGGCGCGAGAGTTATCCCCGGGTTCATTTGTGAAAGAGACCCCAAAATGCCCTCAATAGCTACACACGCTCAGTTGGTCACGGCTGTTTGGAGACGGGGTACTTTCTGTTACTTACTGCTCTCTGAGATGTCTGTCATCTGGCTGGCTGTGTGACGGACCACTGACTCAATCGCTAACCATTTTGGCTGGCTGTGTGACGGACCATTGAGTCAATCACTAACCATGAAATGCAGTTGAAAAAAGCCTATCGCTTTCATTTGAACACAGGTTCAAAATGGGGACTTTTGGCAAAAGAGTCTTGAACAAATCCCTAAGAATGGAAATAATGCTGTCCTTTGATTTTACTACCGAAATTTCTTTCTCAGATCTTAAAAATGTACCCTTCTCAGACAGAAAAAACTTTCCCCAATCATCCTAACACAGATTAATAATAATATGAATAATTATATTAATAATTATAGTCATAATAATGTGAATAATTACAATAATAATAATATGAATAATTATAGTAATAATAATGTGAATAATTATAGTAATAATAATATGAATAATTATAGTAATAATAATATGAACCATTATAGTAATAATAATATGAATAATTATAGTAATAATAATATGAATAATTATAGTCATAATAATATGAATAATAATATTAATAATAATATGAACCCTTATAGTAATAATAATATGAATAATTATAGTAATAATAATGTTAATAATTATAGTAATAATAATAATATGAATAATAATATTAATAATAATATGAATAATTATATTAATAATAATATGAATAATTATAGTAATATTAATATGAATAATTATAGTACTAATAATATGCATAATTATATTACTAATAGTATGAATATTTATATTACTAATCATTTGAATAATTATATGAATAATAATAATATGAATAATTATTTATATAATAATATGAATAATTATAATAATATTAAGCCATAACAGTCAACTTTCTTTCGATTCCGGCTCACGTGGAGGTGCCTTGGTTGGGTCCCATCTCACGTGAGGTGCCTGGGTTGGGTCCTGTCTCACGTGGATGTTCCTGACTTGGGTCCTGTCTTACGTAGGGTGCCTGGGTTGGGTCCTGTCTTACGTGAGGTGCCTGGGTTGGGTCCTGTCTCCCGTGGAGGTTCCTGGGTTGGGTCCCGTCTTACGTAGGGTGCCTGGGTTGGGTCCCGTCTTACGTAGGGTGCCTGGGTTGGGTCCCTTCTTACGTAGGGTGCCTGGGTTGGGTCCCTTCTTACGTAGGGTGCCTGGGTTGGGTCCCGTCTCACGTGAGGTGCTTGGGTTGGGTCCCGTCTTACGTAGGGTGCCTGGGTTGGGTCCCGTCTTAAGTAGGGTGCCTGGGTTGGGTCCCGTCTCACGTGGAGGTTCCTGGGTTGGGTCCCGTCTTACGTAGGGTGCCTGGGTTGGGTCCCGTCTTACGTAGGGTGCCTGGGTTGGGTCCCGTCTTACGTAGGGTGCCTAGGTTTGACATCTGGACAAAAATAATACCTATGTAAGAATGCTGTTCATTGACTACAGCTCAGCATTCAACACCATAGTAGCCTCCAAACTTATCATCAAGCTGGAGGCCCTGGGTTTCAGCCCCTCCCTCTGCAACTGGGTCCTGGACCTTCTGACGGGCCGCCCCCAGGTGGTGAAGGTAGGAAACAACATCTCCACTTCGCTGACCCTCAACACTGGGGCCCCACAAGGGTGTGTGCTCAGCCCTCTGCTGTACTCCCTATTCACCCATGACTGCGTGGCCATGCACGCCTCCAACTCAATCATGAAGTTTGCAGACGACACAGCAGTAATGGTCTTGATCACCGAAAACAACAACAAGAAAGTCTACAGGGAGGAGATGAGGGCAATCGGAGTGTGGTGTCAGGAAAATAACCTCTCACTCAACATCAACAAAACAACTTCAGGAAACAGCAGAGGGAGCACCCTGCTATCCACATAGAAGGGACAGCAGTGGAGAAGGTGGAAAGTTTTAAGTTCCTGGGCGTACACATCACAGACAAACTGAAATGGTCCACCCACAAAGACAGTGTGGTGAAGAAGGCGCAACAGCGCCTTTTCAAACTCAGGAGACTGAAGAAATTTGGCTTGTCACCCAAAACACTGACAAACTTTTACCAATGCAGAATTGAGAGCATCCTTTCGGGCTGTATCACAGCCTGGTACGAAAACTGCACTGCTCTCAACTGCAAGGCTCTCCCGAGGGTGTTGCGGTCTGCGTAACGCATCACGGGGGCAAACTACCTACCCTCCAGGACACCTACAGCACCCGATGACACAGGAAGGCCAAAAAGATCATCAAGGACAACAACCACTCGAGCCACTGCCTGTTCACACCGCTATCATCCAGAAGGCGAGGTCAGTACAGGTGCATCAAAGCTGGGACCGAGAGATTGAGAAACAGCTTCTATCTCAAGGCCATCAGACTGCTAAACAGCAATCATTAACTCAGAGAGGCTACTGCCTACATTGAGACCCAATCACTGGACACTTTAACACTACTTAGGGAGCAGTGGGGCGCTAGGTCCTGTCTTACGTGGAGGTGCCTGGGTTGGGTCCTGTCTTGCGTGGGGTGCCTGGGTTGGGTACCGTCTCACGCAGGTTTGCCTGGGTTGGGTCACGGTTCACGTAGAGGTGCCTGGGTGGGGTCATGTCTTACGTGGGGTGCCTGTGTTGGGTCCCGTCTTACGTGGGGTGCCTGGGAACCAGACGGCAGATGAAGGAGCCACACATGTCAACATCAACATTATAGTTCCAATGCCAACATCTGAAATAAAGTCACTGATTAGAATCAAAATCACGGACAACTGGCAAAAGGAATGGACAGAAGGGGGAGGAAGGAAGGCATCTATACTCCATATACCCATTGGTTTCAATCGGAAATAACCCCAAAGAAGTCTCAAGATGATTTGAAACCATAATCACCCGTCGTTGAATAGGACACAAAAGATAGGAAAACACAGCACAGGTTCATGTCCCAGCTGTCCAGCAGCAGAAACTACAGATCGCCTCTTCCTTCACTGTCAAACCTATGAACATCAAAGGTCAACGCTCAGAAAGAAAGATCACATCCCTGGGAAAAAAGCATAACCCTTCAAAACCAGTCTAGAACAAACTGAGTTCCCCTTCAGCAATAATAGTCATGTAGAATAGAGTGCAGAATCTACAACGCCTTGATAGTCTCATCACACTCCAGCCCAATAGGTGGTGGTAATGCACCTAATACTGGTATGCACACTGCCATAAAACTCCAACAAAGAAGAAGAAGAAGAAGAAGAAGAAGAAGAAGAAGAAGAAGAAGAAGAAGAAGAAGAAGAAGAAGAAGAAGAAGAAGAAGAAGAAGAAGAAGAAGAAGAAGAAGAAGAAGAAGAAGAAGAAGAAGGTATCCATGTTGTCGGTAGAGCCCCGAGACAGGTTTGAGTCAAGGCACAGATCTGGGGAATTGAATGTTATACAGAATTGAATGTCCCCAAGAACACAGTGGCTACATCATTCTAAAATGGAAGAATTTTGGAACCACCAAGACTCTTCCTAGAGCTGGCCACCCGGCCAAACTGAGAAATCGGGGGAGAAGGACCTTGGTCAGGGAGGTGATCAAGAACCCGATGGTCACTCTGACAGAGCTCCAGAGTTCCTCTGCTGAGATGGGAGAACCTTCCAGAAGGACAACCATTTCTGCAGCACTTCACCATGGTATAGTGTCCAGATGGAAGCCATTCCTCAGTAAAAAGCACATGACAGCCTGCTTGGAGTTTACCAAAAGTCACATATAGGACTCTCAGAACATGAGAAACAAGATGCTCTGGTCTGATGAAACCAAAATTAAACTCTTTGGGCTGAATGCCAAGCATCACGTCTGGAGGAAACCTGGCACCATCCCTATGGTGAAGCATGGTGGTGGCAGCATCATGCTGTGGGGATATTTTTCGGCTGCAGGGACCTGTTGAATAGTCAGGATCAAGGGAAAGATGAACGGAGAAGTACAAAGAGATTCTTGATGAAAACCTGCTCCAGAGGTTCACCTTCCAACGACCCTAAGCACACAGCCAAGACAACACAGGAGTGGCTTCGGGACAAGTCTCTGAATGTCCTTGAGTTGCCCAGCCAGAGCCCACACTTGAACCCGATCAAATATCTCTGGAGAGATCTGAAAATAGCTGTGCAGCAACGCTCCCCATCCAACCTAACAGAGCTTGAGTGGATCTGCAGAGAAGAATGGCAGAAACTCCCCAAGCTTTCAGGGTCATACCCAAGACTTGAGGCTGTAATCGCTGCCAAAGGTCTTCAACAAAGTACTGAGTAAACGGTCTGAATACTTATGGAAATGTTTTTGTAACGAGTGCACTGAGAGTCGGGAAGCAAGTTCAAGTGTTTTAATAAATAAATGTAACATAATACGAAACACGAACAACACACAGAGGCGCAGAAATCTGATGAACCGACTGAGGAGTGAGAGCCTGATAAGCCGGCTGAGGAATGAGAGCCTGATGAGCCGGCTGAGGAGTGAGAGCCTGATGAGCTGGCTTAGACCTCCCCGGTTGCCTCGGTACTGACACCCGGACCCGGCATCACCTCCAACACACAAAAGAAAAAAAGCCAGCAAGCATTTCGGCCTCCCTTTATATATTTTTTTATACAATAATATGATGTTGAAATGATGCTGGAATAGAGGAGGCAGATCGTGTTTTCTTTGCGACTTGTGGTAACTCTACCTGTTCTAAGTCAATAGCTGTTCAGTACTCTGGGGCGGCAGGTAGCCTAGTGGTTAAAGTGTTGGACTAGTGAGCAAAAGGTTGCAAGATCAAATCCCTGAACTGACAAGGTAAAAAATCTGTCGTTCTGCCCCTGAACAAGGCAGTTAAACCACTGTTCCTAGCCCATCTTTGAAAATAAGAATATGTTCTTAACTGACTTGCCTATTTACAAAAAAAAAACTGTGTCTTCTTATTGTCTCGGCCTTAAGGTCTACTTATATCACAGGTTATAGAGGAAACAGGTTATAGAGGAAACAATTATCACAACACAGTAGGTTGTAATATGTATTTTTTTTCCTGGCTCAGTTTCCCCGGTGATTTTAATAGATTATCTGTTGTCAAAGCCAACTTAGTAAACAAGTATTTTAAAGTATTCTACATTTTCGAAATCTCACATACTATTAAACTTTAACTTATTCTTTGCATACTCAAAAGGCCTCTACTATTTAGGATGCAAGTATGAGTATTCGGACACGGCCAAGAGGTGACAGTGATGGATTTACTGGTACTAAGCATCTTCCCAAAAACCTTGTCCACCATCAAAAAAACAAAGCTTCTCACAACACACAGCACAAACCAAAGCCAGCAGCAGACCCATTAAAGTCTTATAGACCAATAGACCAAGGCCGTGGGAGTGGATTTTATTGTCCTTTTTAACTCGCATTGATAATCCACAAGGCCAGGGGGTGTCTTTTTTAGACGTTTCCTCTCTATGTGGAGGGCGATGAGGGGGTGTACGCAGGACAGAGTGGAACTGGAGTTCTATGGGGTATGATGGATGACAACCCCCCCCCAAAAAAACTAAAAATTGAAGAAATGGAGTCAGTTCTGAACGTGAGCAGAAGAGAAAGAAAGAGTAGTTTGTCGTGGTTGATCTCAGGAATGTTGTTTCAGAAAGAGATCGGAAACGCACAACGCCTACTGCCAATGTTTTGACAGGGGGTATTTAATACTATAGAATACTGCCAATGTTTTGACAGGGGGTATTTAATACTATAGAATACAACCTGACACACCATTGTCTGCATGTTTCCTACTATTGCTAATAACTTCATCCAGTTTTTTATTCGAGTAAAGTCAAACCGTATTAAAAAAAATATATATATATATCATGACAACTGTGATGGAAACAGGTCGTTTCAGTACAGTTTGTTATAAATGCAGACGGATCATTTGTTAGTTCAACACTGGTGGGATCTTTTTTTTTGTGTCTGTAAAATGTATTATACGAGAAATGGTGGTGGAATTGCCTTTTATGCACAAATAGTAATGTAATACCCATCTGTATTGAAGTAAACTGTGAGTCACGCGATGACGTGGTGTGTGGTCCTCGCACTACGACCGGGGGAAACCGTGCAGTTTATTAGGCTGCAGCTCAAATCAGTTATGCTGAACTTCACAGGGATGGCGAAAGTGCACGGCGATGAGCTTGATGCTGCTTTCCAATAGAAATCGAGGGTCTAATTCTGGTGACATGATGATCGATGTTTGACTGCCGTTTAACAAATAAAAATATTCTCGCTTTTATCCTTAATAATCTCAACGTGTAGACTAGCCTACCTGCACTGTGAGCTATTGTCTAGAGCGCATGTGGCAAGGCCAGAGCAGGTACATTTGCGATTTAACTCAACAGTTTTTTCTGTTAAAGCTATGGTAGAGTTTAAATAATGAGATGGAAACACATTGAACTTTCGTTTTTTTTATTCTGTACATGAAAACGTAGGCGAAAAAGTACATTTTGTGTGCACTACGTCCCATTTGGTGGAAACACACTACTGTTGGGAAAATGGGCATATTTTCTGTCATATTTTCTGTCGCCAAGTGGATGGAAAAATAGCTACAGACTGTCATCTGTGGTTGTCTCACCTATATGTTAGCCTAGTGGTTAGAGCGTTGGGCCAGTAAACGAAAGGTTGCTAGATTGAATCCCAGAGCTAAGAAGGTAAAAATCTGTTGTTCTGCCCCTGAACAAGGCAGTTAAGCCACTGTTCCCCGGTAGGCCGTCATTGAAAATAAGAATTTGTTCTTAACTGACTTGCCAAGGTAAATAAGTTAAAGAGTTGCTTGACTCACACGGTGATGTCATTTTGAACATTGAATAGCTCCCTGTGTGTTAAGGCTAGTGACGTACCATTTCTTGTAGAGGCCGCAGCTCAATCCCCCTCAGATATAAAGTTTGTACTTATTCCATAACTTGTTAAAGCAGTCTTTTTCTACACGTGAGAGGATCCGGACAAGAAATTTGTTTACGATATCGTCTGTTTGAGTTACAAACTAATAAGTAAGATGAGACTCTGATCTCTCTCTGTCGCGGACGTCGTCTTCTCAGACCTGAATCGTTGGAGCTACAAAGTCATCGATATCAAAGAGGGTCATCGATATGAAAGAGGGTAAAAACCCTCGCGAAACACCAAGGTGTTGATCTGCTCAACGGCGCACGCAAGCTTCAGCGGAGTCGTCTGGGCTGTGAAAATGTTAGGTAGGTTAAAAAAAAGTGCAACGAATAACATGAATAAAAATGAGTAAAAAAAATTAATAAATAAAAGGTTTTCTTATGTCTGTAAGATATAGGACAGAGACTTCCAAACCATATATCTGTTTTGCCGTGTTCAAATGTGACATTCAATGTGTTTCTATGGGATATAGCAGTAAAGCCCAAACTCATTGTTTCACCATTTTTTTCACCATCTACAGTGGGTCCTGAAATTCCAAATCAAATGACAACATTTTCAATTTTATGACCATCTTCAGGGTGGTGTTGAGGGTAAAGGGTTAGGGTGGTTTCAGGGTGGTGTTGAGGGTAAAGGGTTAGGGTGGTTTCAGGGTAGTGTTGAGGGTAAAGGGTGGTTTCAGGGTAGTGTTGAGGTTAAAGGGTTAGGGTGGTTTCAGGGTAGTGTTGAGGTTAAAGGGTTAGGGTGGTTTCAGGGTAGTGTTGAGGGTAAAGGGTTAGGGTGGTTTCAGGGTAGTATTGAGGGTAAAGGGTTAGGGTGGTTTCAGGGTAGTGCTGAGGGTAAAGGGTTATGGTGGTTTCAGGGTAGTGCTGAGGGTAAAGGGTGGTTTCAGGGTAGTGTTGAGGGTAAAGGGTGGTTTCAGGGTAGTGCTGAGGGTAAAGGGTTAGGGTGGTTTCAGGGTAGTGCTGAGGGTAAAGGGTTATGGTGGTTTCAGGGTAGTATTGAGGGTAAAGGGTTAGGGTGGTTTCAGGGTAGTGCTGAGGGTAAAGGGTTAGGGTGGTTTCAGGGTAGTGCTGAGGGTAAAGGGTTATGGTGGTTTCAGGGTAGTGTTGAGGGTAAAGGGTTAGGGTGGTTTCAGGGTAGTGCTGAGGGTAAAGGGTTAGGGTGGTTTCAGGGTAGTATTGAGGGTAAAGGGTTAGGATGGTTTCAGTGTAGTGTTGAGGGTAAAGGGTTATGGTGGTTTCAGGGTAGTGCTGAGGGTAAAGGGTTAGGGTGGTTTCAGGGTAGTGCTGAGGGTAAAGGGTTAGGGTGGTTTCAGGGTAGTGATGGGGGTTGAATCGGGGTAAAGGGCAATGGTGGTTTCAGGGTAGTGATTGGGTTGAAGCCTCAACATATTTAAATTAATTTACAGTAATAAACTGTGAGCCTACTACACTATTCAATTGGGATATCAAAAATACAGCCAAGTACTGTAATTTCTCCCAAAGAATCAAGCACAGATCAAGTGGATGTCTTCGTTCAGTGTTACCCAGGGCTTCTCCCCAGTCTCCCAGGGCTTCTCGCCAGTCTCCCAGGGCTTCTCCCCAGTCTCCCAGGGCTTCTCGCCAGTCTCCCAGGGCTTCTCGCCAGTCTCCCAGGGCTTCTCCCCAGTCTCCCAGGGCTTCTCGCCAGTCTCCCAGGGCTTCTCCCCAGTCTCCCAAGGCTTCTCCCCAGTCTCCCAGGGCTTCTCGCCAGTCTCCCAGGGCTTCTCCCCAGTCTCCCAGGGCTTCTCGCCAGTCTCCCAGGGCTTCTCCCCAGTCTCCCAGGGCTTCTCGCCAGTCTCCCAGGGCTTCTCGTCAGTCTCAATCCAACATCTGTCCCTCCTTGACTGGGTGCAGTGGATGGGTGCTCTCCTCCTCACCCCTGTCTCCCTCCCTGGTGGCTGCTGCTTTGGGGGGCCAGCCTAGCTCAGCCTAGCCCAGATCAGCTCATTGATCTTCCACTGTGTTCTCCTTGTCACCCAGCAGCCCTCTCCAGGGATAATCCCTGTTAAGACCTGGAAGTGGAGGCTGAGGCTGTAAGAGCCACCCCTCTCACTGTATTCCTTCTCTCCTCTCAACTTGAAGCAGGTGTCTCACAGATGTTCTTCCAAAGCTCCCAAATGTATTTTATGAATCAGTTTTTACATCAGCAGTTGTCACAAAGTGCTTTAGAGATACCCAGCCCAAAACCCCAAAGAGCAAGCAATACAGAGGCAGAAGAATAGTGGCTAGGACACAGTCCCTAGAAGGCAACTTGTTATCCTGGTTGTTTTCCTTGTTATTAATTCAGGGGGCAGGTAACCTAGTGGTTAGAGCGTTGGACCAGTAATGAAATTTGTCGTTCTACCCCTGAACAAGGCAGTTCACCCACTGTTCCCCGGTAGGCCGTCATTGTAAATAAGAATTTGTTCTTAACTGGCTTGCCTAGTTAAATAAAATTATATGTATGTAGTCTTGTTGTTCACCTATGTTATTTCAAGAAAAGTCATAAAAAAATGGTTTCATGTAATTGCCATACAAACGTGACAACAAAATGGACAGTTATGATTGTCCTGTGATAAGATAGTTTCTAGTAGAAGGTTATTGGAGTGAACATGAACTCTAAAAAGGGATCATAGCCATATGGAGTGAGTGGTAATTTGATTTAAGGAGCAATTTAGACATGTGACATATGTTGGAAGGCCATTAGATCACAGGGCAACTGCATTTTGTCTAGAGTCAATCAATGAGATAGGTTGGAAGAAAAATGGCCTATAGTCAATCAATAAGATAGGTTGGAAGGGAAATGGCCATAGAATCAATAAATATGATAGGTTGGAAGGGAAATGGCCATAGAATCAATCAATAAGATAGGTTGGAAGGGAAATGGCCATAGAATCAATCAATAAGATAGGTTAGCAGCCTCCACAAACAATAGAAAATTGTCATGCTGTATAATTTGTCTGTAAGCGTCGTCTCATAACCAATCTTTTTCTGGTGGATTTCTGGCTCTCAACCGTCTTGTTGGCCCAGCTGCCAGAGAACGTTGACACCCCAGAGTTGGCAACACAAGGGAGAGGTGACAGACGTGCCTATGAAACAGTCACCTAACCATATGGATCATCCCACATGGTAGCCTCATACTGCATGTCTCTGGACGCATTCAAACACACAAGCATCCATGCAGGCACGCACGCACACACACAGACACACACATGGACACACACACACAGACACATATGAGGGGCATGGAGGTTTGAGAAGTAGGGCAGAGACCACAGCCCAAATCACATTTATGGTTAAAATGGAAACCGGAGGAGATGAAACTCTCTGCTCACACAGACTGCATCTGCTTGGTGTCTGAGAAGTGTAGTCTGATAAATGACTTGTTGTGTTAGAGACTTGATTCCATAGGGTTATGGGTTAGGGTTAGGGTTAGGGTTAGGTTTAGGGTTAGGGTTAGGGTTAGGGTTAGGTTTATTAAAATTAAAAGGGTTAGGGTTAAAATTAAAATTAAAATTATTAGGTTTAAATTTAGGGTTAGAATTTAAAAAGTTAAAATTAAAATTAGGTTTAAAATTATTAAAGGTTTAAAATTAAAATTAAAATTAAAATTAAAATTTAAATTTAAATTTATTTAAAATTAGGTTTAAATTTAGGTTTAAATTTAAATTTAAATTTAAAATTATTTAAAATTATTAAAATTAAAATTAAATTTAAAATTAAAATTATTAAATTTAAAATTAAAATTAAATTAAAATTAGGTTTAAAATTAAAATTAAATTTAAATTTAGGGTTAAAATTAAAATTAGAATTTAGGTTTAAATTTAGGAAAGGTTTAAAATTATTAAAATTAAAGGTTTAAAATTATTAGGTTTAAAAGGGTTATTAAAATTAAATTTAAATTTAAAGGTTTAAATTTAGGTTTAAAATTAAAATTAGGGTTAGGGTTATTAAAATTATTAGGTTTAAATTTAGGTTTAATTTAGGTTTAGGGTTAGGGTTAGGGTTAGGGTTAGGGTTAGGGTAAGGTTTAGGTTTAGGGTTAGGGTTAGGGTTAGGTTAGGGTTAGGGTTAGGGTTAGGGTTAGTGAAATATATCAACAAAAGGAAAATAACTTTTTACCACACATTCAGGTTCACAGTGAGATGGAGATGAGGAGGGTACTTATCTCGTCAGGGTTAGGGGGCATACAGCCCCGCCCAACCTTGGCTGTAAGTTCCCCTCCTGTCCCTCTGCCTGCCACCATGGACACCCCAACACCCCCTGTCCCACTGCACCCCTCTGAGAGCAGGTCGGCCGATTCATGTCCAGGCTCTGTGTCTCCCTCCCAGGAGTCACTTTGATGTTAAATCCCATCCTGGCTGTGTCCTCTTTCATTAAGCCAGCCCCACTCTGCTCTGCTCTGTTCTGCTCTTCTCCGCTCTGTTCTGTTCTGCTCGGCCAGTCATGAATATCCAAAGGTCCGTTTACTTGACAGGATTATCCTCCCTTTCAAAGCCATGGGGACAATTCTTCAGCCACAAAAAAAAAAAAAAAAATACTCTCTCAATGGAGATCCTCTGCACTCTAGATTTCTTTCTTCCTCCTGACTGTCCTTTACTCTTTCTGCTCCCTCGCTCTCACTCTGTCTTTGTCCCTCTGTCCCTTTAGTCAACACATTGATCCACCCTATCTTTGAGTTCATCTGCTTCAGTTCATAGACTCCTTTCACCTCTCTCACAAGCACCTCTTCTTCAAAAGCCATTCCCTTCTGTCTTACACTGAAAGTGATGTTGATGTGAAACCATTAAAAACACAAGTCCAAGTCACTGGTCTCTGGGACAGACAGTATCAACCATTAAAAGCACATGTCCAAGCCACTGGTCTCTGGGACAGACAGTATCAACCATTTGCTTGTCTATTGGGTTTGTGTGTCTAACATGTATTCCACTTCACAAGTTCTGAGGTAGACACACAATCCATAATCCTTGACTGGGGCAATATATGCTGCCGTTGAGTTTGATATCATCCTGCCAGGTGAAAGGATTCCAGATAACTCTTATCAACCTTATTGAGGAGAGTTCTATGCTGTCAATACTGCAACTGTAATCAGCCCTTCCCTGTTCCCGGGTCTGCATTCTCTGTGTCTGTCACACTGTAGTCTAGTCTCTATGTATCAGTCCAGAGAGGTGTTTTGTTTTCCGTAAAGGATGAACAGACGAACTGAAATAAACATAGGTCCCCAGGCAGAGAGTGGTCTCAGATGATTCCCCTAACGACCTCGTAACACTCAATTCATTGGCCGCTGACGTCTTGCCCTCCTCCTCAGAGATTTACACAGCAAACACCTGACCCATTGTCTGACTACTGCTACCGATGAACATCTCTTCACATTCTATTTTGTTATTTCTCTCCCTCTCTTATCCTCTCTTCTCTTATCCTCTCCCTCTCGTAGCCTCTCCTCTCTTATCCTCCCCTCTCTTATCCTCTCCTCTCTTATCATCTCCCTCTCTTATCCTCTCCTCTGTTATCTCCCTCTCTTATCCTCCCCTCTCTTATCCTCTCCTCTGTTATCATCTCCCTCTCTTATCCTCCCCTCTCTTATCTCCCTCTCTTATCCTCCCCTCTCTTATCCTCTCCTCTCTTATCATCTCCCTCTCTTATCCTCTCCTCTGTTATCTCCCTCTCTTATCCTCCCCTCTCTTATCCTCTCCTCTGTTATCATCTCCCTCTCTTATCCTCCCCTCTCTTATCTCCCTCTCTTATCCTCCCCTCTCTTATCCCTTTCCTCTCTTATCCTCCCCTCTCTTATCCTCCCCTCTCTTATCCCTTTCCTCTCTTATCCTCCCCTCTCTTATCTCCCTCTCTTATCCTCCCCTCTCTTATCCCTTTCCTCTCTTATCCTCCCCTCTCTTATCCTCCCCTCTCTTATCCTCTCCTCTGTTATCATCTCCCTCTCTTATCTCCCTCTCTTATCCCTTTCCTCTCTTATCCCCTCACGTTTTACTCTGCCCGTCTGTCTCTGCTTCTGTTCCTCTTTCTGTTCCCCCAGTAGCAGCTTTGATGCATTTCTTCAACCCCTTCGGCATAATCCTTTGGGCTTGTCAAAACGATGGGCCTGTTTGAAAGGTTGTACATCTGTGCAGTGTTTTGGGAGGTTTAAGTCCAGTTTAAGTCCTAACCCTCACTACATCACCCCTCCTAACCCTCACTACATCACCCCTCCTAACCCTCACTACATCACCCCTCCTAACCCTCACTATATCACTCCTCCTAGCCGTCACTACATCACCCCTCCTAACCCTCACTACATCACCCCTCCTAACCCTCACTATATCACCCCTCCTAACCCTCACTACATCACCCCTCCTAACCCTCACTACATCACCCCTCCTAACCCTCACTACATCACCCCTCTCAACCCTCACCACATCAACCCTCCTAACCCTCACTACATCACCCCTCCTAACCCTCACTACATCACCCCTCCTAACCCTCACTACATCACCCCTCTCAACCCTCACTACATCTTCCCTCCTAACCCTCACTACATCACCCCTCTTAACCCTCACTACACCACCCATCCTAACCCTCACTACATAACACTTCCTAACCCTCACTACATCTTCCCTCCTAACCCTCACTATATCACCCCTCCTAACCCTTAATACATCACCCCTCCTAACCCTCGCTATATCACCCCTCTCAACCTTGGCACATCACCTGGTAACCCTCACTACATCACCCCTCCTAACCCTCACTACATCACTCCTCCTAACCCTCACTACACCACCCATCCTAACCCTCACTACATAACACTTCCTAACCCTCACTACATCTTCCCTCCTAACCCTCACTATATCACCCCTCCTAACCCTCACTACATCACCCCTCTCAACCCTCACCACATCAACCCTCCTAACCCTCACTACATCTTCCCTCCTAACCCTCACTACATCACCCCTCTTAACCCTCACTACACCACCCATCCTAACCCTCACTACATAACACTTCCTAACCCTCACTACATCTTCCCTCCTAACCCTCACTATATCACCCCTCCTAAATCTCACTACATCACTCCTCCTAACCATCACTACATCACTCCTCCTAACCCTCACTACATCTTCCCTCCTAACCCTCACTACATCACCCCTCCTAACCCTCACTACATCACCCCTCCTAACCCTCACTACATCACTCCTCCTAACCCTCATTACATCACTCCTCCTAACCCTCACTTCATCACCCCTCCTAACCCTCACTACATCACCACTCCTAATCCTCACTACATCACCACTCCTAACCATCACTACAACACCCCTCCTAACCCTCACTACATCACCCCTCCTAACCCTCACTACATCACTCCTCCTATCCCTCACTACATCACCCCTCCTAACCCTCACTACATAACCCCTCCTAACCCTCACTATATCACCCCTCTCAACCCTCACTATATCACCCCTCCTAACCCTCACTACATCACCCCTCCTAACCCTCACTACATCACTCCTCCTAACCCTCATTACATCACTCCTCCTAACCCTCACTTCATCACCCCTCCTAACCCTCACTACATCACCACTCCTAACCCTCACTACATCACCACTCCTAACCATCACTACAACACCCCTCCTAACCCTCACTACATCACCCCTCCTAACCCTCACTACATCACTCCTCCTATCCCTCATTACATCACCCCTCCTAACCCTCACTACATCACCCCTCCTAACCCTCACTTCATCACTCCTCCTATCCCTCACTACATAAAACCTTTGAAATATTCAAACCATCGACATCTCAATCTGGGAGTTTAGGATGAAGGAATCTGCCGCCATGGCACCAGCTATAGATAAGGAGCTTTTCAATCACGTCCGTTACAGTTTTTCTCAATTGTTTACACACAAATACTGGTACTTGAGACACAATGACCACAACATGTAACTCATGCACAAACCCCCTGAACCAATTCTGCTAAACTACAAGCACAATTCCTGCTTTACACTCAAATTGCAGTTCTAAAACACACTTTTTTCAAAACACTACACACAATTCTTTGCATTTGGCACAATTTTCATGCAGAAAATCTCTTGTTTTCACAATGAACACACTGCCATTCAAATATGCACACTGACTCATCACATGGGCAAACACCCGTCACACAGTTTTACAATTAGCAATCAGAGCTTTAGCATAAAAGGGCAACAGGTGAGCTCTTCTGTTTTGGAGCAATGGATGCCAACATTGGAAACAGAGGCAGAGCCAGAGGAGTGAGAGTAAGAGGAGTAGGACGGGGAGGACAAGGACTAGGACGAGGACGAGGAAGGCCAAGGACCGTAATCTCTGATGAGATCCGGAGCCACTTTGGTTGATCATGTGGTCAACCATGGTCTAACAATGAGGAGGCTGGGCAAAGAGTACAGCCAAATTTGAGCAGGTACACTGTAGCATCCATCATCCGACTTTCCGAAATGAGAATAGGTAAGAAATCTACTCTCACTAGAAAATTGCATTACTGCATATCAATACAGTACTCAATGAGTACAGTAGTACAGTATTGCCTGTGGACTGTTCTGTAGGACTGTAAAAATAAATGTTTCAAGTATTTGGGAAATGTATTCCTACTTTGTATTTACAGTATTTTACTATTTGTTTGGCAGAACTGAAAGATTACCAACACAAGGTGGTCGGGAACGTGTTCTGTCTCCTGAACAGGAAACTGAAATCATGAACATGGTCCTAGAAAATAACGCCATAACATTACGGCAAATACAAAGAAAAATAATAGAAAACAATGAGATATTTCAAAATATTGATAGGGTAAGCTTATCAACACTGGACCGTGTCTTGCAGAAATAATCTCAGGATGAAGCAGGTCTACAGGGTGCCATTTGAACGCAATTCAGAAAGAGTCAAAGAATTGCGATATAACTATGTGCAAGTGAGTCCTATACAAACCCACAATTGATGCATACTCTCAACACTGTATAAATTATACATATTTCAGTATTGTAATCATAATGATTGTGCTTCACAATAGTGACCACTCCATGTCTATTTCTGATATTGTCATGTGTGTTTCAGAGAGTCCTTGAGCTAGAGGTGGCTGCAGTGGAGCACCAGTTCATCTTCATTGATGAGGTTGGATTCAACCTCACAAAAAGACGAAAGAGGGAAGGAATATCATCGGCCAGCGTGCCATTGTTCAAGTCCCTGGCCAGCGCGGAGGGAACATCACAATGTGTGCAGCGATTACCCACCACGGCGTCATCCATCACCATGCTACCCTTGGCCCTACAACACCGCCCATCTGATCACATTCCTGGACACCCTACACAACACACTCATTCCACCAGATCAGGTAGATGGCCCAGAGCAGCTCAGGTACGTTGTCATTTGGGACAACGTAAGTTTCCACAGGGCTGCTCTGGTTCGTGACTGGTTCACTGCCCACCCACGCTTTTTAGTTGTTTATCTCCCTCCATATTCTCCATTCCTCAATCCTATTGAGGAATTTTTTTCTGCCTGGAGATGGAAAGTGTATGACCGAAATCCACAAACGCGTATACCTCTTCTCCAAGCTATGGAAGACGCATGTGGAGATATAGCAGCTGATGCTTTTCATGGCTGGAATCGCCATGCTAGGCGATATTTCCCCCGCTGCTTGTCCAGGGAAAACATTGCTTGTGATGTGGATGAGGTGCTGTGGCCAGACCACAACAGAAGAGAGGATGCAGCATAGTTTTTTTTTTTTTTTTTACTGTAACTGTATACATTAAATTCTTCTGTTTTGTATGTAGAGCACTGTATGTGCATCTTTGTGTTGGTTGGGAATGGGATGTACACTGTGTACAGTGTTTTGTGGGAAAAATAAAATATATTTGTTACCGTGTATTTGTGTGTTCTGAGTATAAAACAATATTCTCAAATATTTTACAACACACTTATGTATGTACTGTCTGTAGTAATGGCAACACTGAACCAAAAAAAGGCCTAAGTCATTATGATGAATGGAGAAGAAGTGTTTTCCATTCATCATAGTGTTTTACATTGAGCACATCAGTGTTCAACTGGTTCTTATAAATGTCTATTCATATGATGGTTTGTGTGTGTCATTTGAAAACAAAATACCATTTTGATAAGAAATAACATTGTTTTGAATGTAAAGTTTAATTTTGCTGGAGAAGTGAGGGGTTTTGCCCATTGTGTGTGTGTTTTTTGATTTGTGTGTAGAGTTCTGAGAATATGAGGCATGCTTTCAGAAAATGTATGTAAACAATCGAGAAAAACTGTAACTAGCTTTCTGGGGTAAACCACTCTGGCACTAAACAAGCATCTTTATATCTTTAAATTATGCAAATTTACAGGTCCATGTCATAAAATTATGGTTCAATTATCAGGTCCATGTCACACCTACTCTATGTTAGGCCTACAGTATGTTAGGCCTACTGTATGTTAGACCTACTGTATGTTAGGCCTACTGTATGTTATCTTGCTGATCAATGGGAAAAGAAACCCATTGTTCATGTGAGACTGTATCTTTTAATAATTGTGTCCCGTTTCCTTCCTGTACAGTATGTGTGTGTGCATGCCTGCCTGCCTGACAGTATTGTTGGTGTAATGGTGTGTGTGTGTGTGTGTGTGTGTCTGTGTAATGGTGTGTGTGTGTCTTGGTGTAATGGTGTGTGTGTGTCTGTGTAATGGTGTGTGTTGGTGTAATGGTGTATGTGTGTGTCTGTGTAATGGTGTGTGTGTGTCTTGGTGTAATGGTGTGTGTGTGTGTGTCTGTGTAATGGTGAGTGTGTGTCTTGGTGTAATGGTGTGTGTGTGTCTGTGTAATGGTGTGTGTTGGTGTAATGGTGTATGTGTGTGTCTGTGTAATGGTGTGTGTGTGTCTTGGTGTAATGGTGTGTGTGTGTTGGTGTAATGGTGTGTGTGTGTGTGTCTGTGTAATGGTGTGTGTGTGTCTTGGTGTAATGGTGTGTGTGTGTTGGTGTAATGGTGTGTATGTGTGTGTCTGTGTAATGGTGTGTGTGTGTCTTGGTGTAATGGTGTGTGTGTGTTGGTGTAATGGTGTGTGTGTGTGTGTCTGTGTAATGGTGAGTGTGTGTCTTGGTGTAATGGTGAGTGTGTGTCTTGGTGTAATGGTGTGTGTCTGTGTAATGGTGTGTGTGTGTGTGTGTGTGTGTGTGTGTGTGTGTGTGTGTGTGTGTGTGTGTGTGTGTGTGTGTGTGTGTGTGTGTGTGTGTGTGTGTGTGTGTGTGTGTGTGTGTGTGTGTGTGTGTAATGGTGTGCGTGTGTCTGTGTAATGGTGTGTGTGTGTGTGTGTGTGTGTAATGGTGTGTAGATAATTGACTGACAGTAGCTGTCTTTCTGACTCATAATGAAGTGAAAAGGCTGATTCTTAAGGTGGGAACGAAATAGATGGAATTGTGGTGAGTAAGTGGGGGGTGGGGGGGTGGGGGAGGGGGGTGTATTTCATTTTGAAATGTGATACCTTACAGTCCTCATTAACTCTGTGAGTAATTGCATTTTGCAAGCAACAAATGGGTTCTCGATGGAGTGGGAGGCTGAGATGACCTGAACAACAGATGCCGGTCAAAAAGACATGATCAACATTGTGTCCTGTACAAATTTGATTAAACTCAGTTTGGACTCAATTTGTTCCGTCAAACTTGTAACTTTATCCTTTTTATTAGGCTAGTAGACCTGGCTGAAATGGCTCAGGTGGCATCTTCTGTGTGCACTAAAGGTTATCTGTCTTCCTGGCCCACAATGTTGACCTTTTAGCAGTACCTCTGGGAGAGATAGCTGTAAGTTTGAGGGAGATAGCAGTACGTTCAGGGGGTGATAGCTGTACGTTTGAGGGAGATAGCAGTACGTTCAGGGGGTGATAGCAGTAAGTTTGAGGGAGATAGCAGTACGTTCAGGGGTGATAGCAGTAAGTTTAAGGGAGATAGCAGTACGTTCAGGGGGTGATAGCAGTAAGTTTGAGGGAGATAGCAGTACGTTCAGGGGGTGATAGCAGTAAGTTTGAGGGAGATAGCAGTACGTTCAGGGGGTGATAGCAGTAAGTTTAAGGGAGATAGCAGTACGTTCAGGGGGTGATAGCAGTAAGACAATAAATGTTATTATTTTCTTTTTCTCTATGCAACGTCCTACAAATCTTGAAGGACTTTTCCAGTTTCTTATTCACATTTTTTTTGAATAATTAGATTGTTAAAAAAAATAGAGGAATAAACAAATGCGAGCATGAATATTCAAACATCAGGTTCGTTCCATATCGTTCCAGCTTCAAAAGCCTTTCGAAAACATTTCAACAGCATGCACAATCTGCTATGCAGCTGCCGCCGTTTACTAATGTATACCCAGCTATATTCATTTATTCGCAGATATTCTTCAGAACTGAATTTATTCGTATGTCTTAGGGATCGTTTTGCCTGCATATTTTGCATAGCTCAAGAATCAAAAAACATTTTCCCCTACGTCTTGGTAAGTGCCCCCCCCTGTCATGTAGTCTCAGAACAAATATCCAAATGGCCCGCGTTTCATCAAGACGGTATTTTAGACTTTTTTCAGCTTATCAAAGTATTTAAAAAACCTAGAGATGTGGAAGTCCAACTGGATCCATGCCGAAACAATTCAAAACAACGCTCTTTGTGACAGCAAAGGGGCTTTTGTGTGTGATGGCACACTTGGACAAATCAAATCGGTGCCAAAAAAAAGTTAAAAGTCACCGTATGAGCTAGTCTGAAGGAGAGGCAAAAACACAAACAAGTGTGTCACGCTCTGAAAAGATGCAAACTGTAAACCTTTAAATAATTATGGCATATCTCATATGTACTTTAAATCTAAATTATATTTATTTTGTTTTTGTCTTAGTGAGACTAATTGACTTGGCCGGTTAAGGGATGTTTTATCTGTTAGCTCCGTGACTTGTCGAGGCCTCCTCCACGAACGGACACCATAAAACAAAGCGGAGCTATTCAGCAATTCTTTCCTTGAATCTTCGATTAAATAATACATTATTCTAAAACGTTCCTGACATTTGTAACTTTTGTGACTCCAAATGTCCAGTTTTCAGTGAATCCACAATTGATGTAGTTTATATTTTTATAATTTTTATGAAACGAAATATCGGAAAGCTAATAAAATAAATTAAACGTCAACGTGCTTAGAAGAGTTCAAGAAGTTGAATAACCATTTGGGGATATTTGATTTCTGAATTAGGCTACTGGGATTATAGCAGGCCAATAACGATGTTGCTAACAAAAGTGAGAGCTCAAAATTTAGCAGTCTGGACTAAAATCTGCCTGTTGTGGATTTCTTTGTCCTTAGTTGAATTGAAGGGGTGGTGGTGGTGGGGGGGGTTAGTAAGTCATTGTTAGTCAATCATAAATCTGATCAACAAAAATACGTTCCAAATATATTTCCTACATCTATTAAAGTGTATTTCTGTTTCTAATTCTATTTATTTTGTACGCAAAATCATTTTCTAAAGGCTTATAGCCATTGTTTAAACCTTTAGGCCTTTAGGTTTGACTAAAATGTCGAAGTTTGCCTTGGTCCATATTTCAAATCGAAAATGTCTTAAACTATGTATAATCTGTGGTGGATGGTAGGACACTGTAAAATAATTAGTCGTGTTTAAGGTGTTTATATTTTGTTGTGAAAATAAATGCTTTTTTGTATTTAGTTATTAGTGGAATAAGTATGTGTTTGACTATCAGTTACATCGCAAGTTATCCAAACGAAGCAAGGCTGAAACGGACTGTACTATGTACTATCAATACTATCAATTGTATATAATTGCTAAATTGCAAAAAAATATATAAACTAAGTTATGTTTTACAAAAACTGTGTATGTTGACCCACTATCAGGCTACGCACAGCTTAAACCAAAGGTGTTTCTGCTTATGTATCAAAATGCCATAGACAATTTTGGATAGAACAAACTGTTCAGCTATTGCTTACATCCCTTATTTGACATTTACCTATGTAAATTGAGCATTTGGACTACAATGGCTCTTATTAGGGGGTCATTTGGCCTGTGCATGTTTTCCTTATACAACTTATGTGGAACTTTAAAGCGTTGGTGTTTTTATAGCAAGAGGATGACATCAATAACCAATAGGCAAAACAAAACATGTCATTAAACTTGTTTTTATTTAACATTTAAAATCGCAAGATAATCAACGTCATTGATTCATTTTTGAAATCCCATTGAAAATAAGTAAATAAATATCATTTAAGCACTTTTTTATAAAAACATAAAGAAGTGATCATTCTTGGCGGTCGGGCGGTGACTGGCATGCGTGGCAACACACAATGGGAATGCACAACAAAAAAATTAAAAAAAAACATACACAAGAAAGCAGCCATCTAGGCTCGGCAGTGACGTCGAAGAGAGAACGCAGAAGGGATCATATTATACAAGGAGGCAGCGGGAAGAAGCAGGTGCAACATGGTACCACCCGCTACATGGCTGAACGCAGACATGCTAAAGAGGTCAATCCAAACATTAACCCCAAAAAAGCCTTGATATAAAATCTCTCGTACTATATAAACAGAATTCTGAATCTACATATTTACAATCTACATTACCATTGTGTTCTCATCCAGTTTGCTATATCTAAATATTGTCTTTTAGTTTAATTCGGTCTCGGGGAATGGGCTAAGTCTAAACTTCAATAATGATCAAGAAACATGACATTAAATAATGATCAAGAAACATGACATTAAAAGCCATCAGTAATTCCATGTGAATGATGTATATTCCTGGCAGCCACAATGCAAGAAAGGTTAGCAACCAGTGAACTGATGGCCTTTACTGAATAGTAAAATAAAGCACCTTTTATTAATTAGCGTAATATACTGTTACAAAATGCTATGTTAGTAGCGCTCTTCCAGTTTTCTAAAGTAAGGAATTTCTGCTGGCTCAATCCAAAGCTAATTTCAGCAACAGATAAATAAAATAAAAAGGTGTTGATATGGACTAAGATACAGGGTGACGTCTACAGCCGAAAGGTATTTTCACTTTTCTCCCGCTCTCGTTCTATGATAAGTGTTCAAGTCATTTGGAGTCACTCGTCAGCCTGGACATGGTGACAGCGCTCATGCCGGACACATGTGGAGGTGGCACCTGGCACATGCTGCACGGACAGGGCATCCCTGCGCCCCAGTGATGGAAGCTGCTGCCCAGGGGGCCCGGTCCGGCCGAGGGCGCCTTCAGGAGTCCATGGTGGGGTCTGATCGAGGTGAGACCCGTTGCTGAGAGAGAGGCTGCGGTGGAGACCGCCGGGGGAAGAAGTGGGTGGTGCACCGGGTGGGAGGCGTGGGAAACAGTCGGATGGCCGGGCAGGGGCCCAGTGTGCGCCATGGTCCCACAGGCGGAGGGGTGGAAGCTGCTGTGGTGGCCGCTGCCGTAGATCTCACTGACCAGCCTCTTCATCTCTTCCAGCGAGTTGCTCAGCATCAAGATGTAGTTTCTCGCCAGGAGGAGTGTGGCGATTTTGGAGAGCTTGCGCACCGAGGGCCCGTGCGCGTAAGGCATGACCTCCCGGAGACCGTCCATGGCGATGTTGAGGTCGTGCATCCTCTTCCGCTCCCGGCTGTTGATCTTCAGCCGCATCCCCTGCAGCTCGTTCTCCGAGAGCAGTTTACGGTCCTTCTTTGACAGCATTTTCAGGGTGATATCATCGTCATCATCCGAGAGGCTCCGCATGTCCGCGGGTATCTCTGGCGGAGAGTCGCTCTGTGTGGACGAGACAGTACCGGAGAAGCCCACCATATGCTTCTTCATCGCATGCAGGAACATATCGTGCACTTCGGGCGAGGAAGGTCGGCTAGACACACGGCTGGTATCGGAGTCCATGATGATCCTCAGGTTTATTCAGACAGCGCAATAGTCTACGGAAAGAAAAGTAAACAAACCATTTAGCATCAGATTTCACAACCACGCTAGCATTACACGTTAAAAACCGTGTAAATATTTCCTGAGAATATACTTTCAAACTAATTTAATGGTCAATGCTGGAGTAACGAGAAGGTAAACAAACACATCCACGAAAGGTCAGGAGAAGATTCTTGAAAGTTATTTTACTCATGATGGTCATGATATTCATTCTCAAATGATGATATATATTTTTTTTATGACAGAAATCACAGTTGCCTAAATGGCATAAGCCTACTATCAATATTATCCCGGAGAGCAGACGTGAAACATACCGAGAGATGTAGAGCGCAGCTCGGGTGCAGAGAAACTGTCGCTGTTGAATCCACTTGTTACTCCCAATCACAAACTGACAGCCCATTTGGCATGCACGAGCACGATGGCATGGTTTTATAGCGGACTTAAGTGTCCGGGGGCAAGTCACCAGGACAATGCCATTGCTTTTCCGACTGCCTGTCATCCACCAATGGGCTGCTTGCGACCCGGGAGAGGGAGGAGGCTTGGAGGAGTTAGGGGGTCTTCAAATCTGATGTCATTACAAAGAAATTGTAGCTTTCGTTTAAAAGAACGATTCAGACACACTCCGCATATGGAATCTTGCGAGGGAATGACATTGTTTTAGGCATGTAGATGTTTTAGTGACGACAAGAAAGAAGTATGCTAAAAAAATAATAATAATAGTATTCACCACCAGATCAGTAAATAATTTTAATTATATAAAATAAAAACGTAGGCTTTACGTTAATTAATGGACAGTTTCATAGCCTATTTGTTTTTTTCCTTTACAGATTTTTTTTTTTTTGAGAAAGATTCGACTTTTCGGTGGAAATAGAAGGACCTGTTTTTATCTTGTTAGTATTTTACACTTTCCCGATATTATCCTGTAGTATTTATTGCACAGAAGAAGATAACTGATGAGTGTTGATATTATCGTCGTAGTATTTTCACCACTCCAGTTGGCCTAATCCATGTTATAGGAACGAAACATTACATGCGGATGTTCAGAGACAATATTCGATAACTGTTAAATGAAATGCAACTTTTTATTCATGACTAGCCGACCGATGAAACATTTTTTTTTTAATTAGCCAACATGTTTAGATGAAATGCTATAATTCCTCAGAAAAAAAAATATAATAATACACATGATCATAATTTGACAGGACACTTCGATAATCCTTTTGTTTTCTGCTGTGAAATCAAAGCAATATTACAAAACTCATTCAGGCTCTTTAATCAACGAATAATCATTAAGCTTTGTGGTGCAATATGTGAGACTTCTGTCGTTAAACACACACACACACACACACACACACACACACACACACACACACACACACACACACACACACACACTCTCCGCCCGCCCATTTAAAGACGCTGATTACGGTTTGAGTTAATGCGGGGCTTATTGTTTTAACCCGACGACCCCTTGAGCAACCAGCAGCTGACGGCGTGAGCCAAGACTCAAGCCGTTAAAGTGCACGTTAACGTTAATAAATGAAGCGTGCAAAATTGTTTTTAACGGTTACGATCAGTAACATTTCAATTAGTCCAATATGGACTCACGTCAGCGCAGGCCTCTTCTTCTTTCTTTTTTTTTTTGTTGCGGCCAGGCGATAGAAGCGATAAACAAGAGACTCTCTGGCGCTCTGACATAACTGAAGTTGACAAGGTCAGTGTCCAAGAAATATGGAACTAGTCAGAAATTAGAGGAGAAAGCATGAAACATGAAGTACGTAGTATAATAATAATAATAATAATAGTGTCATTTATTATTTAGGTGTACCTATTAATTTACATGAATCCTCAGTGACAAATGTTGGCAGTAAGATCATTGAGTTGTCCTTATGCAATGTAGGCTTCTCTACCGCGATGACAATAATATAGCCCAGCTATGCTGTATAGTACAATATTGTTACGAAAGTAAACTGACCGTATCATACGTAAAATAAGTAAATAATGTAGCTACTATGCAGCTATATGGAATTGCATGACTAAAGTACTATATTAAGCTGTGGTATTTGTGACCCACTTTAAATACGTGTTAATGCACATGTCGAGACCAATTTTAATTCACCTAACCTTCTGTAACAATAGATTACCCATGCATTCTGTATAATGTATTTTTTCGCTCACAGTGCAGAGTAAGCGATCACTGACACACTGTAGCTATTGCTTACCGTATGTGATACGGATTTTTTTTTCTTTGTCTTTGCAAAACCATTATAAAACACTTGCAGACCATATGTTCAGTTAACTGAGATATAGCCTGGTTTCTTTAACGTGTTCGATGAAGAACAAATCGTGACTGTACAAGGCAAACAAATATAAGTGAACCATATTGAGGCTAGTAGGTTATATGAGTAGAACTAGGCCTCCCTTCGTCCAGTGAGCACTGGGTCCCCCAGCCAAGTCACCCGTGAGGCAAGTGGGTCCCAACAAGAACTAGGTTTGTTGTGCCCACTCCAAGGATTTAGCAGATGACACAGTACCTTGCTGAATATGCACCATGCAGGCAACGCGCGCACGGTATTCTCACGGCCTCTCCGCGAACAAAAAAAACATGGCAGCACCAGTCAATGCAATGGGAAGCTCCGCAACAACAACAAAAAAGATATCACAGAATCAAGGTCGTCATTTGCATACCTTTGCTGTTTTTCTCTTTTCTTTTCATTAAGCCAGTCTACTTATTGTGTTGTTTTGCTGTTTTCTCCTCTCGTTTGTCCCGTCTGTTTGCTTGTTTACTCGCACTAAATAAGATTATGCAAATTAGAAAACGGATAAAGTGGCGGGTTTGTGAGAAGTGGCATTTTAAAAACAGGGGAGTTCAGATAACTGCGCCACACTGGTACCTTCATTAGACATTCCCATAATCTCACTTGTTAGAGAAGCCAATGGTTTGCCTAACACATGCAGAGACTGTCTGGTTTGGAATCAGAGCGACAACAAACACAGATATCATTAGGTAATGTCAGCTGGGGATGACTATATCATTAAACACGAATGTCAGCCATCAGATATACTGATTGACAACTGTTTAGGGAGTAATGATGTCGGGTAAAAAATAGGAATTGGGAAGAGAAGGTCTCTACTTTCAACTACTTTTCCAGAACTACCACAAAGGGGCTTCAGGTTTTAACATTAGACGTCGTTCTCTCTCATATTGAACATAATTTTTTTTTTTGGGGGACAATACTAATGATGCCCTTATTGCAGCACAGCTACAACCCACTGGGCACACACTGATTTTAAATCAATGTTGTTACCACCACGTTGAAACCAAGGTTAAATAGACATTGAATTAACATCTGTGCCCAATGTGAACACCCCCATCAGCCCATTGCAAAAAAACACCATGAAGCAGTTAACAGCTCACAGCCAGAGAACATTTTCACATTTTCATTTCACAGATTAGGCGTGTAAAATAGAACGTTATAATGTAGGGAGAATTAACTCGTCAACAGGTGGCTTGGGCCCATGAGCCAAGGGTCTTCAGAGTAACAGAGATGGCTCTAGTCTACTGCGGCTCTCTAAACCAAGTCACTGATTGGAAAAGCTTTTGACACCGTCAGGTAAATTGTCCTCCCGCCTGCGCCGAGTGACTTTCCGTCGCATGGCGAGCGACGCTCTAATTCCCTGTATTGGTTCTGTTGGCCCTCTGTTCCCAGTAGCGTTACAGTACAGTTTTGAGATAATGATGTTTCTGCCACTCCAGAAGACAATAGCGAGTGAGGACAGGAGGACACAGCTGTAAGCTTGTCAACCACTATGCTCTTCCACAAAATATTCACTTTAAAAAAAAAAAAACGGTTACTTTCTATGTATTTGTATCGTCTTCTCCCTGTGCTGGCAGGCCGTCTGCAAGTGTGTGGCCTTTACAATGCTAATGACAGCGACGGGAGGCTGCGGAGAAGACATGTCGCCTTACAAGACGCTTCAGAATCTCTTATTTATTCATCTGCTAATCCTGCCTGGCGTTCCAAGGTAAACAAGCATGTCCCACGCCGGCCGAGGGGCTGTGGGAGCTGGGGGCTGGGTGGGTCGGTAGGAAACACAGGTGAGGATTAAAACCAAGGCGGAGGGATTGGCTAAGTAATAGTAATTATGATTTTGTTAAACATCTCTCTCTCTCTCTCTCTCTCTCTCTCTCTCTCTCTCTCTCTCTCTCTCTCTCTCTCTCTCTCTCTCTCTCTCTCTCTCTCTCTCTCTCTCTCTCTCTCTCTCTCTCTCTCTCTCTCTCTCTCTCTCTGTCTCTCTCTCTCTCTCTCTCTCCTCTCCTCTCCCTCTCCCTCTCTCTCCCTCTCTCTCTCTCTCTCTCTCTCTCTCTCCCTCTCCCTCTCCCTCTCTCTCTCTCTCTCTCTCTCTCTCTCTCTCTCTCTCTCTCTCTCTCTCTCTCTCTCCCTCTCTCTCTCTCTCTCTCTCTCTCCTCTCCCTCCCTCCCTCTCTCTCTCCCTCTCTCCCTCTCTCCCTCTTTCTCTCTATGTGGTGGTGGGCCTGTGCTGTGGTGAATACCAATAGTGAAGGGCAGCATATGTGAGCCATACCTAATCCTGCTAATCTGCCTTCAAAAGAAAAAGAAAGAGAACAAAAAAACAGAGAGAAAAGAGAAGAGGGTGGAAAAAAAAGCGAGAGAACTTTGTCTTTCTGTCTGGGTCTTCTGACCAGCGGTGTCCAAATGAACAGAAAAACATGAATAATGCTGCTTCCAAGATCTTGGAAAGAAACGAAGGAAAATTATTCTAAATCCATGGAAGGAAGAATAAATGTGTCTGCGATAGGACCATCGTCTTCCAGACACATATCACTTCTCTCCACCAGTCCATTCTTCATACCCAGATTAACCATGACAGGGTTGGAGTCAAATCTTTCTCTCCTTTCTCTCAGTGGCTGTACGGGCTTGGGTAGTGAGAGTGGAGTGTTGGGGTGTACTGGCTGGGGACTGAGAGTGGGGTGTTGGGGTGTACTGGCTGGGGACTGAGAGTGGGGTGTTGGGGTGTACTGGCTGGGGACTGAGAGTGGGGTGTTGGGGTGTACTGGCTGGGGACTGAGAGTGGGGTGTTGGGGTGTACTGGCTGGGGACTGAGAGTGGGGTGTTGGGGTGTACTGGCTGGGGACTGAGAGTGGGGTGTTGGGGTGTACTGGCTGGGGACTGAGAGTGGGGTGTTGGGGTGTACTGGCTGGGGACTGAGAGTGGGGTGTTGGGGTGTACTGGCTGGGGACTGAGAGTGGGGTGTTGGGGTGTACTGGCTGGGGACTGAGAGTGGGGTGTTGGGGTGTACTGGCTGGGGACTGAGAGTGGGGTGTTGGGGTGTACTGGCTGGGGACTGAGAGTGGGGTGTACGGACTGGGCTGGGGGCTTCATGCCTACAGCTATTAGGAGGTAATTAAGTCCTAACACCACAGAGCCTCCCATGGCTACTATAACACAACTGCAAATGGAAAGCTTACACGCTCCTTTAGACGGCAGGACAAATTGAATGGAACTCATCGGGCTTTAGCCATTATTCCAGCGGACCCATCTGGCTGGGAAAAGAGAAAAGGGGATTTGCTGGAGGTTGTGAGGGGTTGTGGTTGGTTCGCTGCGAGGTGTGTGTGTGTGTGTGTGTGAGGGGGTAAAGAAAGGGGTCTGGGAAAGAGAATTGAGGTGTTTGAGGGGCGCAGAGGGATTTGTTTCAGAGGTGTCAGCTCCTCTTTTAACAGCAGCCTGAGATTTGCTTTCGCCAAATGTTACAAATGTTTCGACAACCTGTTCTGTGATCCTCTGGGGTCAGGCAAGGGGGCGTGGGGGTGGGGAGGAGGAGGAGGGGGTGGGGGTGGGTCAGGCAGGGGGCGTGGGGGGTGGCATGGGGGTACAAGGGCTTTACACCCACAGATTTAAACAACAGCATGGGGATGAATATATTCACGCCTGCATTCACACGCTATAGGAGCTCCAGATGCTTGTTCTAGCCAAAGAAAGAAAATATCTTTCCATATCCTACTGAGACCAGGTCTGCTATCTATCCAAACTGTACTGAGACCAGACCTGCTATCTATCCATACTGTACTGAGACTAGATGCTATCTATCCATACTGTACTGAGACCAGACCTGCTATCTATCCAAACTGTACTGAGACCAGACCTGCTATCTATCCATACTGTACTGAGACTAGATGCTATCTATCCAAACTGTACTGAGACCAGACCTGCTATCTATCCAAACTGTACTGAGACCAGACCTGCTATCTATCCATACTGTACTGAGACTAGATGCTATCTATCCAAACTGTACTGAGACCAGACCTGCTATCTATCCATACTGTACTGAGACCAGACCTGCTATCTATCCATACTGTACTGAGACCAGACCTGCTATCTATCCAAACTGTACTGAGACCAGACCTGCTATCTATCCAAACTGTACTGAGACCAGGCCTTATTCTGGGTTGTACATGCGTGACCACAATCTTGTGTGAACAAAGAAGCAGTGCATTTGTTAGACGAGGGATGTCCGTTATTTTGGAGTGACAGCAGGAGTGATCATTATGTAGGAGATTTGAAGGGAGATATCGGTATGTAAAAGAGATATCACATTCAAGTACTCATCGAGATTGACGTGAAATAGATTGAACCTTATCTGATCCCACTTTGTTTTCAAGAGCAGCTAAAAGCAAGCTCTCTACTTAGGTGTACTTAACTTCTTAGGGAGTAGCGCACGAGGTGACCGTTTTGGAGACCCTGGCGTGCCCAAAGTAAAATGCCTCCCCATTCAGGCCCAGAAAATAGGATATGCACATATTTAGTACCATTGGATAGGAAACACTCTGAATTTTCTGAAAGTGTTAACCATTTGTCTGTGAGTAAAACATAACGGATATGGCATTTCTGTCCTGGAAAAAATGGTTTTGACAGAGTGCCTCATTGGGAACCCCTCCCTTATGAAAATGCCCATATAAGGGCATATGAATGCAGTACCCATCGCTTCCTCTGGATGTCAACAGTCTCGAGACAGTGTTCAGATTTTTATTAGATGCATTAGAGCAGAGAAGAAGAGGAATCAGGACGTGTCCCCTCATATGTCGTATACAAGACAACGCGTCCTTTGTTGTTTTTTTCCGTTCTTATCGCCCAGTTTATATTCCAGGTTGAAATATTATGCTATTTTTACAGAAAAGTGTTCTTAAGGATACATTAACTAAGGTAGCTACATAGGCAGGTTAGTGTAACTTCAGCCTAGGCACTCATTGTTTAAATACAAAAAATTCAAAAATTCTAATTTGCAAACAAATTCATTATTTTAACAGTCGCATCTCTCTAGAAGATTAAACAGCTTTCTCCATTGTGCGTTTTTTTTGTTGCAAGATCTTTGAAACACTTGAAACATCTGTATAGAAATAGAACAGGTTATAACTTTATTGGACATTTTTCAAAAGGCATTGCAAGGCATCACCTTACAAGAATGACAAATAAACACATACACATGGTACACACAAAGAACAGTCAGCCTAGTACACCGTTACTGTAAACACACAAAGAACAGTCATCCTGGTACACTGTTACTGCAAACCCATAGAGAACAGTCAGCCTGGTACACCGTTACTGTAAACACATAGAGAACAGTCAGCCTAGTACACAGTGACTGTAAACACATAGAGAACAGTCATCCTGGTACACTGTTACTGTAAACACATAGAGAACAGTCATTCTGGTACACTGTTACAGTCAGCCTGGTACACCGTTACTGCAAACACATAGAGAACAGTCAGCCTAGTACACAGTGACTGTAAACACATAGAGAACAGTCATCCTGGTACACTGTTACTGTAAACACATAGAGAACAGTCATTCTAGTACACTGTTACTGCAAACCCATAGAGAACAGTCAGCCTGGTACACTGTTACTGCAAACACATAGAGAACAGTCAGCCTGGTACACTGTTACTGCAAACACATAGAGAACAGTCAGCCTGGTACACTGTTACTGCAAACACATAGAGAACAGTCAGCCTGGTACACTGTTACTGCAAACACATAGAGAACAGTCATTCTAGTACACTGTTACTGCAAACACATAGAGAACAGTCAGCCTGGTACACTGTTACTGTAAACACATAGAGAACAGTCATCCTGGTACACTGTTACTGCAAACACATAGAGAACAGTCAGCCTGGTACACTGTTACTGCAAACACATAGAGAACAGTCAGCCTGGTACACTGTTACTGCAAACACATAGAGAACAGTCATTCTAGTACACAGTTACTGCAAACACATAGAGAACAGTCAGCCTGGTACACTGTTACTGTAAACACATAGAGAACAGTCATCCTGGTACACTGTTACTGCAAACCCATAGAGAACAGTCAGCCTGGTACACTGTTACTGCAAACACATAGAGAACAGTCAGCCTGGTACACTGTTACTGCAAACACATAGAGAACAGTCAGCCTGGTACACTGTTACTGCAAACACATAGAGAACAGTCAGCCTGGTACACTGTTACTGCAAACACATAGAGAACAGTCATTCTAGTACACTGTTACTGCAAACACATAGAGAACAGTCAGCCTGGTACACTGTTACTGCAAACACATAGAGAACAGTCAGCCTGGTACACTGTTACTGCAAACACATAGAGAACAGTCAGCCTGGTACACTGTTACTGCAAACACATAGAGAACAGTCATTCTAGTACACTGTTACTGCAAACACATAGAGAACAGTCATCCTGGTACACTGTTACTGTAAACCCATAGAGAACAGTCAGCCTGGTACACTGTTACTGCAAACACATAGAGAACAGTCATTCTAGTACACTGTTACTGCAAACACATAGAGAACAGTCAGCCTGGTACACTGTTACTGCAAACACATAGAGAACAGTCAGCCTGGTACACTGTTACTGCAAACACATAGAGAACAGTCATTCTGGTACACTGTTACTGCAAACACATAGAGAACAGTCATCCTGGTACACTGTTACTGTAAACCCATAGAGAACAGTCAGCCTGGTACACTGTTACTGCAAACACATAGAGAACAGTCATCCTGGTACACTGTTACTGTAAACACATAGAGAACAGTCAGCCTGGTACACTGTTACTGCAAACACATAGAGAACAGTCATCCTGGTACACTGTTACTGTAAACACATAGAGAACAGTCATTCTAGTACACTGTTACTGCAAACCCATAGAGAACAGTCAGCCTGGTACACTGTTACTGTAAACCCATAGAGAACAGTCAGCCTGGTACACTGTTACTGCAAACACATAGAGAACAGTCAGCCTGGTACACTGTTACTGCAAACACATAGAGAACAGTCAGCCTGGTACACTGTTACTGCAAACACATAGAGAACAGTCAGCCTGGTACACTGTTACTGCAAACACATAGAGAACAGTCAGCCTGGTACACTGTTACTGCAAACACATAGAGAACAGTCATTCTAGTACACTGTTACTGCAAACACATAGAGAACAGTCAGCCTGGTACACTGTTACTGCAAACACATAGAGAACAGTCAGCCTGGTACACTGTTACTGCAAACACATAGAGAACAGTCAGCCTGGTACACTGTTACTGCAAACACATAGAGAACAGTCATTCTAGTACACTGTTACTGCAAACACATAGAGAACAGTCAGCCTGGTACACTGTTACTGTAAACACATAGAGAACAGTCATCCTGGTACACTGTTACTGCAAACACATAGAGAACAGTCATTCTAGTACACTGTTACTGCAAACCCATAGAGAACAGTCAGCCTGGTACACTGTTACTGCAAACACATAGAGAACAGTCAGCCTGGTACACTGTTACTGCAAACACATAGAGAACAGTCAGCCTGGTACACTGTTACTGCAAACACATAGAGAACAGTCAGCCTGGTACACTGTTACTGCAAACACATAGAGAACAGTCATTCTAGTACACTGTTACTGCAAACCCATAGAGAACAGTCAGCCTGGTACACTGTTACTGCAAACACATAGAGAACAGTCAGCCTGGTACACTGTTACTGCAAACACATAGAGAACAGTCAGCCTGGTACACTGTTACTGCAAACACATAGAGAACAGTCAGCCTGGTACACTGTTACTGCAAACACATAGAGAACAGTCAGCCTGGTACACTGTTACTGCAAACACATAGAGAACAGTCAGCCTGGTACACTGTTACTGCAAACACATAGAGAACAGTCATTCTAGTACACTGTTACTGCAAACACATAGAGAACAGTCAGCCTGGTACACTGTTACTGTAAACACATAGAGAACAGTCATCCTGGTACACTGTTACTGTAAACACATAGAGAACAGTCAGCCTGGTACACTGTTACTGCAAACACATAGAGAACAAGTCAGCCTGGTACACTGTTACTGCAAACCCATAGAGAACAGTCAGCCTGGTACACTGTTACTGCAAACACATAGAGAACAGTCAGCCTGGTACACTGTTACTGCAAACACATAGAGAACAGTCAGCCTGGTACACTGTTACTGCAAACACATAGAGAACAGTCAGCCTGGTACACTGTTACTGCAAACACATAGAGAACAGTCATTCTAGTACACTGTTACTGCAAACACATAGAGAACAGTCCTCCTGGTACACTGTTACTGTAAACCCATAGAGAACAGTCAGCCTGGTACACTGTTACTGCAAACACATAGAGAACAGTCATCCTGGTACACTGTTACTGTAAACACATAGAGAACAGTCAGCCTGGTACACTGTTACTGTAAACACATAGAGAACAGTCATCCTGGTACACTGTTACTGTAAACACATAGAGAACAGTCATTCTAGTACACTGTTACTGCAAACCCATAGAGAACAGTCATTCTAGTACACTGTTACTGTAAACCCATAGAGAACAGTCAGCCTGGTACACTGTTACTGCAAACACATAGAGAACAGTCAGCCTGGTACACTGTTACTGCAAACCCATAGAGAACAGTCAGCCTGGTACACTGTTACTGCAAACCCATAGAGAACAGTCAGCCTGGTACACTGTTACTGCAAACACATAGAGAACAGTCAGCCTGGTACACTGTTACTGCAAACACATAGAGAACAGTCAGCCTGGTACACTGTTACTGCAAACACATAGAGAACAGTCAGCCTGGTACACTGTTACTGCAAACACATAGAGAACAGTCATTCTGGTACACTGTTACTGCAAACACATAGAGAACAGTCAGCCTGGTACACTGTTACTGTAAACACATAGAGAACAGTCATCCTGGTACACTGTTACTGCAAACACATAGAGAACAGTCAGCCTGGTACACTGTTACTGCAAACCCATAGAGAACAGTCAGCCTGGTACACTGTTACTGCAAACACATAGAGAACAGTCAGCCTGGTACACTGTTACTGCAAACACATAGAGAACAGTCAGCCTGGCACTGTTACTGCACTGTTACTGCAAACACATAGAGAACAGTCAGCCTGGTACACTGTTACTGCAAACACATAGAGAACAGTCATTCTAGTACACTGTTACTGCAAACACATAGAGAACAGTCATCCTGGTACACTGTTACTGTAAACCCATAGAGAACAGTCAGCCTGGTACACTGTTACTGCAAACACATAGAGAACAGTCATCCTGGTACACTGTTACTGTAAACACATAGAGAACAGTCAGCCTGGTACACTGTTACTGTAAACACATAGAGAACAGTCATCCTGGTACACTGTTACTGTAAACACATAGAGAACAGTCATTCTAGTACACTGTTACTGCAAACCCATAGAGAACAGTCAGCCTGGTACACTGTTACTGTAAACCCATAGAGAACAGTCAGCCTGGTACACTGTTACTGCAAACACATAGAGAACAGTCATCCTGGTACACTGTTACTGTAAACACATAGAGAACAGTCAGCCTGGTACACTGTTACTGCAAACACATAGAGAACAGTCATCCTGGTACACTGTTACTGTAAACACATAGAGAACAGTCATTCTAGTACACTGTTACTGCAAACCCATAGAGAACAGTCAGCCTGGTACACTGTTACTGTAAACCCATAGAGAACAGTCAGCCTGGTACACTGTTACTGCAAACACATAGAGAACAGTCAGCCTGGTACACTGTTACTGCAAACACATAGAGAACAGTCAGCCTGGTACACTGTTACTGCAAACACATAGAGAACAGTCAGCCTGGTACACTGTTACTGCAAACACATAGAGAACAGTCAGCCTGGTACACTGTTACTGCAAACACATAGAGAACAGTCAGCCTGGTACACTGTTACTGCAAACACATAGAGAACAGTCAGCCTGGTACACTGTTACTGCAAACACATAGAGAACAGTCAGCCTGGTACACTGTTACTGCAAACACATAGAGAACAGTCATTCTAGTACACTGTTACTGCAAACACATAGAGAACAGTCAGCCTGGTACACTGTTACTGCAAACACATAACAGTCAGCCTGGTACACTGTTACTGCAAACACATAGAGAACAGTCAGCCTGGTACACTGTTACTGCAAACACATAGAGAACAGTCAGCCTGGTACACTGTTACTGCAAACACATAGAGAACAGTCAGCCTGGTACACTGTTACTGCAAACACATAGAGAACAGTCATTCTAGTACACTGTTACTGCAAACACATAGAGAACAGTCAGCCTGGTACACTGTTACTGCAAACACATAGAGAACAGTCAGCCTGGTACACTGTTACTGCAAACACATAGAGAACAGTCAGCCTGGTACACTGTTACTGCAAACACATAGAGAACAACACAAACACATAGAGAACAGTCAGCCTGGTACACTGTTACTGCAAACACATAGAGAACAGTCATCCTGGTACACTGTTACTGCAAACACATAGAGAACAGTCAGCCTGGTACACTGTTACTGCAAACACATAGAGAACAGTCATCCTGGTACACTGTTACTGCTCAGTAGTACACTGTTACTAAACACATAGAGAACAGTCATCCTGGTACACTGTTACTGCAAACACATAGAGAACAGTCAGCCTGGTACACTGTTACTGCAAACACATAGAGAACAGTCAGCCTGGTACACTGTTACTGCAAACACAGAGAACAGTCAGCTGGTACACTGTTACTGCAAACACATAGAGAACAGTACACTGTTACTGCAAACACATAGAGAACAGTCAGCCTGGTACACTGTTACTGCAAACCCATAGAGAACAGTCAGCCTGGTACACTGTTACTGCAAACACATAGAGAACAGTCAGCCTGGTACACTGTTACTGCAAACACATAGAGAACAGTCAGCCTGGTACACTGTTACTGCAAACACATAGAGAACAGTCAGCCTGGTACACTGTTACTGCAAACACATAGAGAACAGTCAGCCTGGTACACTGTTACTGCAAACACATAGAGAACAGTCAGCCTGGTACACTGAACAGTCAGCCTGGTACACTGTTACTGCAAACACATAGAGAACAGTCAGCCTGGTACACTGTTACTGCAAACACATAGAGAACAGTCAGCCTGGTACACTGTTACTGCAAACACATAGAGAACAGTCATTCTAGTACACTGTTACTGCAAACACATAGAGAACAGTCAGCCTGGTACACTGTTACTGCAAACACATAGAGAACAGTCAGCCTGGTACACTGTTACTGCAAACACATAGAGAACAGTCAGCCTGGTACACTGTTACTGCAAACACATAGAGAACAGTCAGCCTGGTACACTGTTACTGCAAACACATAGAGAACAGTCAGCCTGGTACACTGTTACTGCAAACACATAGAGAACAGTCATTCTAGTACACTGTTACTGCAAACACATAGAGAACAGTCAGCCTGGTACACTGTTACTGCAAACACATAGAGAACAGTCAGCCTGGTACACTGTTACTGCAAACACATAGAGAACAGTCATTCTAGTACACTGTTACTGCAAACACATAGAGAACAGTCAGCCTGGTACACTGTTACTGCAAACACATAGAGAACAGTCAGCCTGGTACACTGTTACTGCAAACACATAGAGAACAGTCATTCCTGGTACACTGTTACTGCAAACACATAGAGAGAACAGTCAGCCTGGTACACTGTTACTGCAAACACATAGAGAACAGTCAGCCTGGTACACTGTTACTGCAAACACATAGAGAACAGTCATCCTGGTACACTGTTACTGCAAACACATAGAGAACAGTCATTCTAGTACACTGTTACTGCAAACACATAGAGAACAGTCAGTCTACACTGTTACTGCAAACACATAGAGAACAGTCAGCCTGGTACACTGTTACTGCAAACACATAGAGAACAAGCCATTCTAGTACACTGTTACTGTAAACACATAGAGAATAGTTGGTACACAGTACTGTTACTGGCCTCAGATAACAGTCAGCCTGAGTACTGCTGGTACACTGTTACTGCAGAGAGTAGAGTACACTGTTATCCTAGGTACACTGTTACTGTAAACCCATAGAGAACAGTCAGCCTGGTACACTGTTACTGCAAACACATAGAGAACAGTCATCCTGGTACACTGTTACTGTAAACACATAGAGAACAGTCAGCCTGGTACACTGTTACTGCAAACACATAGAGAACAGTCATCCTGGTACACTGTTACTGTAAACACATAGAGAACAGTCATTCTAGTACACTGTTACTGCAAACCCATAGAGAACAGTCAGCCTGGTACACTGTTACTGTAAACACATAGAGAACAGTCAGCCTGGTACACTGTTACTGCAAACACATAGAGAACAGTCAGCCTGGTACACTGTTACTGCAAACACATAGAGAACAGTCAGCCTGGTACACTGTTACTGCAAACACATAGAGAACAGTCAGCCTGGTACACTGTTACTGCAAACACATAGAGAACAGTCAGCCTGGTACACTGTTACTGCAAACACATAGAGAACAGTCAGCCTGGTACACTGTTACTGCAAACACATAGAGAACAGTCATTCTAGTACACTGTTACTGCAAACACATAGAGAACAGTCAGCCTGGTACACTGTTACTGCAAACACATAGAGAACAGTCAGCCTGGTACACTGTTACTGCAAACACATAGAGAACAGTCAGCCTGGTACACTGTTACTGCAAACACATAGAGAGAACAGTCATTCTAGTACACTGTTACTGCAAACACATAGAGAACAGTCAGCCTGGTACACTGTTACTGTAAACACATAGAGAACAGTCATCCTGGTACACTGTTACTGCAAACACATAGAGAACAGTCATTCTAGTACACTGTTACTGCAAACCCATAGAGAACAGTCAGCCTGGTACACTGTTACTGCAAACACATAGAGAACAGTCAGCCTGGTACACTGTTACTGCAAACACATAGAGAACAGTCAGCCTGGTACACTGTTACTGCAAACACATAGAGAACAGTCAGCCTGGTACACTGTTACTGCAAACACATAGAGAACAGTCAGCCTGGTACACTGTTACTGCAAACACATAGAGAACAGTCAGCCTAGTACACTGTTACTGCAAACACATAGAGAACAGTCAGCCTGGTACACTGTTACTGCAAACACATAGAGAACAGTCAGTAAGTACACTGTTACTGCAAACACATAGAGAACAGTCAGCCTGGTACACTGTTACTGCAAACACATAGAGAACAGTCAGCCTGGTACACTGTTACTGCAAACACATAGAGAACAGTCAGCCTGGTACACTGTTACTGCAAACACATAGAGAACAGTCATTCTGGGTACACTGTTACTGCAAACACATAGAGAACAGTCAGCCTGGTACACTGTTACTGCAAACACATAGAGAACAGTCAGCCTGTACACTGTTACTGCAAACACATAGAGAACAGTCATTCTAGTACACTGTTACTGCAAACACATAGAGAACAGTCAGCCTGGTACACTGTTACTGCAAACACATAGAGAACAGTCAGCCTGGTACATATTTTTGCAAACACATAGAGAACAGTCATCCTGGTACACTGTTACTGCAAACACATAGAGAACAGTCATCCTAGTACACTGTTACTGCAAACACATAGAGAACAGTCAGCCTGGTACACTGTTACTGCAAACACATAGAGAACAGTCATCCTGGTACACTGTTACTGCAAACACATAGAGAACAGTCATTCTAGTACACTGTTACTGCAAACACATAGAGAACAGTCAGCCTGGTACACTGTTACTGTAAACACAGAGAACAGTCATCCTGGTACACACTGTTACTGCAAACACATAGAGAACAGTCATTCTAGTACACTGTTACTGCAAACACATAGAGAACAGTCAGCCTGGTACACTGTTACTGCAAACACATAGAGAACAGTCAGCCTGGTACACTGTTACTGCAAACACATAGAGAACAGTCAGCCTGGTACACTGTTAGAGAACAGTCAGCCTGGTACACTGTTACTGCAAACACATAGAGAACAGTCATTCTAGTACACTGTTACTGCAAACCCATAGAGAACAGTCAGCCTGGTACACTGTTACTGCAAACACATAGAGAACAGTCATCCTGGTACACTGTTACTGTAAACACATAGAGAACAGTCATTCTAGTACACTGTTACTGCAAACCCATAGAGAACAGTCAGCCTGGTACACTGTTACTGTAAACCCATAGAGAACAGTCAGCCTGGTACACTGTTACTGCAAACACATAGAGAACAGTCAGCCTGGTACACTGTTACTGCAAACCCATAGAGAACAGTCAGCCTGGTACACTGTTACTGCAAACACATAGAGAACAGTCAGCCTGGTACACTGTTACTGCAAACACATAGAGAACAGTCAGCCTGGTACACTGTTACTGCAAACACATAGAGAACAGTCAGCCTGGTACACTGTTACTGCAAACACATAGAGAACAGTCATTCCTAGTACACTGTTACTGCAAACACATAGAGAACAGTCAGCCTGGTACACTGTTACTGCAAACACATAGAGAACAGTCAGCCTGGTACACTGTTACTGCAAACACATAGAGAACAGTCATCCTGGTACACTGTTACTGCAAACACATAGAGAACAGTCATTCTAGTACACTGTTACTGCAAACACATAGAGAACAGTCAGCCTGGTACACTGTTACTGTAAACACATAGAGAACAGTCATCCTGGTACACTGTTACTGCAAACACATAGAGAACAGTCATTCTAGTACACTGTTACTGCAAACCCATAGAGAACAGTCAGCCTGGTACACTGTTACTGCAAACACATAGAGAACAGTCAGCCTGGTACACTGTTACTGCAAACACATAGAGAACAGTCAGCCTGGTACACTGTTACTGCAAACACATAGAGAACAGTCAGCCTGGTACACTGTTACTGCAAACACATAGAGAACAGTCATTCTAGTACACTGTTACTGCAAACCCATAGAAAGCAAACACATAGAGAACAGTCAGCCTGGTACACTGTTACTGCAAACACATAGAGAACAGTCAGCCTGGTACACTGTTACTGCAAACACATAGAGAACAGTCAGTCACCTGGTACACTGTTACTGCAAACACATAGAGAACAGTCAGCCTGGTACACTGTTACTGCAAACACATAGAGAACAGTCAGCCTGGTACACTGTTACTGCAAACACATAGAGAACAGTCAGCCTGGTACACTGTTACTGCAAACACATAGAGAACAGTCATTCTAGTACACTGTTACTGCAAACACATAGAGAACAGTCAGCCTGGTACACTGTTACTGTAAACACATAGAGAACAGTCATCCTGGTACACTGTTACTGCAAACACATAGAGAACAGTCAGCCTGGTACACTGTTACTGCAAACCCATAGAGAACAGTCAGCCTGGTACACTGTTACTGCAAACACATAGAGAACAGTCAGCCTGGTACACTGTTACTGCAAACACATAGAGAACAGTCAGCCTGGTACACTGTTACTGCAAACACATAGAGAACAGTCAGCCTGGTACACTGTTACTGCAAACACATAGAGAACAGTCATTCTAGTACACTGTTACTGCAAACACATAGAGAACAGTCCTCCTGGTACACTGTTACTGTAAACCCATAGAGAACAGTCAGCCTGGTACACTGTTACTGCAAACACATAGAGAACAGTCATCCTGGTACACTGTTACTGTAAACACATAGAGAACAGTCAGCCTGGTACACTGTTACTGTAAACACATAGAGAACAGTCATCCTGGTACACTGTTACTGTAAACACATAGAGAACAGTCATTCTAGTACACTGTTACTGCAAACCCATAGAGAACAGTCAGCCTGGTACACTGTTACTGTAAACCCATAGAGAACAGTCAGCCTGGTACACTGTTACTGCAAACACATAGAGAACAGTCAGCCTGGTACACTGTTACTGCAAACACATAGAGAACAGTCAGCCTGGTACACTGTTACTGCAAACCCATAGAGAACAGTCAGCCTGGTACACTGTTACTGCAAACACATAGAGAACAGTCAGCCTGGTACACTGTTACTGCAAACACATAGAGAACAGTCAGCCTGGTACACTGTTACTGCAAACACATAGAGAACACAGTACACTGTTACTGCAAACATACAGCTCAGTACACTGTTACTGCAAACACATAGAGAACAGTCAGCCTGGTACACTGTTACTGTAAACACATAGAGAACAGTCATCTGCTGGTACACTGTTACTGCAGAGAACAGTCAGCCTGGTACTGTTACTGCAAACACATAGAGAACAGTCAGCCTGGTACACTGTTACTGCAAACACATAGAGAACAGTCAGCCTGGTACACTGTTACTGCAAACACATAGAGAACAGTCAGCCTGGTACACTGTTACTGCAAACACATAGAGAACAGTCAGCCTGGTACACTGTTACTGCAAACACATAGAGAACAGTCAGCCTGGTACACTGTTACTGTAAACACATAGAGAACAGTCATCCTGGTACACTGTTACTGCAAACACATAGAACAGTCAGCCTGGTACACTGTTACTGCAAACACATAGAGAACAGTCATCCTGGTACACTGTTACTGTAAACACATAGAGACAGTCAGAGTAAACACATAGAGAACAGTCATCCTGGTACACTGTTACTGTAAACACATAGAGAACAGTCATTCTAGTACACTGTTACTGCAAACACCATAGAGAACAGTCAGCCTGGTACACTGTTACTGTAAACCCATAGAGAACAGTCAGCCTGGTACACTGTTACTGCAAACACATAGAGAACAGTCATCCTGGTACACTGTTACTGTAAACACATAGAGAACAGTCAGCCTGGTACACTGTTACTGCAAACACATAGAGAACAGTCATCCTGGTACACTGTTACTGTAAACACATAGAGAACAGTCATTCTAGTACACTGTTACTGCAAACCCATAGAGAACAGTCAGCCTGGTACACTGTTACTGTAAACCCATAGAGAACAGTCAGCCTGGTACACTGTTACTGCAAACACATAGAGAACAGTCAGCCTGGTACACTGTTACTGCAAACCCATAGAGAACAGTCAGCCTGGTACACTGTTACTGCAAACACATAGAGAACAGTCAGCCTGGTACACTGTTACTGCAAACACATAGAGAACAGTCATTCTGGTACACTGTTACTGCAAACACATAGAGAACAGTCAGCCTGGTACACTGTTACTGCAAACACATAGAGAACAGTCAGCCTGGTACACTGTTGTAGAGTACACTGTTACTGCAAACACATAGAGAACAGTCATCTGGTACACTGTTACTGCAAACACATAGAGAACAGTCAGCCTGGTACACTGTTACTGCAAACACATAGAGAACAGTCAGCCTGGTACACTGTTACTGCAAACACATAGAGAACAGTCAGTCAGCTGGTACACTGTTACTGCAAACACATAGAGAACAGTCATTCTAGTACACTGTTACTGCAAACACATAGAGAACAGTCAGCCTGGTACACTGTTACTGCAAACACATAGAGAACAGTCAGCCTGGTACACTGTTACTAAACACATAGAGAACAGTCAGCCTGGTACACTGTACTGCAAACACATAGAGAACAGTCAGCCTGGTACACTGTTACTGCAAACACATAGAGAACAGTCAGCCTGGTACACTGTTACTGTAAACACATAGAGAACAGTCATCCTGGTACACTGTTACTGCAAACACATAGAGAACAGTCATTCTAGTACACTGTTACTGCAAACCCATAGAGAACAGTCAGCCTGGTACACTGTTACTGCAAACACATAGAGAACAGTCAGCCTGGTACACTGTTACTGCAAACACATAGAGAACAGTCAGCCTGGTACACTGTTACTGCAAACACATAGAGAACAGTCAGCCTGGTACACTGTTACTGCAAACACATAGAGAACAGTCAGCCTGGTACACTGTTACTGCAAACACATAGAGAACAGTCAGCCTGGTACACTGTTACTGCAAACACATAGAGAACAGTCAGCCTGGTACACTGTTACTGCAAACACATAGAGAACAGTCAGCCTGGTACACTGTTACTGCAAACACATAGAGAACAGTCATTCTAGTACACTGTTACTGCAAACACATAGAGAACAGTCATCCTGGTACACTGTTACTGTAAACCCATAGAGAACAGTCAGCCTGGTACACTGTTACTGCAAACACATAGAGAACAGTCATCCTGGTACACTGTTACTGTAAACACATAGAGAACAGTCAGCCTGGTACACTGTTACTGCAAACACATAGAGAACAGTCATCCTGGTACACTGTTACTGTAAACACATAGAGAACAGTCATTCTAGTACACTGTTACTGCAAACACATAGAGAACAGTCAGCCTGGTACACTGTTACTGTAAACCCATAGAGAACAGTCAGCCTGGTACACTGTTACTGCAAACACATAGAGAACAGTCAGCCTGGTACACTGTTACTGCAAACCCATAGAGAACAGTCAGCCTGGTACACTGTTACTGCAAACACATAGAGAACAGTCAGCCTGGTACACTGTTACTGCAAACACATAGAGAACAGTCATTCTAGTACACTGTTACTGCAAACACATAGAGAACAGTCAGCCTGGTACACTGTTACTGCAAACACATAGAGAACAGTCAGCCTGGTACACTGTTACTGCAAACACATAGAGAACAGTCAGCCTGGTACACTGTTACTGCAAACACATAGAGAACAGTCAGCCTGGTACACTGTTACTGCAAACACATAGAGAACAGTCAGCCTGGTACACTGTTACTGCAAACACATAGAGAACAGTCATCCTGGTACACTGTTACTGCAAACACATAGAGAACAGTCAGCCTGGTACACTGTTACTGCAAACACATAGAGAACAGTCATCCTGGTACACTGTTACTGCAAACACATAGAGAACAGTCAGCCTGGTACACTGTTACTGCAAACACATAGAGAACAGTCAGCCTGGTACACTGTTACTGCAAACACATAGAGAACAGTCAGCCTGGTACACTGTTACTGCAAACACATAGAGAACAGTCAGCCTGGTACACTGTTACTGCAAACACATAGAGAACAGTCAGCCTGGTACACTGTTACTGCAAACACATAGAGAACAGTCAGCCTGGTACACTGTTACTGCAAACACATAGAGAACAGTCAGCCTGGTACACTGTTACTGCAAACACATAGAGAACAGTCAGCCTGGTACACTGTTACTGCAAACACATAGAGAACAGTCAGCCTGGTACACTGTTACTGCAAACACATAGAGAACAGTCATTCTAGTACACTGTTACTGCAAACACATAGAGAACAGTCATCCTGGTACACTGTTACTGCAAACACATAGAGAACAGTCAGCCTGGTACACTGTTACTGCAAACACATAGAGAACAGTCAGCCTGGTACACTGTTACTGCAAACACATAGAGAACAGTCAGCCTGGTACACTGTTACTGCAAACACATAGAGAACAGTCAGCCTGGTACACTGTTACTGCAAACACATAGAGAACAGTCATCCTGGTACACTGTTACTGCAAACACATAGAGAACAGTCAGCCTGGTACACTGTTACTGCAAACACATAGAGAACAGTCAGCCTGGTACACTGTTACTGCAAACACATAGAGAACAGTCATTCTAGTACACTGTTACTGCAAACACATAGAGAACAGTCAGCCTGGTACACTGTTACTGTAAACACATAGAGAACAGTCAGCCTGGTACACTGTTACTGCAAACACATAGAGAACAGTCATTCTAGTACACTGTTACTGCAAACACATAGAGAACAGTCATCCTGGTACACTGTTACTGTAAACACATAGAGAACAGTCAGCCTGGTACACTGTTACTGCAAACACATAGAGAACAGTCAGCCTGGTACACTGTTACTGCAAACACATAGAGAACAGTCAGCCTGGTACACTGTTACTGCAAACACATAGAGAACAGTCAGCCTGGTACACTGTTACTGCAAACACATAGAGAACAGTCAGCCTGGTACACTGTTACTGCAAACACATAGAGAACAGTCAGATGATAAACTGTTACTGCAAACACATAGAGGTGTCAGCCTGCAGTACATGTTACTGATGTGCACATTTTATGGTATATGTACCAAACACATAGAGAACAGTCAGCCTGTAGTACCCTACACATCATTACTGTGCAAACACATAGAGAACAGTTTCAGCCTTCCACTGTTACTGTAAACACATAGAACAGTCATTGGTAAGTAACTGTTACTAACACATAGAGAACAGTCACAGGTTATTGATCAAAACACATAGAAGCAGTCAGCCTGACTGTTACTGTTGAATAGACAATGAATTTCCATCCTGACTGTAGTGTTTTCTTTTTGAACTTAACTGTCAGTGTACCAGATGATTGATGAACACACTCCTGTACTGTCTGAACATTACTATAGCAGTTGTCTGTGGTGATTCATCTAGTTCATTATGACTGTCAGTTCCAGTTACGTGTCTTATGTAGCTGACTGATTATGGACGAATTACCGTTCATACACTGACAGTGTGTTATATCGACTTATTTAGGAAAAGTCAAGAATTGTGTGTGTGTGGGGGGTTACTGTTAAATGAGAATAATGACCAGGAATCTCCTCCTTAAAGCGGAGCGTCATTCACTCAACAACAGGCAGAACTAGGAGAAACAACAGCAGACACAAGGGAGTTCATATACAGAAGCTCCACCATGGAGAGAGCCCAGCCTGTCCCCGTTCTGTGGTTATAAGCATCATATAGAGAGAGAGTCCAGCCTGTCCCCATTCTGTGGTTATTAGCATCATATAGAGAGAGCCCAGCCTGTCCCTGTTCTGTGGTTATTAGCATCATATAGAGAGAGCCCAGCCTGTCCCTGTTCTGTGGTTATTAGCATCATATAGAGAGAACCCAGCCTGTCCCGTTCTGTGGTTATTATCATCATAATATAGAGAACCAAGCCTGTCCCTGTTCTGTGGTTATTAGCATCATAATATAGAGAACCAAGCCTGTCCCTGTTCTGTGGTTATTAGCATCATATAGAGAGAACCCAGCCTGTCCCGTTCTGTGGTTATTATCATCATAATATAGAGAGCCCAGCCTGTCCCTGTTCTGTGGTTATTAGCATCATAATATAGAGAACCAAGCCTGTCCCCGTTCTGTGGTTATTAGCATCATTTAGAGTGAACCAAGCCAGTCCCTGTTCTGTGGTTATTAGCATCATAATATATAGAGAGAGCCCAGCCTGTCCCTGTTCTGTGGTTATTATCATCATAATATAGAGAACCAAGCCTGTCCCCGTTCTGTGGTTATTAGCATCATGTAGAGAGAGCCCAGCCTGTCCCTGTTCTGTGGTTATTATCATCATAATATAGAGAACCAAGCCTGTCCCCGTTCTGTGGTTATTAGCATCATATAGAGAGAGCCCAGCCTGTCCCTGTTCTGTGGTTATTAGCATCATATAGAGAGAGCCCAGCCTGTCCCTGTTCTGTGGTTATTAGCATCATATAGAGAGAGCCCTGCCTGTCCCGTTCTGTGGTTATTAGCATCATAATATAGAGAACCAAGCCTGTACCTGTTCTGTGGTTATTAGCATCATAATATAGAGAACCAAGCCTGTCCCCGTTCTGTGGTTATTAGCATCATAATATAGAGAACCAAGCCTGTACCTGTTCTGTGGTTATTAGCATCATAATATAGAGAGAGAGCCCAGCCTGTCCCTGTTCTGTGGTCATTAGCATCATATAGAGAGAGCCCAGCCTGTCCCCGTTCTGTGGTTATTAGCATCATATAGAGAGAGCCCAGCCTGTCCCTGTTCTGTGGTTATTAGCATCATGTAGAGAGAGCCCAGCCTGTCCCTGTTCTGTGGTTATTAGCATCATATAGAGAGAACCAAGCCTGTCCCTGTTCTGTGGTTATTAGCATCATAATATAGAGAACCAAGCCTGTCCCTGTTCTGTGGTTATTAGCATCATGTAGAGAGAGCCCAGCCTGTCCCTGTTCTGTGGTTATTAGCATCATATAGAGAGAACCAAGCCTGTCCCTGTTCTGTGGTTATTAGCATCATAATATAGAGAACCAAGCCTGTCCCGGTTCTGTGGTTATTAGCATCATGTAGAGAGAGCCCAGCCTGTCCCTGTTCTGTGGTTATTAGCATCATATGGAGAGAGCCCAGCCTGTCCCTGTTCTGTGGTTATTAGCATCACAATATAGAGAACCAAGCCTGTCCCGGTTCTGTGGTTATTAGCATCATATAGAGAGAGAGCCCAGCCTGTCCCCGTTCTGTGGTTATTATCATCATAATATAGAGAACCAAGCCTGTCCCTGTTCTGTGGTTATTAGCATCATATATAGAGAGAGCCCAGCCTGTCCCCGTTCTGTGGTTATTAGCATCATATAGAGAGAGCCCAGCCTGTCCCTGTTCTGTGGTTATTAGCATCATAATATAGAGAACCAAGCCTGTCCCTGTTCTGTGGTTATTAGCATCATATAGAGAGAACCCAGCCTGTCCCTGTTCTGTGGTTATTAGCATTATTGAGAGATAACCAACCCTCCCCACACAGACAGAGAAACACACACAGCCTCGTTGCACCTAACGACACCTAACGAGGGGGCGGACAAGTTTATTACCATCCCTCGTCTAACCACACATACAGTAACCACACACACACAGACACACACCCCATACACACCAGACCACACACACATACCAGACCACACACACACACACACACACACACACACACACACACACACACACACACACACACACACACACACACACACACACACACACACACACACACACACACACACACACACACACACACACACACACAGCTGGGTTAGAATGAATGTCTCTGTTTAAAGGGGAGAACCATCTTTCCAAAACCAATATCTTTGTGGGTTATAATGCCCTATAATACTGCATTGGGGCAATACTTTCCCCTCATTCCTTACACGCGGTCACTGATTCACTGGTCACATCATGACGATATTATCCTGGGAACCTTAACCTATCCGGTTAAATATGTGGTTTAATGTGTTGTTTTCATCGTATTGTAACTCTTCATCATGTTGTAACTCTTCATCATGTTGTAACTCTTCATAATATTGTAACTCTTCATCATGTTGTAACTCTTCATCAAGTTGTAACTCTTCATCATCTTGTAACTCTTCATCTTGTTGTAACTCTTCATCGTGTTGTAACTCTTCATCATGTTGTAACTCTTCATCATATTGTAACTCTTCATCATGTTGTAACTCTTCATCGTGTTGTAACTCTTCATCATCTTGTAACTCTTCATCATGTTGTAACTCTTCATCGTGTTGTAACTCTTCATCATGTTGTAATGTTGTAACTCTTCATCATCTTGTAACTCTTCATCATTTTGTAACTCTTCATCGTGTGGTAATGTTGTAACTCTTCATCATGTTGTAACTCTTCATCATATTGTATCTCTTCATCATGTTGTAACTCTTCATCATGTTGTAATGTTGTAACTCTTCATCATGTTGTAACTCTCCATCGTGTTGTAATGTTGTAACTCTCCATCATGTTGTAACTCTTCATCATATTGTAACTCTTCATCATGTTGTAACTCTTCATCATGTTGTAACTCTTCATCATGTTGTAATGTTGTAACTCTTCATCATGTTGTAATTTTGTAACTCTTCATCATGTTGTAACTCTCCATCATGTTGTAACTCTTCATCATGTTGTAACTCTTCATCATCTTGTAACTCTTCATCATGTTGTTACTCTTCATCATCTTGTAACTCTTCATCATGTTGTAATGTTGTAACTCTTCATCATGTTGTAACTCTTCATCGTGTTGTAACTCTTCATCATGTTGTAACTCTTCATCATCTTGTAACTCTTCATCATGTTGTAACTCTTCATCATGTTGTAACTCTTCATCATCTTGTAACTCTTCATCATGTTGTAATGTTGTAACTCTTCATCATGTTGTAACTCTTCATCGTGTTGTAACTCTTCATCATGTTGTAACTCTTCATCATGTTGTAACTCTTCATCGTGTAGTAACTCTTCATCATATTGTTACTCTTCATCATGTTGTAATGTTGTAACTCTTCATCATGTTGTAACTCTTCATCATGTTGTAACTCTTCATCATGTTGTAACTCGTCATCATGTTGTAACTCTTCCTCATGTTGTAACTCTTCATCATGTTGTAACTCTTCATCATGTTGTAACTCTCCATCATGTTGTAACTCTTCATCATGTTGTAACTCTTCATCATGTTGTAACTCTTCATCATATTGTAATGTTGTAACTCTTCATCATGTTGTAATGTTGTAACTCTTCATCATGTTGTAACTCTTCATCATGTTGTAACTCTTCATCATATTGTAATGTTGTAACTCTTCATCATGTTGTAATGTTGTAACTCTTCATCATGTTGTAACTCTTCATCATGTTGTAACTCTCCATCATATTGTTACTCTTCATCATGTTGTAACTCTTCATCATGTGGTCAATCATTTTCTAATGACTCCAGAAAACGTAACTTGAAGAACAAGCAGGTAAAAATGTGTATTACATATTGATTTAGATTTCATTTCGTGATGTAGAAAATAGTTGTACTGGTAGCACTTTACAAACAGTTGTGTCCCATCGCCTTTTGTCTAGAACCGTGCAGAGAGTGATTTCATTGGTTAATGTAACATTTAAGAGGTTGACTGTATCAGATTTCTATCATGCCTTGTAGATACCAGAGGGTGTTCAGCTGGGCATCAGGTTGAGCTAAAGGGAAAAGTATAGCAACCCTCCAGTTGACAAACAGAGGAGGAACAGCAGGAGAGAACAGGCCACTAAAGGACTGCTCACTGTCAGTCAAGTGGCAGCAGACTGGGTGTAAAATGGGAATGGTGTGAGCAGACACTTGGGGACATATTACTGATGTTGAGATGAAGAGGCAGAAGAGTTGGTAGAAGAAGAGATAGATGAGGTTGAAGAGGTAGAATAAGAGCTAGAATAGGTAGTAGAAGAGGTAGAAGAGGTAGATTAAGAGGTAGAAGAAGAGGTAGAAGAAGAGGTAGAAGAGGAGGTAGAAGAAGAGGTAGAAGAAGAGGTAGAAGAAGAGGTAGAAGAGGAGGTAGAAGAGTACAGGAGAAAGAGCAGCATCTCTAACGGGACATGCTGGGTGTGCTGAAGGTATTATTGGCCCCCTACGCACTCGGGCGGAGCCCTCATTGGCCCCCTAGCAACTCGGGGTAGCCCTCATTGGCCCCCTAGCAACTCGGCGTAGCCCTCATTGGCCCCCTAGCAACTCGGGCGTAGCCCTCATTGGCCCCCTAGCAACTCGGGCGTAGCCCTCATTGGCCCCCCTAGCAACTCGTGGGTAGTCCTCATTGGCCCTCTAGCAACTCAGGGGGAGCCCTCATTGGCCCCCCTAGCAATTCAGGCGTAGCCCTCATTCAAAACGTTGGCAATTACATTGTCATCAAGCCATTTGGGGTCTTTGAGGAGAAGAAGAAGACAAGAAAAGGCTGAGAAGAAGAAGACAAGAAAAACACAGGCTGATTTAATTGAATTAATACACATTGAGCTCCTGTTGAGGAGGTGGGGGGGCTTCATTAGGGAGGAGAAAGAAAGGCCGCCAACAAGGGAGTGACTGTGTGTGTGTGTGTGTGTATTTGTGTGTGTGCAAGTGTATTTGTGTGTGTGTGTGTGTGGGGGGATTTGGTGTGTCTCTCTCCTGCTCTGTCCCACAGTGTTGGGTCAAGAAGGGGTCAAGAAGGGGTAGAGTTATAGCGAGAGAGAGAGAGAGAGAGAGAGAGAGAGAGAGAGAGAGAGAGAGAGAGAGAGAGAGAGAGAGAGAGACAGAGAGAGAGAGAGAGAGAGAGAGAGAGAGAGAGAGAGAGAGAGAGAGAGAGAGAGAGAGAGAGACAGAGAGAGAGAGAGAGAGAGAGAGAGACAGAGAGAGAGAGAGGGTTGGGAGAGGAGGAGGAGAAGTAGAAGGAGGAGGGGGGTAGTTGGAGGGGCTGCTTGTCACTGTGAATGGGCTCAGGGTGGTTCACATCATCGGGGCATTGATGGCGTCCCCTCCCCTGTTGTAAAACAAGGTCCTGTGTGCCTGCCTGAACACTGGGGCA